>CM019739.1:10734573-10963172 GCA_009761775.1 Ficus carica | reverse complement strand
CCGGCCGGCGAACCAAACACACCATAAATCAAGTATGAAATTGTTATTTGGACTTTGATATACCAAAGGTTGTTTGTTTGGTATCAATGTCCTTACGAAAAAAAGCTACTTTAATAGTTTCTGCTCTCCTGCCTTATTTTACCGTAGTAATAAAATGTTGGATGTTGCCATATAATATCGTTTTGATGCTATAGCTAGCTTCAATTTTCGCGTTTTCATTATTACTAGTTGTACAATATGTGTTTTGCACGTATGGGACAGACAAATAAAATAATTTAAAATAAAATATTTTTTTTGAAATGACACATGACAGGCATTGAAGCCACCATGCACGTAACGACCATTGATGATACGAAAAAGAGAGCATTCACTGTTTGAGATATATATACACATATTAAAACATCATGTATTAAAAAACCGCCATGTAGTGATTATTAAGGATAGGACGAAAAAAGCATTTGATCTTATATATAATATAAATATTAAAGATGTTAATAAAGATATAGATAGAGAATGTTTCGGTGGTTAGATGTTTTTTTGTTTCTTTCATTTTTTTTATGAATGGATTGAAAATTCAATATTTCAAACTTTGCTTATGAAGTTTTCCTTTATAATATACGGCATTAGACTTATGATAGTCTAATGATAGTAAAAAAAACTGAACAGTCTGAACTCATGTGTTAAATTGCAATCGGATCAGGTTCTTTGCCTTTAATATTAATGGCATAGGCCTCAAAATTTTAATTAATATACATGTATAGATATAGAATGAAATGATGTTTATTTTATTTATTTTTTATTTTAACTTTAATTACTCCTTAAACACTAGCAGCTATGACTTATACCGAGAGAAAGTGCACCACGCAAGTGATCTATTTATTAATTTAGTCCTAGATTCGATCGCCAATTAATTTCATATGACATCGGATAAGACCATATATCCACCACGTGGTTGTCGCCATTTTTTTAATTTTCTTCTCGTCAACTTTGAGAAGTGCAGCAGCTAACGTGTTATGACTCATAAAATATGAAAACTTGACGGTGCAATAGTAACTTAAAAAAAATTAAAATTAACAAAAAAAAAGTAATCGCATTATAAAAAGCGAGGTTTTTATGGATCTTCAATCGCTCTACTCCGACCAAACACCACCACTGAATTATTAAGCCATGGCTTCTCTCTCCACCACACCACCAGCCTCCACCACCACCGGCATTGCCATCACCACCACTTCCTTGTCTCCCTCACTCCGCAAAATATCCCAAATCTCCAATTTCCCAAAGCCTCACAACAAGTATTGCCTCCCACGTAAAATTTCATGCAAAGCCAACAACAATGATAATCACGACCTCAACCCTACAAATGACGTCGCATCAAACCCCAAAATCGACCGTAGGAATATCCTCCTCGGCCTCGGCGGTCTCAGGCGGCTTGGCAGGCCTACGTGCCGACCCTTTCGCCTTCGCCGCCCCCATTGCCCCGCCGGACTTGTCCAAGTGCGGCGCCGCGGATTTGCCCTCTGGATTTGATCCGTCAACTGCTGGCCTCCATTAGCGCTCAAATTGGTCGACTACAAGCTGCCTCCTCCCGGCAGAGTTCGAGTGAGGCCGCCGGCTCATGCTGTGGACGATGCTTACATAGCGAAATTCAACAGAGCCGTGGAGCTCATGAAAGCTCTCCCGGACACCGACCCGAGAAGCTTCAAGCAACAAGCCATGTCCACTGCGCCTACTGCGACGGCGCGTACGAGCAAGTCGGGTTCCCGAACGTCGACATTCAAGTCCACAACTCCTGGCTCTTCTTCCCCCTTCCACCGTTGGTACCTCTACTTCTTTGAAAGAATCTTGGGAAAGCTCATCAATGACCCGAACTTCGCCATGCCGTTCTGGAACTGGGACACCCCTGCAGGCATGCCGATCCCCGCGATTTACGCCAAACCAAGATCCCCTCTTTACGACCAGTTCCGGAACAAAAGCCACCTTCCGGCCGACCCTCGTCGAACCTCGACTACAATGGTCGGGACGAAAATATCTCAAACCAAGACCAGATTCAATCAATCTGACGATAATGTACCGTCAGATGGTGTCTAACAGCAGAAGCACAAGGATCTTCTTAGGCGAGCCTTATCGCGCCGGGGACGACACCGACCCGGGGCCTGGATCCTTCGAGAACATCCCGCACGGTCCGGTCCACGTGTGGACCGGCGACAACACACAGCCTTACGGAGAGGACATGGGAAACTTCTACTCGGCTGGTAGGGACCCAATCTTCTACGCTCACCACTCGAATATCGACAGAATGTGGAACGTTTGGAAGACGTTGGGCGGCAGGAGACAAGATTTCACCGACCGAGATTGCTCGACGCTGCTTTCTTGTTCTACGACGAGAACGGCCAGCTCGTGCGTGTCAAGGTTCGAGACTGCCTTGACACGAGAAATCTCAGTTACATCTACCAAGACGTCGACCTTCCGTGGTTGAACAGCCGACCGACGCCGAGAAGGGCGGTCGACGGAGTGAGGAGCACTTTGGCGCGCATTGGGGTGGCCCGTGCGGACGAGTACCCGAGGGCGAGTTTCCCGCTGACGTTGGACAAGCCGGTGAAGACGCTGGTGTCGAGGCCGAAGAAGAAGAGGAGCAAGAAGGAGAAGGACGAGGAGGACGAGGTTTTGGTCATCCAGGGGATCGAGTTCGACCGGAATGTGCCGATCAAGTTCGACGTCTTTATCAACGACGAGGACGACGCGCCGACCGGACCCGACAAGAGTGAGTTCGCGGGGAGCTATGTGAGTGTTCCACACAAGCACAAGAGCAAGACGAAGATGAACACTTGCCTGAGGTTGGACATAACCGAGTTGTTGGAGGATTTGGATGCCGAAGGCGATGAGAATGTGGTGGTGACTTTGGTGCCTAGAATTGGGACTGGACACGTCTCCATTGGTGGACTCAAGATTGAGTTCGTTTCTTGATCAGCACGCAGAGAATCCAGTTGGCCAATTTTACTAGTTGTTTTTTTTTTTTCTTTGTTTTCAGACCAACCACCTTTTTTTTTTTTTTTTTTTTTTTCATTGGTTGTTTTTAAATTTTAATATTGGCAACGGCGCTCTGGGAGATCCTATTGTCATTGAGGGGTTATGTCGTATGCCTTGCTGGCAGCTGTAGGTCAATGTCGTTTGTTGGCAGTTGATCTGTAGACACGAAATAAGATATTTGAATTTCAACTTTCTCCAAATAAACATATTTTATTAGTCTTTGTTTTTGTTTTGTTTTTTTTTTTCTTCATCTTGGTGGAAACAAAAGAGATTCTTTTTTCCTCTCGTAAGAAGTAAACGGTATTTAAATAATTGTTTTTGGGCAGTTTGCCTACTTCAAATCTTGATGTCGCCTTCTTGATTAGACTTGTAATATATATATTCTTATGTTCAATGAACAATTTAGTCAAAGTTTTATGTTAATCAGATTGAATGAACTATTTAATCCTTCCTTTCTTATCCTGCAAGTACCCCATTACCCACTAATATTCAAACATCTCATTTTACACGAAAGCTTCACTCAATTTATATTGTAATTAATTCTTATATTAAGGGATCCCAGCTTATATGTGTGGATCTTAGATAAAGTTCCAAACATTAAAATTTCAAACCAAAGAAAATGGTCAATTAAGTTTATGTTTTATTGGACAGTCTGCATTGAAATATTTGAATTGAAGTTGTTTGATTTTTCAAAAATTAGTTAAAATTTTTGTTGATATTTCAGAAAAATACATAAATAAATTGGAAAATTTTTGTTCGAAATGGTCCAAACGGGGGGCTAAGTGTTTTGAGAATAAGTTTTTTTTTTTATTTGTGAGGGTTTTTTTTTTTTTGGTTGAAGAGATTTGTGCATCTTATTATCCTTATGCAAAGATCACGTAGATCTTTTTTTTGTATCACCAGTTATATGCAATGACGGAGCTAGAAAGTTTTTTTTAGGGGGGGCGTGAGTTTAACTAAATTTTAAACTAAAAAAATTGTTCAAATTTATATATATTTCTTTTCTTGTTATGTAAATTTTATAATTTAAATAATCAACTTTAAAAAGTCCAAATTTAAATAATATTATAATTAACCTTTTGTTTTATTTGGGATTTTAAATGTGAAATAATGTATGTTTATAAATCAAATGTTTGGGGCATAAGGGAAATTTTTTAGAAAAATTTTAATAAAATTTGTAATTTCAATATTTTGATGGGGGCAAAAATAGGGACTTAATTGAAAAACTTAATGGGATAGAAGTATTAAGTTGAAGGAGTCCATTGGACCAACGGGGGCAGTTCTCCCTAGGCCCAATGTGGTTCTGTCACTAGTTGTATGTATGACACATGCTTTGGCGTGTAGAATAGACAAATAAAAAAAAATCTACATAACGATGATACGACCAATGCATGATGATGATGTGATAATTACGTAACTGTCATGTGACAAATAAGGAAGTGATGGAAGTGATGGAAGAGATTCCATGTCTCTGTAGAGACATAAAATATGTTCGTGGTTAATTGGTTTTCACATCATAAATTCTTTACGTCAAGAGAGAGTTCAAAATTATATATGAATACGTTCAAGCACCTTCACAGGAAACGAGAATATTATCCTCTAAGAAAAATAATGACAGATGTTAAACAAAAACAAAAACAAAATAATCAAGAGCTAGCGAAATAAGGTTGGATATTGCGATGAGCCTGGTACTAAAAAAATATAGCTTTATCACGTTGCATAGATAATCTCCAATATAAATACCATGTTAATTTGGCCTAAAAAAGTGTTAATTTTTTTTCCTGATAAAACGTATTTTGTATGTAGTACAATGCATCATACTATTTCAAAAAAAATTTTCCCCTTAAGGAATACTTTTTCAAATGTACATGTTCTAAAAGTTGGAAAATAACAATATTGTAATACTTGAATGCAAAAGTCAACACATCAATAAATAATAATCAAGCATTATAGTTGACATTTATTATATTTAGGGGGTGTTTGGTGTTTGAGTTGAATTGAAATTTTTAAGTTTGAATAGTAATTTTGTTGACTTTTTAGAAAAGACAAAAAACTTTTTCAGAAAAGAATTTTTTTTTTTAAAAAAAAGACAAAAATTTAAGTTTAAACTTGAGAGCCAAACTCCTCTAGTGTTAATTTATCATTAAGTATAGCAATTAATTGTCAAATTCACTTTGAAAATACTACTGCGTTAGAAAGAGTGATTTTCTTACTCCAAATGCTAAATTTTGATTTTAGTACATGAATTTAACATTGTATTGTACGTAGATGCTCAACTACGAGCATAAATAATCAACGTTTTTTTTTTTTGTTTTACCTCAAAGGCATCCCGTGAGCTATATTTGAGCCGGCCCTGTAATCAATAATTTAATAATGCAATCTTGACCAGATAACTTTAACTTTTAATTATTGTAAAATTATGTTGTGGCCGGATCTACAAATTAGAAAATCTTTATCGTTTTCTCATTTCTGGTTAAAAACATGAAAGTTAGATACAGGCTATCTTATTAAGTTTCGGTTTAAGCAAATAATGATAGACCTTTTAAACAAACCCCACCCACCCCGCACACCCTAAACATTAAAAAATGAAAATTACGATAACTAAAAAAACATTAAAAAAAAAAAAAAACATTAAGATAAATTAGAAAACACCTTATTAAAAAGTAACAGGTTTAAGTGAGAGTGATAAATATTTGACACGCAAGCATTGTTTACCTGCTTATTAACTTTTCACTGATTTTTATTTGTTTTTTTTTTCTTTGCGCTAAATAAACTTTTCATTGATCAACTTCTTACAAACTAACAAAAGGATAAATTCCAGCACAAGAAAAAACAAAAGTAATTAAAACTTGATTTAAAACTGTTTAAGGAGAAAAGGACAAATACAAGTTAATGTGTGGACTTCAAACAATATTTATGTAAAAGATACTTGCCCCCTTTCCGACTATAGTTAATGTTTATAAAAATATAATAAAGTACCAATGCCAGAGTGTTCATAGCACATTGTCGATCATATAATATCTTGGCATTGTCACCTAATTTAATTTCCATATGTAATATCATTTTCCTTCTGGCGTTATTCGTTTATTTACTTTTCAAATGCTACTTCAAGATGCTTTTTTCTTGGAAAATCTGCACATATAGTTAAGTAGATAGAACTAATACGTTTCCGTTTCAAAAAAAAAAAAAAAAAAAAAAAAAAGAAAAGAAAAGAAAGAAAAGAAAAATAAATAAATAAAAACAAAAAACTAATGATCCTTTTGAAAAACACATTCATTTTGTATTATATTAATATCTGAAAGATATTATGCATTTGGATATCACATTTATACATTAAATGAAACATGGGTTGTGTTTATTTGAATATTCTAATATATATTAATGAGAGATATCAGAGAAAGAGAGTATGTGATGTGATTGATAAAAGTAAAGACAAAAAGTAAATTGATAAATAGTAAAATAAATTGGTGTACTGTATATATTTGTATTAAAATAAAATATGAGGTATCCCCATTCAAATATATATATATGTATATATATATGAGGTATCCAATTATAAATTATATTACCTTGTGATATCGAAATTAATAAAAAAAAAAAAATTAATCCGACTATTATCCGAACTCTCAAGATGTTATGAGAAAAAAAAAAAAAAAAGGAGAAAATCCTAGTCTCTTTATTCAATTATATATATTTGTATTTTATTTTAATGTTACTAGTTTTGTAAGTCCTTTTTTTTTTTTAATATAATTTTTGCTTATGTAATGAAAATAATGCACCTCAACACTACTCCACGAAGATAATTTATTCAACTAGATATTTAATTTATCATATATTATTGCGTATGACCATATCCACCACGTGATTATATATGGTCAATTTGTATCCTTTTCTTCTTCTACAACTTTGAGGGTGGGGCAGTTATGGTGTATGAATTCCTTAAAAAAAAAAAGACGACGACGAAGAATAGATAGTGAAATTGCATTATAAAAACCAAGGCTCATTGGTTCCCCAGTCACTCCACACCTATCGAAAGCCACAACTCAATTACTAAGCCATGGCTTCTCTCTCCACCACATCACCACGCTCCACCACCACAGCCGGCATCGCTACCTCCACCACTTCTTTGTCTCCTTCACTCCACAAAATTTCCCAAATCTGCTTTCTCCCAAATCGTAGCAACAAGTATTCCCTCCCACGTAGATTTTCATGCAAAGCCAACAATAACGATCACGACCTCAACCCTACAAACCCGAAAATCGACCGTAGAAATGTCCTCCTCGGTCTCGGTGGTCTCGGCGGCTTGGCAGGCCTCCGTGCGGACCCTTTCGCCTTTGCCGCCCCCATTGCCCCGCCGGACTTGTCCAAGTGTGGGGCCGCCGATTTCCCCTCCGGCGTGGAGCCCACCAACTGCTGCCCGCCATTTCCCGCTCAAATTGTCGACTTCAAATTGCCTCCTCCGAGCAGAGTCCGCGTGAGGCCGCCGGCTCATGCTGTGGACAACGCTTACATAGCGAAGTTCAACAGAGCTGTCCAGCTCATGAGAGCTCTCCCGGACAGCGACCCGAGAAGCTTCAAGCAGCAAGCTAACATTCACTGCGCCTACTGCGACGGCGCGTACGAGCAAGTCGGGTTTCCGGACCTCGACATTCAAGTCCACAGCTCCTGGCTTTTCCTCCCCTTCCACCGTTGGTACCTCTACTTCTTTGAAAGAATCTTGGGAAAGCTCATCAATGACCCAAACTTCGCCATGCCCTTCTGGAACTGGGACGCCCCTGCAGGCATGCAGATGCCCGCGATTTACACCAACACAAAATCGCCACTCTATGACAAGTTTCGAAACCAAAACCACCTTCCTCCGAAGCTCGTTGACCTCGACTTCAATGGTCAGGACGAGTCGATCTCAAACCAAGCTCAGATTCAAGCGAATTTGACGATCATGTACCGTCAGATAGTGTCCAATGGCAGAAGCGCGAGGCTCTTCATGGGCGAGTCTTATCGCGCTGGGGACGACCCGAGTCCAGGGCCTGGCTCCTTGGAGAACATCCCGCACGGTCCGGTCCACGTGTGGACCGGCGACAACACGCAGCCTAATGGAGAGGACATGGGGAATTTCTACTCGGCTGGTAGGGATCCAATCTTCTTCGCTCACCACTCCAACATTGACCGAATGTGGAACATTTGGAAGACTTTGGGTGGCAGGAGACAAGATTACACCGACACCGATTTTCTCGACGCCGCGTTCTTGTTCTACGACGAGAACAGTCAGCTCGTGCGCGTTAAGGTCCGGGACTGCCTAGATACCAAAAAGCTCGGCTATGTCTACCAAGACGTCGACATTCCATGGTTGAACAGCCGTCCGACACCGCGGAGAAGAGTAGTTGACAAAATAAAGACTGGTTTGAAGCGCATTGGAGTGGCGCGTGCGGACGAGTACCCGAGGGCGAGTTTCCCGCTGACGTTGGACAAGCCGGTGAAGACGCTGGTGTCGAGGCCGAAGAAGAAGAGGAGCAAGAAGGAGAAGGACGAGGAGGACGAGGTTTTGGTCATCCAGGGGATCGAGTTCGACCGAAATGTGCCGATCAAGTTCGACGTTTTCATCAACGACGAGGACGACGCTCCGACCGGACCGGATAAGAGCGAGTTCGCGGGAAGCTTTGTGAGTGTTCCACACAAGCACAAGAGCAAGACGAAGTTGAGCACTTGCCTGAGGTTGGACATAACTGAGCTGTTGGAGGATTTGGATGCCGAAGACGATGAGAATGTGGTGGTGACTCTGGTCCCCAAAATTGGGACTGGACACGTCTCCATTGGCGGTCTCAAGATCGAGTTCGTTTCTTGAGCACAGGGCACTTTAATTTGTTGTTTTAGTTCCTAATTGTCTTTGGGAGGTTGTGTCGTCTGCCTTTGCCGGCAGTTCTGGTTCTGTGTCATTTTCTTTGTCTGTATTTGGGATGATTCCGTTTCAATAATCGTATTGTGGAAACAACTAGCCAAAAAACAAAAAAAAAAAAAAAAAAAAAAAAAAAAAAATCGTAGTGTGGAAATAAAGAATGGACTTTTTCAACATCCTATGTGATACTTCACATCTTAGAAAGACGCTCTTTTGTTTTTCGATGAATTTTCTCTTTGCTTAAAAAATAAAAAAATTGTTTTATTTGCTAATTTACAGCAAGTGTGCTTTAATTTTGAATGTGCACGTTACTTTATTATTTAATATAACACTTAACATTACCTTATCTTGTAAGGACTCAAAATGGTTGACCCGAGAAAAATACAGAGTTTTAGTCACACAAACAAAGGCAGCAAATTGTCAATATTTTGAGCAATAATTATGTGTAATTCGCTGTCAATAATGGCTGGCTTAATAGTTGATACGTAACTTAATATTTTAATTAATAAATAATTTGATTTAGTATGCAATAAGGTGAGCAAAAATAAATTAAAAACTTGTTAAGAGTGAGTTTAGGCCAAACAATATTTGGCAGTAATTTCACCTATAAATCTGCCATAATATCCTGAATTCAGACAATAAAAACTTAAAAAAAAAAAAAAAGTAGTTAAGAAAAAGTAATTGCTAGTATACTTACCAACGGCCAACTCGAGAGACAGACAGAAGAGGACTAGGGGCTGGGGAAGAAGCCTGAAAAGTTGATTAATGAAACACCAAATAATGCTTCTATATTATACCCTGCTTAATAACCTTGCTATCTCGTAGTTATTTGTGTTTATTATGTATATATAAGAACGAAGATCTCTTTACTTTGTACTTCTATCTAGTACACTTTTTTTTAGCACAGTACATGTAGTACAATCTAATTATTTGCATGTTTTTAAAATTAATTAACAAAGTTGGGGAGACACGTTTAATTCCTAATTCAGTTCCATGAGTGTTGCTGATCAACACCAGCCCAAGGCCTTCCCAAAACAAAGCCCAAACATTTCATTAGCCCAATGGAATATTTACTTGCCCTACTATAGAAAATGATTAGTATTCACACAAAATATCCATATTTGAACATGCCTTTTAAAAAATGAACAGTTTTAAACTTATTTATAAATTTAAACAAAGTTTGAATATCATGCTTTTCTTGTTCCATATTTACCCTTTCTTGTTTTGAGCATAGTTTGACTTTTTTAACTTATTCTTACCAAGTTTTGACAACTTCTTCTTCTTCTTTTTATTTTTGTTATTTTTTTATTTACAAACTTCAATTTTTAAATGGAAATTTATCTTTTAATCATTTTTGTGGGTTGATTTTTGGGCTTATTCCTTTTTGTTTTTTCATTGTAATTACATCTAAGGATCTTATGTGTTCTTTTTTTTTTTTTTTTTTTTTTAAAACTCAAATTCTTTTCTGAAATTTTATTTTCTGGAAACGTAATCCTACATTTATGATTAGTTCAATTTTTTATTTTCAATTTTCCTATTTATTTCAAAAAAGAAAGTAATCATATATTTAGAATTAGTTATTCTTGATTTTGTTTGATTTTTGGTCTTTATGATAATGACTTTGTCATTTAAGCATTATATTTTATCATATATGTTTATACTATAAGGATCTTATTATTATATTGCATGCTTTAAATTAGTAACAATCTGATCATATGATCTATATGACAATGGCTATATTCTTTTATGCAAGAACTTCTTATATCATAATTCCTGATTTTATTATTTTTGAATCATTATCATATTGACTGTGTCATTATGGGAAAAAAAAAACATACTTCACCGAATATAATTTTAATATTTCATAAAATATATACCTCATCAATATAGTATTGACAACAAATACAAAAAATCAACAACATACAATAAAATTTATTCATAAAATCATTCAAATACATAAATATGAATAGATAATGTTTTAAGGATTTTTGAATTTCTATTTTAGATATAAAATTGGTAATTGAAATTAATGTGGCTGATTTTTAGGACAAAATCTATCTTTTTTTATTTCTTAAATTAAATTTAAGAGTATTTTATCAGCACTAACATGATCAATTTTATATTTTGTTCGATTTTACAAGTAATTTATTTTTAGACATTTTTTAAAAATATGTCTATAATTTGACCATTTATGTAAATTATCCATGAAAATGTTCCATGCGGGAAATGTGATTGTAAAGGTTCTCGTTTTCTATTGACGAAAAGCAAAAGCTGCCTACGTCTCTGCCAAATGGGCTCCAAATGTTTCGTTGCCAAATGGGCCCCAAATGTTTCCTTGATTTCCTTGATAATAACCACGTGCAAAAGGCCGAGTTTATCTGGTGCGTCTAAATGGTCATTATTGTAGAGCATTATTAGAGACACTAATTGTAATCCAAATTTTTTAAATTTCAACTCACATGTTATCTTTTTATTAGTAAAAATAATCAATTGATATAACAATATTTTAATCGCTTACTATAAAAGAACAATAACTCATATATTACATAAGTTGATACTCAAAAGTTAGGATTTGAATAAGTATCCCTAACATTTTTCTTAATTTTAAGTAGATCACAAAAAAGTCATATGTTTCATCAATATTGGTGGTTATCTCTTCTGAAATTTATTCTCCCTTTATTTTACAGAGATATGAATAATCTTTAATTTTAGAGATTTCTTTCACATTTTTAGGGTGTTTATTTATCCTGTATCATGCACTCCTTTTTCCTTATCGGACATTTTCTTTCTAGTTCTTTCTCTTCCTTCCTGTTATCATTTTTGTCATGTCGTTAAGAAAGATATCAATCACATTTTCCTGTATTGGATTGTGAATTCTATCCAGTTATGTCTGAAGCAAATATTTTATGCATGACCGTACAAATCCAGTAGTCTTCAATTACTTGTTGAATCAACATTTAAGGTGAGTAAGAAAGTTTATAATATCTGGATCTGTTGTATCATGTCGTTTCTTTGGGTTATGTGGAAGATCAAGAATGTTCTAATTCATTAGAACAAGGACTACAAGCTTCAACAGCTTCTCATACTGATTTGGCATTGCATTCATGAAGCTGATTCCATGGATTCTGGCACTACACATAATTCTCTTTTAATTTTGACCTTACTATTTTTGAGGTGTTTTAATCTTTCGGACAAGGTCAATAAAATAGTAGAAAAATTGAAGTTTAAATCCTCAACCTGCTTGGAATAAAGTCAATACAAATGCGGTAGCTAATGGTTCTCCAAGATTGGTTTATTCTCAAAGCCGACATATCCCTTGAAGGTTTTAGACTTGATGAGACTGCATGCATTATGAATTATCACAATAGGATTTCCTATTGTGCTTCTCACATTTTAGAGGAAAGGGAATCATGTGTAGGATAGACTTGCTTCATGTGTTCTTCACTTGGATGATACTTCTTGGTGGTTCAATATTTCTTGATGGTTCAGTACTCTGACTTTCTGCTTTCTAACTGTTCATAAAGATATGTTAGATTTCCCCTACTACAAATTTACTAATTAGCCAATTTTGATAATAAATGTGTACTTTTTTTCTCGGTGTTTTTTCCCACTAGATTTTGACTAGAGTGCTTTTAATAAGGCATATTTCAAAACTACTTTCAAAGTGTAAATCTATGGTCAATCTTTTGAGATTGGTTTCAACTGTTTGTTTTCTTTCAATTTTAGCTTTCTGTTGCCCCTCTGTCTTGCATTATTTTATTTTTCCTTATTAGTAAGACTCTTTATTTTTCTTTTTCATTATAATAACTTCAAGTTGGAAATTTGATAAAAGGATTAAATTATTAGTAGGTATCAACTTATAGTGTTCTTGTAAATTATGATATCAGTTATTTCATTTCTTACTAAAAAAAGAAATAAAGTGAAGTATTGGGTGGGGGGGAGGAAAACCTACCCTATCCCACCAACAACATTCCCAACAACAAATTTATGAACGAATCTCATTGGTAGACACAAAATATTTCACGTAGATATATAGTACCTTTTAGCAACCTTTGACAGAAAATTTTTATTTCGTACTTTGATATCAAAGTTACTTTTTATTCCCAGCCCGCGCCATCTACCTTTTTTTTATAATTATTTTTTTTTTATAATTATTACGGTTAAAAAAACCGAAATAATGAAAGGTAGCTAGGATGATATTTTAATGTCGTTATAATCTAGCTATATATAGTTTAACCCTATTAGTTCTAATCAATTGTCAAATAATAATTACTAATTAGTTATTTAGTTTAAATAATTTTTAAATTCTTTAAATGGTAGAGTAAGATTTAGATTTAAATTTGAATTGTAAAGATTGAGTTAGATTTATATTTAAATAGACTCTACAATGTGTATACATATAGAGTCTCATTAATTACGCTATATATGGAGTCAAATTAATTGTGTTTCTTACTAATGATTTTTTTTTTTCTAGTCAATGGGCGTAATATTTTGGTATTCCTTTCTTCTTTTGTTTCTCTTTCGATTATTAATTTCTAAACTTTTACCTTGATAAAGCTAGCTTTATAATTAATATTAGTCAACATAATGCACTCCACCGGTGAAAGTTCTCCACGTGAATAATTTAATTTATCATTATACCATGTGGTTATGGCCATTATTATTTTTCTTTTATATGTTTCTTCCTCTACTTTGAGAGGGGACCAGCTATCGTTTATGACCATAAAATTTTGAAAAGCTGAACAGTGCATTTGTTACTAAAAAAAAAAAAAAAAAAACAAACAAAAAAGAGTAAATTGCATTATAAAAAGCGAGGCTCTTTCGGAACTTCAATCGCTCTAACTGCGATCAAAAACCACCACTGATTTAAGCCATGGCATCTCTCTCCACCACCTCACCACCCTCCACCACCACCACCTCCGGCATCGCCACTTCCACCACTTCCTTGTCTCCTTCACTCCACAAAACGTCACAAATCTCCATTATACAAAAGCGTATCAACAAGCATCGTCTTCCACGTAGACTTTCATGCAAAGCCAACAACAATGATCGTCACGATCTCAACCCTACAAATGACGTCGCGTCAAACCCGAAAATCGACCGCAGAAATGTCCTCCTCGGGCTCGGCGGTCTCAGCAGCTTGGCGGGCCTACGAGCTGATCCCTTCGCCTCCGCCGCCCCCATTGCCCCGCCGGACTTGTCCAAGTGCGGTGCTGCCGATTCTGCCGCTTTCGTGGAGTCCCTCAATTGCTGCCCGCCATTTTCCGCTCAAATTGTCGACTTCAAACCGCCTCCTACGAGCAGAGTCCGCGTCAGACCCCCAGCTCATGCCGTGGACAGCGCTTATACAGCGAAGTTCAACAGAGCTGTGCAGCTCATGAAAGCCCTCCCGGACAGCGACCCGAGAAGCTTCAAGCACCAAGCCAGCGTACACTGCGCCTACTGCGACGGCGCGTACGAGCAAGTCGGGTTCCCGAACCTCGACATTCAAGTCCACGGGTCCTGGCTCTTCTTCCCCTTCCACCGTTGGTACCTCTATTTCTTTGAAAGAATCTTGGGAAAGCTCATCAATGACCCGAACTTCGCCATGCCGTTCTGGAACTGGGACGCCCCTGCCGGTATGCAGTTGCCGGCGATTTACACCAACACAAGATCGCCTCTCTATGACCAGTTCCGAAACAAAAGACACCTTCCTCCGGCTCTCGTCGACCTCGACTTCAATGGTGTAGACGAATCCATCTCAAACCAAGCTCAGATTCAAGCTAATCTGACGATTTTGTACCGTCAGATGGTGTCGAATAGCCGGAGCACGAGTGGGTTCCTGGGTCAGCCTTATCGAGCCGGAGACAACCCTCAGGGGAGTGGCTCCATCGAGAACATTCCGCACGGCCCGGTCCATGTGTGGACCGGCGACAACACACAGCCTAATGGAGAGAACATGGGGAATTTCTTCTCGGCAGGTAGGGATCCACTCTTCTACGCTCACCACTCCAACGTCGACCGACTGTGGAACGTTTGGAAGACATTGGGTGGCAGGAGACAAGATTACACCGACCCCGATTTCCTCGACACTGCGTTTTTGTTCTACGATGAGAACAGTCAACTCGTGCGCGTTAAGGTCAGGGACTGCCTGGACTCCCGAAAGCTGGGGTACGTCTACCAAGACGTCGACGTTCCATGGTTGAACAGCCGGCCGACGCCGAGAAGGGCGGTCAACAGAGTGACGGGTTTTTTGGAGCGCATTGGGGTGGCGCGTGCGGACGAGTTCCCGAGGGTGAGTTTCCCGCTGACGTTGGACAAGCCGGTGAAGACGCTGGTGTCGAGGCCAAAGAAGAAGAGGAGCAAGAAGGAGAAGGACGAGGAGGACGAGGTTTTGGTCATCCAGGGGATTGAGTTCGACAGTAATGTGCCGATCAAGTTCGATGTCTTCATCAACGACGAGGACGACGCTCCAACCGGACCGGATAAGAGCGAGTTCGCGGGAAGCTTTGTGAGTGTTCCACACAAGCACAAGAGCGAGAAGAAGTTGAACACTTGCCTGAGGTTGGACTTAACTGAGCTGTTGGAGGATTTGGATGCCGAAGACGATGAGAATGTGGTGGTGACTCTGGTCCCCAAAATTGGGACTGGACACTTCTCCATTGGCGATCTCAAGATTGAGTTCGTTTCTTAAGCACAGAGCACCCCCCCTTTGGCTTATTTTGCTTGTTGTTTTATGTCGTATTGCTTTGCCGGCAGTTCTAGGTCTGTGTCGTTTTCTTTCTCTGTATTTGGGATGATTTCGTTCGAATAATCGTACTGTGGGAATAAAGATTAGGCTCGTTCAACATTCTATGCGAATATATTCCCCATCTTAGAAAGGCGCTAGCTCTTTCGTTTTTCTATGAATTTTATTTTTGCTAAGAAAATGAGAAATGTTTTATTTGCTTTTTATTTTATTTTATTATAACGTGTGTACTTTAGTTTTGAATAGTCACGTTACGGTATTATTTTAACATTACTTTACCTCGTAATAGACTGTAGCTTTAGTCACATAAACAAAGCCTACAAATTGACAATATTGTTCCAAGTAATAATTATGGGAGAATAATGGAGGGTGCGGTGCATATACTTTATAAAAGAGACCTTCCTGCTTTGTACATGGGTTTGAATTAGAATGTAATTAGGTAAGTAAAAAAAAAAAAAAAAAAAAAGAAAGAAAGAAAGAAAGAAAGAAAGAACTAATTAGAATGAGTTTAACACGGACATAATTTAGAAGTAATAATTTCACCCTATAAATCCACAATAATATCCTAAATTCAAAAAATAAAAACTGAAGAAAAAGTAGTTAAAAAAAAGTAATTGCAAGCATACGTACTACCAAACGCCAATTCGGGAGGCAGAAGACTAGCCAGACCAGGTAGAGGAAGAAGAAGAAGCCCTTCAGAAGTATAACACAGTGTGTACAATATTAGTAACGTTGCTCTCTTGTAGTTATGTGTTTTTATATACAAGAATGAAGATCTCTTCTCTAGCTAATTTGAGTACTTTGTACTTCTATCTAGTACACTTTTAGCAAAGTACAATGCAGTACACTCTGATTATATGCATGTTTTAAAAGAAATTAATGAAGTTGGGAAGACACGTTTAATTCCTTATAATCCTTTCCATGAGTGTTTTTTTTTTTTTTTTTTTTTTTAATTTATCACCAGCCCGCCGAAAAACAAAGCCCAAACATTTCTCTAGCCCAATGGAATTTATGGACATGTCTATTCTTAGGGTCCTTTTCGTAACGGTTTGAGTTGAAATTTTTAAGTTTGAGTTGATTAACTTTTTAAAAACTAGTTATAATTTTTGTTGACTTTTCAGAAAAAAATAAAAACTGAGATGAAAAAGTACAGTTTAGTTTGAGTTGAACTGTTTTATCAAACAAGCCATTAGGATCGCATACTCATTCTCAAAATAAAGAATGAGTTGAACCGTTTTACCAAACAAGCCATTAGGATCGCATACTCATTCTCAAAATAAAGAATGTTTTAATTTTGATAATGAGATTGTGTTTGGATGGATAAAAAAAATTTCTTTCGAAAATAAAAAAGATTATGAAATGATGCTTGAATAGTTAATGCAAAAGTCATCTCCTTTCTAAATGAGATCGAAATTTTTTTAAGAAGAGAGAAGAGGTTGCCAAACGTTTTCTTAGGCTCATTTTAAAAATGATTATGCCATCCAAACATGCCATCAGTTCCTCTCTTATGCAAATGCATGAACCTATAGCCTGTATGTAGGAAGAGTTTACACTCTCCAAAAGAACTTTTAGTCCTTTTTGACTTTTTAAAAAACTTTTTTGAGTAGACTTTAAAATTTATATCGAAGTTTCAACAATACATTATAAACTGTGTTTTAACATTTTTATTTGCTTACTTGAAAATTTAAAAATTATTTTAACTCATTAGTATCTCACAAAAATGTGATCACAAACACTTAACACAAAAGTCATAGTTTTTTTTTTCTCTTCTTCTATTGATTAAAAGCAAAGCTGCAACGCAGCCAAATGGGCTCCAAATGGTTCCTTGGTTTCCCTGACGACCGTGTGTGTTAATAAGACTTAATGTCAAGTTTATTCGGCCTGTCCAAATGGTCATTTACTTGTAGGTAGAGCACGGCAAAGTCAGCAAAGCTCTTTCCAGCGGGGGGAAAAAAAAGGTAAGCAAAGCTCGGAAAAGCAAATAATTAATTAGTGTGAGGTGTGTGCTAGATTAAATTTAGTACATGTGAAGGTGCATGGTTAGTCTCCGACGAAAGAGAAGTCGGTAATACTTGAGTCTTCTTTCATAGTGTGATTCTTTGGGTGTTCTCTTTTGTATGGAATTGAGTCTTAATAATGTACGAAGTGTTTTTCATTTAATTAAAGAAACTTTAATGTATAAAGTGCTTTTAACATACTAAAAGTAGCTTTCATGTATAAAGTTCTTTTAATTTAATAAAAGTAACTTTATTATCCACATGTTGTGGTCAACTACAAGTATTTATGGCATAACTTTTTTTTTTTATTTAAATTATTTGTTTTACAATGATCCGTATGTATCACATTTTATAAAATTGAGCTATTAGCTAGCTTATTTAAGGAATTTTGTGGAATTTTAGACTCTTTCTTATGCAATTTTCAGTACAAGCTCCAGATCCATTATGTGAATAAAAGCCTTTATAAGGCTTGCTATCCAAATTGAGTCGTTGTCCAAGTATAAAGCAAGTCAATCCACTTACCCAAAATATGATATATATATATATATATATATTTTTTTTTTTCTGAAGGAAAATATGATATATATTGATATTATCATGCTTAAGAGATGTGCGAAGGATAAGAAATCTGGATATGTGGGTTAAATGATATTTATCAACAACAACAAGTGGCAAATGATGATGATTTGAAAGTTGAATAAAGGACATGTCCTCCTTAATAAGTAGTAGGATGTGGCAAGCATCATCATAGGTAAGAAGCATGATAAAGATAGAGCTTGTAGGTATCTGTCAAGGATTTTATCCCATATATATATATATATGTATGTATGTATGTATATGTTAATGATATGCATGCATTCTTAGCACACAGAAGATGAGAGGCGAACAGAAAGAGAAAAGAGAAAATAAAAAAGAAAAAGAAAAAGAAGTATAAAGAGAACTGTTTCTACCATTTAATAAGTAGTTAAATGGTGTAAGTATATTTTGCTTTCACTGCATCACTTGAATAATAGAATATTTTGAAGCAAGTTTTCAGTCATGTTGTAATTATTTTTTTTATTATCATACTTTGAAGAACTTTATAAAAAGTATTTGATACATAATGTGAAGTCTTGTTCTTATTAAATGCGACTCAAGATAAAGATAAGGTCCGAATTCTTGAAGAAAAAAGTTCTAATAGAGGGGTCATTCAAGAAAAATAATGGTTCTAGACACGAGATGTTAACATCATAAGAAAGAGCCATAAAACTAATGATATAGAAGATTATTTTTATTGTGAAAAAATTATTATATATGGTCGGTATACTTACCGAGCTTTCACTCATATATATAGCTCTTATGATGCAGTTTGTGGGGTTGATAAGACTACATGAGGTTGATTCGAGTCAAAAGTTCCATAGTCTTATGGCAAGATTAGACGTTTTAAGATTTGGAATTTTGCAATATAAGAAAAATATTTGTCTCGATATTAAAGAGATTTTTTTTTTATGCATATTACTTATTTCGATTAAATTTTAATTGTATGAGTTGAAGCTTTGGTTAGTTAAGATTTTTTTTTTTCAAACTGCTTGCTTAAATATGATGTTATCATATGGATTAAGTGCTGGTATATCGATTCATAAGAAAATTTTCGCTGTATATATATAGTACTTATTTTTGTTAAGTTTTAATCGTATGAGTTGAGGTTTTAGTTATAAGTATATGTTCTTTTCGAACTACTTTCTTAGGAGGGGCGTTACAATACGAATTAATTAAGTGCTGGTATATTGACTCACCAGTAGTTTCATTGTCCCTTGGTCATATCTATTCTGATAATTCTAAGGGAGTAAACAGGTCTACAATCTTGAGTTCGTTTACAATTTCCTTGCCTTACCAAACGTTTTAGTTTCGTTTGTACCTTGAGTGATACACTCACGAATTCTTTTAACTTGATTAATTTGTCGCGATTCAAAAGAATTGATTTGCATGCCGAGTTCAAATCCAAGAGTGCGCAAGTCCAAGCTGAAGGCCCAAATCAAGTTTTTTTATTTTATTACTTTTTTTAAGATCAATTTTAAGTAGGAATAACAATTGGACGAGTTCAGAGGTGAGATAGTCTTCTCGTTAACTCACAACGCGAATAAAAATATTGTCCATATCTACTCTATAACTGGTTTAAATTGGTAGAGACCAGACTGGTTTTCCCCGTTAAGGATTCGGGGTACTCGTAGGATACTCTATTTACCTAATTATCTATTTTCATCATATAAAAATTAAAAATAATTATCATAAAACTTTAAAAATAAAATAAATCAAAACAATAATACTCAATCTTTCATGTATCACATGTGTTAAATTTTAATACTTCAAATTATACATATTGTAAATCATCATGTATAATGTCTTAAATATAAAAGTAATATATTATTAAACGAGGTAGGTAAACAGGAAATATGATCCGTTTGAAATAATTATTGGAGTTGAAATTATTCCATTTTTTTTAAGTTGTTTCTTTCACCATCTCATTTTAAATCTACATCTTTCTCTCTCTCTCTCTCTCTCTCTCTCTATCATTTTCAAAAAACTCAAACTTTAAGAACCCATATAGGGGGAGTTTTGGAGATGTTTTGTTCGGAGTAGAAATGAGTTTTGGAGATGTGGGTTTGGGGGAAAATATTTTTGAAAAAAGTTATTTTGGGTTTTGTGCTTGATGAAAGAATAATTGAAAAAAGAAAAAAAAAAAAAAAAAGAGAATGCTTTGAAGATGTGTGTTTTGTTGATTTAATAAAAAAGGTAAAAACTTAAATAAGTAATTTAAAAATTTGTGAAATAGTTGAAATAAACATCCAAAAATAATTAAAACATCCAAAAATTTTGTGAAATAGTTCATGCCACTGCTAGAGGGAATCTCGAATGGTGCAACCCAAAAAGGTTCACTGTTGTTTCAAAGCTTGCATTTGGTAACCAAACTCTATTACCCCTAAACAAAGGGTTGGAAACCAAACCCTATTTCATTGTCTGCAAAAGTGATCCCAAACTGACCCTAAAAGCCTGTAATTTTTTTATTTCAACTTGAAATAAGATGATTGTTGTGTCTAAATACTCGCAATCATAAGAGTGACGAAACAATATTCTTATTTCATTTTTTTTAAACACTTTATCAAAAATTTTATACTATTCCTAGTGTGACAGTTCATTTTTAATTCATATTTTAGTCAAACATATATTTCCAAATATTTACTCATTTCCAATTAAAAACTCCAAAACTCCAAAATTCCAATTTCAATTGGTTTCGGATGAGGCTTAATTAGTTAAGATGTTTTAAAGAATTTTTTTTAACCAAAATACGTGCGTGGTCTGGCTCAAGGCAATGCCGGATTCACATAACATCTCGTACACAAGTAGCTAAAGCAGGATACACACACACACACACTAGCTATTACATTATTAAAAAAATAATAATAATAAGTGAGTGCAAACATATTTATATTTATACGCTTTATCAGTTGATATGTAACAATAATGAAGATATATAGGCGAGGACTGTGGTCCGTCAGAAGTTTTGATACTTCATTCCGTGTTGAATTAGGAGAAAAGCTAAATTTTCTATAGATGTCCTATCATGCTTTTTTATATTCACACATTGAGAAATGTTGGTAGTTAAATCAAGATGAATATATATGTGGCGTTCGAGCACCCAAAAAAAAAAAAAGTGAATATATTTGTAGAAATACTTAATAATGCAGTACAGAAGAATCATTTGGGTAATTAATGTAATTCATTTGTTAATTTAGTATATCTAGAAAAATCATTTTCACTAGGGGTGGTAATTCGTATCACGTGTCGGATTCGTGTCGTGTTGGAGCCGTGTCGATTTTTTTCTTCCCCAACCCGAACACAACCCGTGACACGAAAACGACTTCAAACCGCGACACGAACTCGTAACGGGTTGACACGACACGAACCAAACTTGACTCGTGACACGAAATTGACCCGCGATACGAACTGAACCCGTAACACGAACTGAACCCGCGACACGAATTTGATCCGAATTGAACCCGCAACTCGAATTGGACCCAAATTGAACCCGCAATTAATTTGAATTTGACACAAAAACCAATTCAATTTAAGCAAATTATATCCCAAATTCATAAAAAACCTAGAAGAATAATAATTTACCTTCAACAAAAACATATCATTGACAAAACAATAATCGTTAGGCAAAGTCATAAAATTAAACTTCCAACTCAAGTACAAAGTTCACAATCATCGTTAGGCAAAGTCTTATTACAAACATCTTAATAAAGTCCACAAATCCAAATACAAACATAAAAAAGTCTAAATTCAAACAATATAACACTAACAAAATACTGAGTTCTAATAGACAAATATAACTAAATAAATTGCCGCACCAACATTATGTTATAGGATACAAAATACAAACAAAAAACCACTCAAAAGGGAGATCACGTAACATACCAGTACACCACGGACTCACGGAGAGGGAGATGAGTTTCTTTGAGACGAAGAGGAGATGTGACACACCGCAGCGGATGGAGGAGGCAAGGTAGAAGAAATGGGCAGCCGGCTTCTAATCATCTAAAGGTAAAGTAAAAAGGATTTAGGGTTTTTTTTTAAAAGCATATCAAATTTTTTTGGGTCGGACCCGGGTTGTGTACGGGTCACCCGAAATTGACCTGAAATTGACACGACATTTGACCCGCCCCCTATTTTTCCCAACCTAAACCTGCGAAATTCGTGTCATTTTTGAATCGTGTCGTCATGTCGCGACCCGTATTGCCAGCCCTAATTTTCACAAATAGCTCTCTTAATATACACCTCCATTGGTTTTAGAGATCATGCTAAAACCTAAAACTTATTAATTTGTAGCTCCGACGTTAAGCCGTTGTTCCTTTTGTCTATGATCCGTTGATAGATAAATGAAAATAGAATTTGTGATTGTCAAATAATATTGGAAAGAATTTGATAACACTCTTTTTAGGGGCCAATCTCCAAAATTTTTAATAACCGAAGAGAAACAAATCATAAAAATGATGATGATGATGATAGTAGTAATAGTAGTAGTAGTAATAGTTGTGATAGTGGTAATAATAATAATAATAATAATATTATTATTATTATTATTATGGTAATAGTTAATAATAACCATAATAGTAATAATAAATAATAATAATAATAAAAGAACTCACCGTAGCCACCAACCACCTACGAGAACTGGAAGAGCTGGTTGCGGGTAGAATAAACAGGAAACATAAAAGCAATTCAATTCATAATATTTAACCCAAAAAAAAAAAAAAAAGGGGGTCCAAGTACACAAATGTCGATGAAATCAGATATTCCACTACAGATCTTGGAACTTCTTCCAAAAATGCCTCGAGCTACCATCCATTTTAAAGTAGTTATCAATTAATGAGGAAAAACATTTTTTTTTTCCTTTAAATAAAACTGACAAAGAGGAGACAACTAATATCAAAGCACAAGGAAACATCTCCACCAAGTAAAATGAGTTTTAACAAATCAATTGATATTAACAATAATAATGAACAATATTTATTAGAGGGTAAAAAAAAAAAAAAAAACAATGCACATAACAAAGAGATTTTTCCAAACTAATCGGCCAAAACTAAACAGTTTATATGCTTAGCTCCTCTCCTTGGCCTACATAATCCAACTCTATCTTTGTCATCAATTTCATTCAACAAGGACTCATCGTCATCATATTCTCTCCAATATTTGGATCTCCTCCGAGACACTGCACGGGAATCAGTGTCTTTTCCGTGAGACTCGCCGCACGAAACGAGGGCGAGTTCCTTCATTTTTATTTTTTAAGCTTTTCCCTAATCGACGGTGGTGATCCACCCTTGTTGTTGCGCAATTCTCTATATTTGGATTGGTTTGCTTCACCGTTCCACAGCAACACCTATGCAATTGTTTTGTAAGTAAAAATCCGGCACTCTCCTAGGTACCGGACTAGAGACATTTTGTCACGACCCGACCTACGTAGGGCCGTGACGACCGTACTTACTTAACTTTGCAACGACCCGATTTCGTGGAGCCGTTACTTTACCATACTTTATCTTAAGACTTACTTTTGCTTTACGTAAAAATACGAAAATGATTTTTTTTTTCTTTTTAAACTCAATTTAAAACTCAAAACTCATACTTATATATATATGTACTTACTCGAGTAACAAGTTTTAAAACCACATTTTTACATATCATACAAGTTATCATATACCAATACCATCGACTTATCATATCATAATACAAACACATTATACAAAACATATTTTCCAAAACCCATGACAGTGTCCAGCCTAAATTTCACAGTCTGCAGCGCCATCTCTCCACAGTCTTGCATCAAGTAATGCCGGTAGGTTGCTTACCTACAGCATGAACGTAAGTTATGAGCTTATGCTCAGTAAGTACAACTTTCTATTCCGTAAAACATTTTTAGTAAAAGAATGCATGAACCGATTATGCTTTCTTATGAATCAATTATGTTTTCTTATGTTAATTTGGTTTTAGGCCCCTTACATTTCATGTGTGTACGTACCGTGGTGCATAGCTATGGAGTGGTTGTGGCGGCCAGTCCAATCCAACTCAAACCATGAACCAAATCGTTTAACATGGAGTGATTGGGCAGCCAATCCAATCCAACTCAAACCATGGACCAAACCGTTTAAACCCGCCCTTGTGGCAAGTCGGTACGACACAAGAAAACTTACTTGTCTTATCTTATTACATGAAAAGTTATTCTTAGTTGAACATACTTGAAAACTTAAATCTTAAATATTTCTTACTTGAAAACTTAATCTTGTTCTTATTATGTGATTTATTATTAGTGAACATGCTTTAATGATGTCACAATAATAAAACATAAAACATAAAACATAAACCATAGTACATATGTACATTATGTAAATCAATGCATGAATTTTTGAAAAACATGCAATGTAACAAAACCATTTTGCTCATGCTGTAGGCGGTGTTGTACTTACAAGTCGTCCTACGCTCTTGATCTATCGTCCAAACACAGCATGACAACATGTCATATTCTTGTTTCAAATAGGGCGTAAGATAAAAGTCATTATATCTTACTATACACCATAACATACTAGATTGGTATCCAATCCGACTACCCTTGGTAATCTTAGTTGCCAATCCTAATATAGTAAACCGGTATCCTATCCGGTTACCATTGGTAATCATGGATACACACCATAACACAATAAACCGGTATTCTATCCAGTTACCATTAGTCCATAACTTGGTATCCCATCCGATGACCACTGGTAATCACAGATACAGGCCCTAATATAACAAACCGGTATCTCATTCGATTACCATAGGTCATACACTTGTTATCACATCCTTATGTAACTTAGTGTATTTTCTTTCCTTAAAAACATCTTGTTTATTTGAAAATGTAAATTAGTATTTCTCACCATAATACTTGAAATTATTATTATTTTTTTTTTGAAACCATTTTCATAAAATTTCAGTCTCTTTTCAAAGAGATCATAAAACCTTAAAAACTGCTTTTAAAACATCATTTTAATTAACTGGAATGCATGTGTGCATGAATTTCCTGTACCATGCTCAGTTTTGAAAATCCTGTGCAGGAATTTCCTGTACCCTACACAGTTTTAAAATCTCATTTTATTTTTAAATTGATTTAGAATTTGGGAAAACTTTCTTCACATAAGTTGTAGATCTCATCGAAACCTACAACTTTCATCTTTGATCAAAACTTAAATCTGCCTTTAACTTACTCGTTTTTTCCTTTGAAACAATTATGGCCGTGTACACTGTCTGTACAGGCCAGTCTCGGATTTTAATTAAAACAGAGACCTTTGGAGCCTTATTTTTAAAAACCCTCCAAATGACCCCCTAGGATTTTCAATTCTCTACAACTTTACAGTTTTGACTTTTCCCAAATTCGGCTTCTAAGGGGCTCAAAATTCAGTTTTTAGAAAACTGTCAAGTTTGAATCCGAAAATTGATAGTTTTGAAATTTGTTGGTTTTTGCTTAAAATCCGCGCACACTACCTCAAACGGACTAAGCCGTGAGCCTACATCAACATGCAGCGCTTTGGATTCATTCTTATCATACATTCATACACTTGCTTCATCTTCATGAAAACACAACATTGGATAACTTACAAGTTTTACCAAATTGTGTTTTTAGGTTAATTCCATAACCATCATACTTAGGTCATTCATATGACCATCATTCACTAAATAACCATATTCAAACATATGAAAAACATTTTCACAAACACTTGGTGAGCAACCATAACCATCACACTCAATCAAGAGCAAAAATTTAAACCCATGCTTAGATCTAGGAATCAAATCATCCTAAACATAGATCTAGGCATAACCAACAACATAATATCATAACATAGGGCAAAATAAAAATGGTGAGCTTATGCTCTTACAACCCAAGCTTGAAATACATATAAATCTTTAATCAAACTCAATGGAAATCTTAGAGAGTTTAGATAAATACCTCTAAAGTTTTGAAAGGTTGATCTAGGCTTTGGGTTGAAAAATTTCTCCTTCCTTGCTCCACCAACACCAACCGGCCACTCACCCTCTTTCTTTTTTTTTTTTTTTTTTTTCCCGGTTCCTAAGGGTGAGAGGGAGAGTTGAGAATGAACTAAAACTTTGAGGCTCAACTAAATGGTCCAAACTCAACCTCACATCACCTATTTATAGGTGAAAATTCTTGATTTTTATTCTTAAAATTGCATATTAGGGTTTAAAAGCAAAATATTTGCTTAAAGACCCCCTTAGGTGGCCGGCCATGTGGCTGAATTTGGGACCAAAAATCTCTTCAAAGTGATCCACTAAATCATCCAATCAAAATCTTCCACACATTCTTTCCAATTTCTAAAAATCCCAAAATTCACATTTATATCCAAGATTACTTGGCCTCCAAGTAAGGCCATGTTTGGCCTTTCCTCTTAATATACAGTCCATTTTCTTATTAATGCAGATATTATAAATACTGTTTTCAACTATTAACAGTACTACAATACTAAACTGCAGTCCAGAATTCATCTGCACTTAACTGGACCGCGTATAGGATTTTCTTAGGACTTGAAACTACTTAGTCCTTCTTACTCCAAATATTATTCCTGATTTTTCTGGAGTGATCCCGTACCTTATTAAACTTACTTCTTCATCTGTAATGACGGTTTATCGCAGTATAATTTCTATACTGCTTACTATACTGTTGTACCATCTTAATCATATCTTAAATCATCCTGGTCAAACGTGGACTAGAATAAAATCATAAATCCTCATTTTGCCTTTTTCATCAAAAACCTCATACTTGACTTAATAAATTATCATTGAGTCTTATCATACTTAGAAGAACTCAAACATACTTCGATAATCAAATCAGATCATGAGTTTCATGTTGACACGCATGATTCAGACTTAGATTTTCCTTGTATATAAGGAAATCACTAAGTTCGTTAAAATTTTGGGTTATTACACATTTTCTACCTTTTTTTGTTGGAAAACATTTTACATATGTCAAAACGACACTTCAAAGGTCTCCACTGACAAACTAACGTCATCCTTGTATAATAATATTCTACTCATATATATCCTGCAAACATAATTTTTTTTTGTCAAGTCCAAAAAGTGATATGTCATTTGATCAATTTAAAATTTATTTTTTCGTCGTTTAGGTACATCTCGACATTTACTCATTCCTTTTTCAAAAGTTAAAAAATAATAAATAAATAGATGGAAACATAAGCGCATGCATGTTAAGATTTGTCTTTTATGGTCAGATGTGGTGGTTTAATGCTGCTGATTTCTTCTTTTTTTATTACTCTTAAAAGATAAAGAACTTATCAGATTATCGGATTTTTTTTTTTTAATGCACGGGTCTAAACTTTTTCTTATCATGAGTCACGAGGCAACTATCCGCAATTCATTGTGAATAGTTATTTGCTAAGGCTGTTTCTTGGTAGTCTTTTTGTTTTGACCTCTAGCTATTTTTTGGCGTCTTACATGCGCCTTTTTCGAATACATTCACTTTGGTGCCTTGCGTGGGCATTTATCACTATTTTATTTTGCTTGTTAAACATCTTTTTATCTTACTTTAATACGACATGTTGTCTTTTTGTTTGATTTAGTGATCAATAGTTTGTCTCATACTATAAAATAGGAAATGAGAGTTTATAATTTCACATAATATAATATAAGGAATGAAAAAAAGTAAATGTCAATCTTTATATTTCTCTTTGTATTGAAAAACAAATACCAAATTTACTTGTAGATATATATACTTTTAATTGGTTTCAATGTGCTAATAATTATTTGATTGTGTATAAAGACATTTTAATAATTACAATGTCGATAAAATTACATACTAAGTTTAGTAAAATACTAGAAAAGAATGAGATTGTTTCACATTACACCATCTATTAGGCAAGTAAATACTAGATATATATATATATATCAATGATTCCTCCTTATTATTTCACTTTTCTTCCAATCTCATTATATTTCCCATTATATTCTTTTCCGATTTAATAAATGCGTCCTTAATCTAAAATGTCTCCCCTTTGTCAAGGCTTACTCCAGCCCGGCCACTGTCGACTGCTAAACTCCCTGCGCTCACACGGTGCTCATATTTCGCAGCCCAACCCATTGTCACACGCCTAGCTCACGACCCAATCATCCGGCCTATCCCCGCAGTATACCAAACTCGTGGCCATCTCCCTACTGCCCTCTATTCCCATGCCTTCCCTGGCAACCCAACCCACAGTCCCACGTGAGCCAACCTGACCTGATTTAGCAATTTTTAAATTAGGGGTATAAATGACACGTAATGCATTAATTTAATTAAAGGACACCCAAGAAATTATAATAAATAGCATTTTGTAAAAATTATTGAAGTAAATAGCAAGATTTCAAAATATTTTAATTAAGTAACGAATTTATTAAGTAAATAACATATTTACATGAATTATTTACTTGATAAATTTGTTTTTTATTATTATTTACTCTTGAATTTTTTAAAAATTTACTATTTATTTTAATTATTAATGTAAAAATGCTATTTTCTTTTTTCTCTTAAAAAAAAAAATCATATGCTGGTTGTTGACTTCGCTATCAATTATCATGGTGAGAATCGTGATGATATAGGACTTTGCCCTTATCAGTGTGTGGACAAACACATATTTCCTTCCTTTGAAATTTGAACGGCTGAAAATAAAAAGTCCTATCCGTTAGAGTCAAATTTATATTAGACTCTAATTCGAAATTGAGTTGCAAAATCTCACTACCAACTAACAACAAATTCCTCATTATACTCGAATTTAATAATAAAAAAAAACCTAAGCATTTCAATAAACACTACAAACTCAAGTTCATATCTGGAACCATCTCAGACTAATTAGAATCGTTTAAAAGTCATGCGATAAATGAAAGGTAATCATTATTTTTAACAATAATGAATGTTGATTAAGCATGCGTTTGGAACACGGGTTTGATATGTAATTTTTGTGTTAATGTTGATTAACTTTTCAAAAATTAGCTATAATTTTTATTGATTTTTTAGTAAAAGATAAAACTGAGATAAAAACCTTAAGTTTACACCTAAAAACCAGGCAAACTATAAAACAAATGGGATAAAAATTCTAACAAATCACAGGGGGCGGGGTAAAAGAAGTTGTACTACAATAGCATGCATAAATATTGATATATTCCATTTGTGGATTATCGATAAATGAGACATCAATCAATATTTTGAGGAAACCGTTTGTTGAACATTAGTCATAAAAATGATTGTAGGTATAATTAATCTAGTAGTAAATATTTTCATGTGACTCCATTATAAATTATTGAGTTTAAATTCTCACCTTTAAATTAAAAATAAAAACATTAAATGTACTTGTTGGTAAGTATATATATATATTTTTTTTTTTGTAAAAAGAATTTTTTACCTTGTGATTAGCGTACAATTTTTTTTTTTCTAGATCTTTAAGTTTAATTTTTAGTAGTTTTTGTCCCTTATTTATTTACGGTAGACTTAAGTCTATAAAGTTACAGCAATATGTTTGAACAAAAAATTTAACAATTTGTGAGGGAAAATACTATAGAAAAAGAAATTGAATTCACGGATTTGAATCTATAATTCAGAGGTCTTAAAATTTAGTTTAGGCAATCCTATGTGGACCCAGTACTAAACAAAAAGGTTATCCCATTCAGACTTTTAAATCTGGTCCTTTTTTTAAGCAAAGGACAATATTCCACATAAATTTTGCTTGCGACCGCTCGACCACTCATTCATTTTTATCCTTTAAATCCTTATGGAAGTCTTATTATAAGATATTTGTAAATTTTGGACGAACGAAAAATGCTTTGAATCAAAAGTCGGGAGTCAATTTCAGACAATTTGCTACAATTCTAGAGCACGATCTTTGAAAATAACTAGTTATGTTAAAGACGAATAACTTATTGTAGAAAAAACGACAAGCACAAACATTTCCATCGGAGACCAGTTCACTCACGAAAGATCACAAGACCCAAAAAAAAAAAAAAAAAAAAAAAAAAAGACCACAAGATTTATTTCCATAGTAGTGACTAAGCGTGATGAAGAAGAGAAATTAATTCCACTATCTCAGGAGATAAACTCAATTTTGATCCCAGAGATGGTGACAAGTCCTTTGCCCAACTTGGGCACCAAAGTCACAACGACACTTTCATCATCCTCAGCTCCCACGTCCTCAAGTAAGTCCGTTATCCCCAACCTCAGGTAAGTTCTAATCTTGTTATCACCCCTCTTCTTATGAGGCACGTTCACAAAACTCCCAGCAAACTCCGACTTGTCTGGTCTACTCGGCGGCTCGTCATCGTCATCGTTCACATAAACATCAAACTTCACCGGATAATTTCTATCGAATTGGATTCCGTCGATCACCAAAACCTCCTCTTCGTCCTCCTTCTCCTTCTTGCTCCTCGACTTCTTCGGTCTACGCACCTCCGTGCTTATCACCCTGTCCAGCTTTATCGGGAACTTGACGCTCGTCGTGGTTTTCTTCGTCTCCACCGCAAGTGCAGCCCCAACTAAAGAGCCACTGCTTCTCGCGGTAGCGCGCTTTGTTCGACGGGGCGTTGGCTTGTTCTTCAGCCATGGAATGCTAACATCTTGGTAGACATATCCGAGTTTTCTTGCGTCGAGGCAATCGCTGACTTTAACGCGGACAAGCTGCGCATTCTCGTCGTAGAACAAGAAGCCAGAGTTGAGCCAATCCCGATCGGTAAAGTCGTTTCTTTTCCCTCCCAGCGTTTTCCACACACTCCACATTCGATCAACGTTGTAGTGGTGCGAGAAGAATATCGGGTCTCGAGCAGCCGAGTAGAAGTTCCCCATGTTCTCATTATTCGGTTGCGTGCTGTCCCCGGTCCACAAGTGGACGGGTCCGTGGGGAGCACTCTCTAAAGAACCTTGTCCGGGACTAGGATCGTCTCCTTCACGATAAGGCTCACCGAGAAACAGCCTCGCATTTTTCCCACTGGTTATCATTTGCCGGTACATGACCGTGAGGTTTTCCGACACCTGATCCGGACTATTCTGACCACCGTCTAGGTCGACGATTGCCGGCGGCTGATGCTTCGCTTCTCGCAGCTTGTCGTAAAGCGGCGAGTTCACATTTGCATACAGCGCTGGCAACTGCATGCCCGGAGGAGAGTCCCAGTTCCAGAAAGGCAAAGCGAACGTCGGGTCGTCGATAAGTTTACCTAAAATTCTCTCATAGAAGTAGAGATACCACCGGTGGAAGGGTAAAAACAGCCAAGATTCATGAACTTGGAGCTCAAGGTTCGGAAACCCTACTTGGTCATAGGAACCGTCGCAATACGCACAATGGATATCAGCTTGCTGCGAGAAGCTCCGCGGATCGCTATCCGGCAACGCCTTCATGAGCTGAATCGCTCGCTCGTACTTGGCGACATACGCTTTGTCAACTGCATGAGCTGCAGGCCTAACACGCAGTTTATTTACCGGAGGTAGCTTGAAGTCAACGATCTTTGAGCTTAATGGTGGGCAACAGTTGGTGGGTGTGACGCCTTGGGGGAAGTCGGCGGGGCCGCATTTCGATAGGTCAGGCGGCGCCACCGGGTTAGCGAAGGCCAACGGATCGGAGCCGAGCCCCGCCGCCACGGTGCCGTATAGGCCTCCGAGACCAATGAGCACATTTCTCCTATCAAGCTTTCCTAAAGAATTGTTTTGGTCGTCGTTGTCCCTAGAAGCCTTGCATGAGGTCGTCTGCCTCCGGTTGCGAAGATTCGGGACGTCGGATTTGTTTCGGAAAGAGGAGGGAGGGAAGGAAGAGGTGGAGATGGCAGAACTTGGATTGAGCTTAAGTGGATGTGTTAAAGAGAAGGAAGCCATGAGAACTTGTTTGTTTGATGAGAATAAGGGGCGCAAAGTGGATGTATTTTTATAATATTCTAGAGCAGACTTTTCTGTCTTTGGCTAGCTGCTGACCAAGCAATAATGTTGAAATTGAACCCAATTACTTTTAGTTTTTGTTTGGGTTGGTGTTGAATTGTAACTCAAATTTTTAATTTTAATTTTAATTTTAATTTTTTTTAAAAGATTTATAAAAATTATCATTAATTTTTTAAAACATCAATTAATTTTAATTTAAAAATTTTATTTACAATTAATAAACTAAACGGAGGGTTAGTTATACTTTCTTCTTTTCATTGTTCAAAATGATCACGATTACCTCTTTTTTTTGTTCAACTTTAGTGGACGACAAAAAGATTGCTGCAAAAGATACAATAAAGATCGCTTGCGTGTTGGACAAAATAAGCGAATAGTAGAAAGATTCTCCGCGAGGATTTTTTTTACCGCATTATTATTATTTTTTTCCGGAAATTTCGTTAAATAGATCTTTTAATTAGTGAATTAGAAGTATATAGCATATTTTTAAATCATTGAAAATTAATAGCATAATCAATTTTAAATAGTAAGTTACTATGTATAGTCTAATAGTAATATCACATTTAATTTCATTTAAAAATACAGAATTCAAATTTACCCATCTTCAAGTTCTAATAAATAAATAAATTTTAGACATATGTGAGTTTTCTTTTCACCCCTAATTTATGTCTTTTTTTTTTTTTTGGAGATTGGGAAGCTGTCGTCCTCTAGAGATTGTGAAATGATAACTCTATTAAATAATGAAGTTATTTTAACATTTTTAAACTTATATTTTTACTATAATCTTAGTATTTATATTAATTTTTCCTCAAATTTATTATGTTATTCTAAGTGTAGTGAGTTAATTATGTTAATAGGATTAAAAGTAACAATTTAAAGCTAAAATATGATAAAAAGGATTTAAAATAGCAAAAGAAAACTCGAAGCCAACGTCGACCACTTGTACGAGTATCCACATACGGTCACTCGCCCCGTTTGCCATCAAATATGTGAGGAGGAGGCCCAAATTGGTGAGTATATCTCACTCGCCAGGTCTAGATTGTCTCAGTACGCGTGTCAACAACCAAGGGCATTGCCGAATCTGGTGCTTTGAGTTCCACAGCTCCCGCATGCGCTTGCAAGCTCCAGCTAGTCCAAGCTCACCACGCGTTCCTACTCCTAACCGGTTCGCACCACTTGTCTCCGTGGACCCCTAGGGCTGACTCGCCTCAGCCTTTGCTGCAGTCGAGAAAAAGAAAAGAAAAATAAAATAAAATAAAGGAGAAATTGTAGGAGGCGGCTTGGAGGTTATAAAAAGGAGCCTTGGGCTCCATGCTAAGCATCTTTGGCTACGGGAGAAGCCGAAAACCAAAGAAGAAAAAAATATTTAATTTTTAGGTTTAGTTTTTTACAAAATTAGGGAGAAATTATCTTGAATTATCAAGAAGAGAGGGATAAGAAAATTTAGGAGAAGGCTTTGGAGACCTGTGACACCTTCAAACTGCGTTTTCTTGCTATATTTTCTTATCTTTTTATTTTTGTAATTTGAAAATGATTAAACCGTTATTTTGTAGATTTCTAGTTTTATTTATGAAGTAATTTTCTTTTATAGGGATACAATCTATCCGGATTATTATTATTGACGTTTTTTATTTTTTAATTAAATGATGTCTATTCCAAATCTATGTTGAGTATTTTAATCTGTGTTTAATGCTTATGAATTTCTAGTCAATTTTTGCATGATTTTATATTTGATTTGAGACTGAAAAGTGATAATTGAATAAGCCTTTGTTTAATCTACCTTGAGATTGTCATAAGCTAGAGATAGTTATGAAACTTGTGCAGCATCATGAATTTCTGGTTCTTAATGAATTATGATACGTTATTTGAGATTGAAAGGTGATAAGGCTTATTATAATAAATTGTTAATGCTTGAGAAAGATTAATGAATATATTAGAGAGATTTGCTGGCAACATAGGAAATATACGTTGATTAACTGGATTAGAGGATTTGAATATGATTAATCCGGTAAAATCAGAAACCCTATATTTTTAGTATTTGAGTAATTGTTATTTAAAAATCTCTTTTCGGTCATTCATATAAAGTTGGAGTTAATATAATTTCGATAATTGGTAACAACAGTTCTCGTGGGAACGATACTTTACTTATCACTTTATTACTTTTTTACGATATTGTGCACTTGCAATTTTCCACAACATGAAGTAGTACCATTGTCGTCTTCTTCAGCAACTTTTCCAGTAGCGTTCAAGGCGAGCTTGTGGCCGGGAGCCACGTCGTGTGCTCGTGATATGTAGGCAGGCATCGAATCCGATGGCCGGAGGAGGCCTTAGCCTCTTCAGAAGATCAGGATCCTTGTGCGTGTGTTTTGCAGCAGTTAGGGAATGGAGATTTGGGAGTTATGGCTAGATTGAAGATTTAGGGTTGATTTTGGATTTACCTCATAAATTTTTAATTTACGTAGTAAAATTTTTAACGTATAAATTTCGGAATTGCATGTAAATGATTTACATGTAAATTTTGGAATTCTATATCAAAATTTTCATTTACATTGTAAATTTTTTATTTATTACATGCGGCAGAATATGTTCTGTACTGCAATTTTGAAATTTACGGATGTAAATTTTACCCTCGGTGTAACATATATTTTGTTTAAATTGTAAATCATTCATTTACACTGTGAATTCTGATTTATAGTACACAATTGATTGAGTGTTTTGTGTATAAAGAATTTACAATGTAAATGCAAAAATTACAATGTAATCAAAATCTCTGTGATATCCATTACAGTGTAAATTTTGAAATTATAGTGGACAAATGAATATATTTCGAAGTCGGAATTCTTCATCAGTGGGTTTTGCCCCATTTTCACTGCAAATCTTCGGTCGCATTCTTCGTCAGTGGTTTTCGCTGAGTTTTTGTCTGAAATCTTCGGTTGATGATTAGTTTCTTCTCAGCAGAACAAGATTTTGATGACGAATTTTTCTTTTTCGATTGATTTTGTATGATTTTTCAGATGGTTAATGATGGTGATTTTTAATGAGTGATTTTCTCTACTAAGGTTTCGGGGGAAGTTGTAATTTTTGGGGGAGAAAATGTCAGAAGGGATATTTTCGGTATTTTTAATGTAAATTTAAATTTACATTAAAACTGTTATTTATCACCGCATTAAAAATATTATGCTATTTATTTTTTCTCCTTCCCAATATTGACTTATTTCCCTCCTTTTTTTTTTTTTTTTTGGGTAAATAAGCTCTCTTCAATGAATTGACCTTAATGTTGTCTTTATCGGATAGTTAGAAAAGAAGAATGTAGAAGTAGAGGGAGTAATAATTAGATAGATAATAATATGATCGTTGTTTATTTGGGTAAGGAGGAATAGAAGATGAATAGAAAAATAGGATGGATTAAAGGTGCAGTGTATTCAACCAATTTTTATCACCTTCCTAATAAAAAATATTAGAAACATCAATTTTAATTTTAAAATTTAAATACATTTTTGTTTTTCTTGCATTTAAATTAAGATAAAATAAGTAAATAAATAAAATAATAATTGTATAAATAAAGAAATATAAACATAATCGAAATGTCTTAATGTATCTATTAATTTATATTACTATTTATATATTTAATATATGTATCTTTTTCTTTCCATTTTATCTATCAAAAGAAAATTTTAATCCCCCCCCCAGTGAATTTCTCTCTCACAAGATTAATTTCTTTTCGCTCTCTTTACTTTCATTCCTGTCAAACAGAGTATAAGATTCTTTGTTTGTTATGTTCAGTTGTCTTCACCAAAATAAAAGTATTAATTAAGGATAATGTCAACCCTAGTGATGTAAGTTGTTATTGATAAAGTTTGGCGTAGAAATTAAAGTTAACAGATATGTTTCAACTATAATAGTCAAGAAAAAAGTATAAGTTTAAAAAAGGAAAAGTATAAGTTTAAAAAAGGGAGTCAAATATATAACTCCCATTCATGATAAATCTCCATAATTTATTCAAAGATATCGATTCTTTATTCTAGTATTATTTCAATACTTTCAAGCGAAAAATAAAAATATCTACATTCGTGTGTGTATGTGTGTGTGTGTGTGTGTGTGTATATATATATATATATATTTGAAACGGGGCGTTCTAGGAGTCTGAAAAATGAAATCTCCTCTAAGTAATATATAGATATATATATATATATTTATATTTATATTTTAGGGGAAAATCTCCTCTATGACGGACCCAAAAGAAGAAATCTCCAGTGCGATGTGGATTTGCTTACGATTAATATATAGCCCGGAAAAACTTGTAAAGATCTAATATAACCTTCACAAAAAGATTTTTTTTAAAAAAAAAAAAAGAATTGTAGAAAATATCCAAACAATAATTTTAATTCTCCATTAAAAAATCCAAAAGAGAAAAGAAAAAAATTAAAATCAAATAAAAACTCGGATACAATATTAAGGGGAAAAAAAAAAAAAGATATGACTTTCATATCTAAGAAATATTTTCCGGTAATCATCACTTGAAACTTAGACATACTAAGGGGTCATTTGGTTGTTCTGTTTGAGTTGGAGAATTGAAGTTATAATTTTGATTGGAGTTGAGTTGAATTTTATAATTGTTGGTTGAAAATGAAATATTTGAAGTAAAAAAGTGTAAAAACTTAATATATGTTCAGAAAAAAATACTAATATGGATCTGATTTCGTTACTGATCTGAAAATTTTATGCAATTTTTTTTTAAAAAAAAAAACTAATTTCATTTTGACTTAAAATAACAAAGTTATGAACAATTTAAAAAAAATAAATAAAATTATGGACTTTTAAAATTTGAGTTTTTAAATTAGAGTTGATATGAATAGTAAAACTAAATTTATTTAAAAAAAGAAAAAAAATGGTGAAATTGTTTAGTTGGAGCAACCAACCAAACGTCCCTTAAAGGGTGAATATCCAATGGATCCTCCAATTTCAAACCACCGAAACATGGTCCATTCTGATGAATTAATGATCACAGTGTTCGAAATGAGCACCAATCATCACAAAATACCAAAAATTTAGAATCAGTAATATCATAGAAACTAAATTCAATTATTTTAGTCAAACTAAAACCACATACGGCATCTCCAATTAATGTCCATCGATACGTACACGCATAGTTTCCAGCTCCACTGATATAATTTCCCCTCTTTTCCTTGATTTACGTTTTCCTATTTCTAGATGGTTAGGCAGAAGTTCTAGAATTGTGTAGAAAATTAGACGGATACACATTCATTTGCGAGATATGCGTGGCTACCTAGTTATGAACAAGGAAACTTCCTCGTCCCATCGACTGAGTAAGGGGTCCATTGTAAAAAAATTCACGAGTACCTGTGGGGGTTAGAATTTCTCTTGCTATAACTCACGAGCTTTCTTTTTCTTCATTTCTTTCTTTCTTTTCTTTTCTTTTTATTGTTATTACTATTATTATTATTTTTGTCTTGTTTTTTTTTTTTTTATATTTTATATTTTATATTTTTTCTTTTCTAGAACCCAACAAAACAAGCAAAGAAAGAAAGAAACAGCCTCCACACATAGAGGGCAGAGGAAAACTCAAAACATGAGCCCAAAAAGACAAAACAAGAGAGGAGAGCTAAGGGACCTGGCAAACGACACAAGGGAAATTAAGCTAAGCATTCTAAGCTCATTTGTTTGAATGATGTATTGATTGTAAATATTCTTTCCCTTGAAATTAATATAGAAAATGTTGAGAATTGACGTGTTTTATGTTTACCGTTATTAGTCCTTAAATTTTTTTTAAAAAAAATCTTAATTTAGATGATCTCCAATGTATTTATTTATATCCATATCATGTATGTGACAAAAAAATTGTGAAAATTAATAGCATTGTTCTACCTTTTTTTTTATTTTTAAACTTAGTAGCATTATTCTACTTTGGAATTAGTGTGAACTTTTACCGTATTTAAATAATTTAAAAATAGAATTATTATAATGGTTACATGGAAAAAAAAAAATAAAACACTAATCAATAATAATTAATTATTAGATTTGATATCAGTTATATCTTATAAAAAATTTATCACAAAATTTGACATACTATAAATTTAAAATTGAATAGAACACTCTATTAAAGAGTGCTCTTTTTTTTTTTTTTTTTCTTCTTCTTCTTCTTCGGACTTGGCAGTTCAAACAAAACTCCACCTAGGATGCGTTTTGTGCAATTTCTAGGTGTCGTACTTCACCGGGGCCCGTGCGACTGGCATCCTCTTATTGATCATTTCAACTGACGAATAAAAGATAGCTTTTTTTTTTAGGACTGTTGCCAAAAAAAATTTTCATTATTATCTTATATATTTTCTTTTGCAAAAATGTTACATAAGGTTATAAATAGTCTTATGTTTCGTTTGGTGATTCAACTCAAATTTAAATTTTTTATTTTAAATTTTTATTTTAAATTAACAAAAATTATAACTAGTTTTTTAAAAGTTAACTTACTCCAACTTAAAAATTTCAACTCCAACCATAATACCAAACGGAGGCTTAAAAATATTTTTTTTTTCACTTTTTAAACATAAGAATGAAGTGATTTAAATTTTACACATTATAAGGGAGTTGTGATGTGAAATTACTGCTAATTACAACCACATTAATAATTTTTTAATACCCAATATACATAATTGTGTCTTATAATGAAATTTTGTAATTTTCTTGTTCAATTATTAATTTGAGTACTTTAACTTTTACATATGTAGCAATTACATCTTAAATATGAAGACGTGATCTTTAATAAATAAAAATATAATTGTTTCTTATATTTACAACGCGCGTTTGGCTGCACATATATATATATTTTTTGGGACCTTTTCTCTTTTTCATTCTGGATTGGGCAATGAAATTTTGGCCCCATTTCTAAAACGACTCCCCTCTTCCTCCTCATTTCACACGTTTTTGGGACCCGTTTTAGACAGTGACAATATATATTTTACAAATGTGAGAAGGGCGAGTTTTTCTGGTCAAATATAGTTGGGATGAGATAACAAATGTCCGTGTTTATGGAGCTGCAGATCATATTTGATGGATAAGAGGTGCAGTGCATCCAATCAATTTTATCACTCTTTTATCATGAAAAATATTAGGAACACCTATATCATTGGTATATTACTGATAAATCATCATAATTGTAAAATCTAACAAAATAAAAAGACAATCACATATATATATATATATATATAAACTCTACCTAAAGAAAAATAATAATATATAAAGAAAGCTATTATAGTAAAAGAGGAGGAGAGAGAGATTGAAAGAGAAGGAAAAATGAGTGATCATAACTCTAATTATGTTATTTATTATACTGTATAAAAATTTTATGTCACCGCAAAAAAGATATTTTACTTTATCTCTCGTTAATAAAACAAATAAGCAGAGAAGATATTTCTATCGAGTGTGCTGCTTGGACACGACTTCCTCTCAATTGTTTTTTTATTTTTTTAATTTTTATTTTTATTTTTACGCGTAGAATGAACTGTGAACCAGAAAAAAATACCAATACTTTGCGCCTTCAAATAGCAACTTCGGCCAATCAAGGAAAAAAAAATATATAAAACAAAATATGGGTCCTATATTCTTGCCCTTTGTTCACTTTGTCTCGTAGTTGCAGACAGCGCACGAGGTAAATAGAAGAGCCGTCATTCTTTTTACTTCCAAAACGTTGTGAGAATAATGTGGCCGCCATGAAGGGAGAAAAAAACCCGCCAATTGTTTTAGTTTGAAAAATATTGCAATATATGAAAGTGACTAAAATTAGTTACCCAAAAAAAAAAAAAAAAAACTCATTTAACACATCTTAATTATGTAAGGTGTGGAATTAGTTAATGGTTTGTCGACAACATTCATGATAAATTTCCGAACCATATTTATCAAATCATATATTACCAAAAAAAAAGAAGTAACGTCAAAGTGTCTTTTTACATTCATGAAAGTGTCTTTTGTTTTTTTTTTTTTGGACCTTTTCTTTTTTTCATTCTGGATTGGGCAATGAAATTTGGCCCCATTTCTAAAACGACTCCCCTCTCCCTCCTCATTTCACACTTTTTTCGGACCCGTTTTAGACAGTAACAATATATATTTTACAAATGTGAGAAGGGTGAGCTTTTCTGGTCAAATATAGTTGGGATGAGATAACAAATGGTCGGTGTTTATGGAGCTGCAGATCATATTTGATGGATTAGAGGTGCAGTGCATCCAATCAATTTTATCACTCAAATCATGAAAAATATTAGGAACACCTAAATCATTGATATATTACTGATAAATCATCATAACTGTAAAATCTAACAAAATGAAAAGACAATCATATATATATATATATATATATGAAAACTCTACCTAAAGAAAAAAAATAAAGCTATTTATTTAAAAGCATACGTGATTAGAAAACAGGCACCTACCTCCTGCCTTTTTTTGTCTTCTTCCTTCACTTTCAATTACTCTCTTATTCACACCAAAACAAAAGCTGCAAAAATTGTGAGAAAACCAAAGATTAAAATATCTATATTTACATAAATTTCAATACTTAAATTTTATATAAATATTGTTGTCGGTGGAAATTGATATAAAATATTAAAATTCATTTTAAAATATTAAAATTTTAAATAAAACTTTATAAAACTCTAAAATAGTTAATAATACATAAATTAAATACAATTCTCAATTAAATACCAAGTATATGACAAATTTGTATGGTAAGAATGGAGCATAATATAATAAATGATAAGTTGGCATTCACCAATTAAATAAAATCATTGAAACACAACATAATATAGGTATATTGTATTCATTGTTTCATACATGGTAAGAAAATATTAATATTAAAAGAGCTTTTAGAATATTCAGAAGTGTATCTTATTAGTGTAAAAAATATCGATACTAAAATATGACATTTGAGTATTTATTTTATATAATTTTGCACATGTTATATATTTCTCAATCTCTGCTATCTATTCATATATATGAAATAATTGTGCATGATTAAAAAAAATTATGAATTTTACTATATTAAAAGATTAAACACAACATTACGATTGATATTTTATAAATATTTTATCGGTATTTCCGTGGAAATTTCTGGAAATTTGCACGAAATTTTGTTATTTACTACTACATTTTTCATAAAACCGATATTTTTGTAAAAAAAAAAAAAAAAAAAAATCGATAATTTATGGAAACTTTACGGATATTCTGCGGAAAATATACGACCCCTCTGTTTTCATATCTGTAATTTCAAAATACTAAAATTTCTGTGGAAATGTCGATTTTTCAATCTAATCCTTAGAGAAAACACAACAAAAGAGGAGAAACACAGATAAAACCATATGCAATTTCTTTCAATGTCTTTATTTGCATATATGCAGAGAAAAATTGTGTCAAATTTTTGTTTCCTTTCTTAGAAATATTATCTTATTAGTGCTGATAGATTTCAAAACGCATCTAAAGTTTCATGTTTAATTTAAAAATGGGTGTTGTTAAAGATGTTTTTGTATTTAGTGTGCTGGTGATGAAATTACGTAAAACTATTCGGGTGCAAAGGGTGGTGCAAATGGTAATAAGAAGTATAAAAACCTTAATTAACAAAATCACGTGCTGTCAATATAATATCTCATTCAGAATTCTCCACAATTTAGTCAAAGATGTGTCTTTATTGTAGTATTATTTCTATCCTTTCAAGCCAAAGAAAGGTCTGTTCTAAAAAAAAAAAAATGTATACTTTGTTCTTTTAATATAGGGCGTTCTAAGGAGTGCTGAAAAAGAAAATGAAACTATACTATAGACCCATAAAAAGAAATCTGCCATGTGCGATGTGGATTTGCTAACGAATATCGGAAAATTTTATAAATATCCAAACTACCCTCAACATGGTATTCCTTAACTTAATACTGAAAGTCTTTATTGAAAGAAAAAGTTTCTTGAAAATTTTCAATATCTAAATAGTGTAGAAAATATCATTTCAAAAGAAGTGTAAAAAATTTCCAAAAGCAACTTAATTTCTTCATTAAAAAATAAAAAAGGAGAAGAAATTAAAATATAAAATCAAATTAAAACTCAGAGACAAAATTAAGAAAAAATAAATAAATAACTTATGTGTTTGACTTATATACCATTTTGACTATAAAAAATTCAATTCAAATCCAATCTAAACTCACTTTTTCAATTTTTTTTCTAAATTACTTTTATTTTTTGTTTTCATTTTTAAATACCTATTCATTTTAGACTATCATTAATTCACATTGACTTCTAAAAAATATTTAAGCGATGTGATAAACGAGAGTTTAGAAATGATTTTCAGATCTAAGAAATATTCCAGGTTATTATCACTGGAAACTTAAACTACTTTGCCATGCAACCATAGTCGTGTTTGTATAATGAATCACAATATTCAAGTAATTCACCGTGTGATTATCAAATAGATCCTCCAATTTCAAATATAAGAAATCATGACCTATACATGTATATACAGATACATGCACATGGTGCATTTGCGATATATACGGAACATATAATATATAGATATATATATATATATGTTTATATGTATGTATGTTCTATGTATTTTTATTGGCAAGGAAATTTCCTTGTATCATTTTTTGGGTCAATTATTGTACGACGATATTGACGAGCACCTAAGGGGGCTTATATCTCTCTTGCAAAAACGCACTTGCTTACGCGTCCCTTCCACACTATACATCCGTCGATGAATGTTAAAGGTTTGAGGAAGGACACCGAATTTATCATGGGCTAGTGGTGATTAATATGTAACAAAGGATTCAACTAACTTTTGATTTAGACTGTACTGGACTGATGTAGACACGTGACAATTGCTATAGATTAAGATTGCAGTAAATATCAAAAGTCCGATTACTGGAAGTGTCCGAATTAAAACATCTTGGATGTAAATATTTGAGCGGAGAATTTTGAACAGTCATCCAAACTGGTATTTGGATGTTAACATTTTGGACATAATATTTGAATATGTATTTGAAAGTTCTGAAAAGATATGAGAGATATGAGAAAATGACATCTGAAATGGTTTTCAAATTTTTTTTAAAAAATCACTGTAGAATATATGTAAGAATTGAGGTAAGTTTTGGGGGATGACTTTTTGCCATTAAAAAACAAAGACTCAAATAATATGTGAATGCGTTCAAATTAAATGATTCCGTCGAACTTACACATTTTGAAATGACCATTCAAATCGAATTTTTTTAAATGTTTCCAAATGATTGCGCCAAACGGATAGTTGCATCCATGTTTCTAGCGTCAAAAAGATTCATCAAAAAAATTAAATAAGTAAAGATGGCTGTCATGTACTATGGTATTATTATTATGGCATTTTTTTTTAACTTTTTTTTTTTCCTTACATAAGCTTTCTTAAGGAATTGACCTTAATGCCATCTTTGATTGGATTAAAAGAAGAACGATATAAGTAAGGGACGGATGATTAGATGGAGAATCACATAATTGTTTATTTTGTAAGAAGGAAAAAAGAAGAATATGATGGATAAAAGGCGTAGTGTCTCCCATCAATTTTATTACTTCTTTAATATGAAAGACATCGATTTTAATTTCAAAATTTAAACAACTGAAAATCTATATGAATGTTAATGAAAATTTCTACATGCATGCTTTTAATGAAAATTCTAATAAAGAGGGTGAAACGAGACTAATTTAAAATTCAAAAAGCAAATTGTGGGTTTTAAAAATTCCGGAATCAAAGTAATAGCACTAAAGTTCAAGGACACAGCTATGACTAATCCAGTTAAACTTAAAATTATATAATTAAGCATCATTATCTTATAATCTTTAATCTTTTTTTTTTTTTATCTTCCTTTAATCTTAATCTTAATCTTTATCTTTCTTTCTTTTTATTTTTTTTATTTTTTATTCAAACAACAAGTGAGAATAAGTTTCGTAATAGAGTTTTGTCATGTTTCTTTAACCCGGTTAAAAGAGATTTCATTCAATTGGTGCTTGAGTTTCGTTCAAGTTACATAGAAGATCATAGCAACTAAGGATGAGACTCTCCTTTATCTGATGTCCAGTTGCTATAAGATCGAATTCTAAGCTATGCTGGCCATCCCTTCTCATAATTATAATTCAATAGTGGTTTGTTATAAGAGTAGTGTTAGGAATATGTCTTAACTTTAATCTTGATTTTCTTAATAATATAAACGGTGTCCTTTGTCACTTGTAGATGCATGCAATATTTTCACATTAATTAACATGATATGTTTTTTTTTTTTAATATCAATAAAATAATAACAATTCATAACTTATATAAGTTGATATTAATAAATTAGAATTAGAGTTGAAATCTTTTTATAACTTGATGTTAACTCTATTATCCTATTTGTTTTGATAATTTATGCACTAATAATGATAGTAGTAACAACACAACAGGCTTGTAAATAAAACTCAAATGAATTCTCAAAGGAAAAGAAAATAAAGAAAAATTCAAAGCATTGATCTCTATATTTATCTGCGTCAATCTCCTGACATATTAATAAATCACGCTTTCCATGGGGTAGATGGCAATTAATGATGTAGCTCCACCCATTAATAATTTTTCTTTTGGCTTTTATTTTAGGAGACTTCTACAGATCTATTTTCTCCTCCACTGATGGATTAAAAATTGCACACCATCATAATTAAATCTAATTAACGATAAAACACAATAAAAGAGTATCAAATTAAAATAAGGTCTCCTACATATGATTCAATGTCATATTAAAAAATTTACATAAAAAAGTCATAACTAAATTTGAGACACTCCTACAAAATAGGTCTTTCTCAAGGAAATTTTTCGTCGGTAAAGGTCAAATTTCGTCGGCATAAGTGTATCCCAACGAATTTTATTCATCTAGAAAGAAAGAAAATCATGAGATTCGTCAAGGAAGCCGGAGAAGCATGCGCCCCCGTGGGGAGAGGAAGTTAGATTCACGTCAACGTGGGACGATGGCAGATGGCTTTGTGAAGCCTGTGCTCGCGGCTGTGGTGGTGCGATAGGGGACGACACAGCTTTGATGGTGATAAAATTTCCCTTTATATTAATTTTTCTTTTTTTTCTTTTCTTTGCCGAAGACTCCGAGATAAATGGACATTTAATTTTTGCCCAATTTTTTTTACTCCCAGCGAACATGAGTTATGGGCACTTTAACGGACTCTCATTTTAACTCTTTTACTTGAAAAAAGGCTCTCATTTTAATTCAATTTTTCAAACTGAAACTGTCACCCACTAATTAACATATACTCATCATGCAATCCTGATCCTATAGCTTAGATCGATAATACAAGGGATTTGCTTCAGGCCAGGGAAAAAAAACAAAAAACAAAAAACCCGTTAAAAGTTTATCATACATATTTTGATTATCCATGGTTCCGTAAAAGGAAAAATTACATAAATGTACGTCGTTTAAGTTCAAAATTCAATACGTAAACGACAAGTCATTTGAACTTTTAGATTTTTTTTTTTTTTTTTCTTGAAGGATGAACTTTTAGATTTTAAGTTAGAAACAACGCTCTTTTTTAATATATAAATTTGTTGTCGTTTACGTAAGATTTGTTTAGAAAAAATATAAAGAACGGCATTAAACAAGTTATAAAGAAGGAAATAATAATTAGTTTTAATTATGTATATATTTTCACATTTCTTTTTTAATTTTTGTTTGAGGAGCTGTTTCCACAAATTTTTTCCTCCCTTCTGAACTCCATTTCTGTTATCTGTTATCTGTTATTTATTTCTTTCTTTTTTTTCTTTTTGTTAATTTGGAAAATTTAAAACTAATTATTCTTTTTAACTTGTCTAATACATCTTGTTTAGTAACTAACATATCAGAGGACAGTGTGAAGTCCCAAGGATTCAGTTTCATTTAATTTTTGGAGAGAGAGAAAAGAGAGAATGAACTAGACCAGTATTGTCTATCAATTCTTAAAAAACAAAAACAAAACAAAAAACAAAACAAAAACACAAAAAACAAAAACAAAATCAACAACATTATAAGATAATAAGGACACAAGATTTCCTCGCATTCATTCATAGCCATACGTTGAAGATCCAGAGGTACTGCATATGGTCAGAGGAAGTATTAATATGTTAAAGAGGACAGCAAAGATAGTGATAGTAACAATGATAATAATAAATAAAGAGTTCTAAAAAAGGAAAAGAAAACAAAGAAAAATTCAAAGCACCAATCTCTATATTAATTTTACTGCTTCAATCTCCTGACATAATAATAAATAATAAAGCATGCTTTCCCTTGGGTAGCTGGAAATTAATAATGTAGCCCCACCAATTCATAAGTTCTTTGTTTTTCACCTTTTATATTATATTAGTTGTATATGCAGAATAAACAAACAAAACAAAATAATCACGTGATGTTAATGTAGTCATCACTTGATTGACAATTGACAAGTGAAAAAAAATGATTAAAAGAGCTATTGACTCTTTTAAAGAGTAGTATATAGATTTCTTTTTTTTTTTTTTCTTTGTCGAAGATTCCGATATTACGGACTTTACATTTTTGGCCGAATATTTTAATCCCAGCGAAAATGAGGTAGGTATTTTTAACTCACTCTCTTTTACATGAAAAAAGGCTCTCAGTTTATTTAATTTTCAAATTGAAACTTTCACCCATTAATTATTATGTATTCATCATCCAATCCTGATCTTAGCTTCGATAATACAAGGGATTTACTTCAGGAATGGGGACAAAAAAGCATGTTAGAAGTTTATCATACTCCTGTTGGTCCGTAAGAGAAAACTTGCACAATGTTCGTTGTTTAAGTTCAATACGTCAACGATAAGTCATTTGAACTTTTTTTTATTTTTATTTTTATTTTTTTGTGGGATTTGAATTTTGTACCATGTACTAAAGTCAGGTGCTTATAAATTACTACTAGACTATATTTTCAACTACTAACCCAATGTTTGGAATACCTATTCAATCTCGAAAATTGAAATTTTTTTTGCAAAAAAAGTGTTTTTCCAAACTTTTTCTATCATTATCTCATTTTGAAAAAAGAAAAATTATCTCAGTTTTAAACTTATTTTGTATAATACCTTTTTGAAAAAATAAAAAAATCTTTTAAAAATTTTATTACAATACGCTATTCCTAATACCATATCTTCTCATTCCAAACAACTTTTTGTTTTTAAGAAGAAAATTTTTTATGCATCCAAACATCATCTTATTCTTAAAATAAAAAAAATTTTCATTTAGAATATGAAAATTTTCCTTTTAAAAATGAACATGTGATCCAAATGGTGGCTAAACTTTTACATTTTAAGTTAGAAACAACGCCCTTTTTTACAAGATAAATTTGTTGTCGTTTATGTAACTTTTTGTTAGTAAAAATATAAAAACTACATTAAATATGTTATAAGGAAATAATAATTAGTATTAATTATTTTCACAATTCTTTTTAGTTTTTGTTTGAGGGGCTGTTTTCATAATTATTTTCTCCCGTGTCTGATTATCTGTTATTTTTTCTTTCTTTTTTTTTTTTTTATTAATCGGAAACTTTAAGGGCCCTTTTGGGGGAGTTTTGGGCATCTAGTTTCACAAAAAAAAAAAAAATTTTGGTGTCTTTTTTTCTCAATTTAAAACTACTTTTTAATATTTACATCTTCAAATATCTATAAAAACTCAAAATTTAAAAGTTCATAGCTTTATCATTATAAGTCCAAATGAAATGATTTTTTATTTATTTAAAATTACCTAAAATTTGAATAGGAATGAAATAAGATCCATATTTATATTTTTTCTGAATACATTTAAGTTTTTACACTTTTTTACTTTAAACAATTTTTTTTGCAAGAGTACAAAACGCATATTTTTAAAACTCTAATTCAAATATCTCTAAAACTACATGCATCTTCTAAACCTTCCCCTAACCGAACCTAAAACTAATTATTCTTTTTTACTTGTCTAATACATCTAGTTAATAATTAATGGGCTTCCAGTTATACTCTCCCATCACACCCATTCATATGTCCTAATGATTGATTTTTATTTATTGGAATAAAATTCATATAAAAAATATAAATATATAATATTTCCATTATTATGCTTGATCGAGTAACTTGCGTATTTACTCTGTATGCCAACTAATGAGTTAATTGGGGTCTCACATATTGTGCTTATTTAGATACGTCTTTCATTCTTTATAAAAGTGGCTATATATATTTAGATAAACAAGATATATGAGAGTAATGTGAAATCACAGGAAGTCTCTCTCCCCCCCTATGTTCTCTTTACTCTCTCTATTAGTTATAGAGTTCTTGAGTCGTAGATTTTCATAGTTGTTTGGGTTATTCTTTTGTAATAACCACGTATCACGAGCGATCAAGGATGGAGTTATGATCATGTTCTTCACAGATCGTGTTTTGAAGGATGAAAATCATGTTCGTGACTATGGAAAGTCTAATCTTGACGAATCTAAAAACAATGTAGATTATAGATCATATTTAGAACAAATAAATACGTTTCCGCTCATGTATCAGTTATTTTTTACCTTCACCTAAATTGGTCTCTTTTTAATTTTGGAGAGAGATAATAAATCGACCTGTCTTATCTATTCTTTAAAAAAATAAAAATAAAAATATCCATGAGGATCTACTTAATTTATAACAGGGCACAGGATTCCCTAGCATTCATTCATAACAATACGCAGCATATGGTCAAAGGAAGTATTAAATTTTGACTATTTTTGAAGCTAGTATAATAGGAATTTGAACAATAATAGGGAACATAATGACGTTTAACATCATTCACTAATAAAAAGTGGATCCCACAATATAAGATTCACTAGTGAGATTAATTTCTCTATTAGTGTAATGTTGAACATCACCGATATTCTAAAACATTTTCTAGGAATTTGGATCCTTTATCTCCTAATTCTTATCTCTCTCACCGTCGTACCAATTAGATCTTGTCATGTCATGGAAGGTTTAGGGGCCATTTGGTGCAACTCCAGTTTGGAGTTTTTGAGTTTTATATATATATATATATATTCAAAATTATATAGTTTGTTTTCACAATTCAATTTAAAATTACACCTCTTTTTTCTCTTTCATTTTAAAAAAACTTAACTTAAATATCTATAAGTTTTTTATTTTAAGTTAAAATGAAATGATTTTTGTGTCTAAATATTCACAACATCAAGATGAACGAAATTATATCCATCGGAGGAAGGGAAACAACAAGCTGGGGGTGGCGGGGGAAAGGGTATGGCGACTGCGAACTGGGAGGCGAGGAACAATATATTGGATCTGAGTTGATGGCACTAGTATTTTCTTATCACTACATTGGCTATGAAAAAATAAGCTAGGGTAGGCATACGTTGTCAGAAAGAGGCAGTTGTTGAGTTCTAAATTTTCCTACTGTATAGTGAGACCTTATAAAGTCACGGTATTTAATTTGGCACTGGATTCAATTTCATACCCACGTGGAAACACTGGTTTACATGTGCATTGAGTTATTAAAAAAAATAAAATCCAATAAATCTTCTTGTACAAATAAAACGAAAATTGAAACTCTCAATACGTGATCAATTATTGGGCCTTTCCAACCAAAAAAAAAAAAAAAAACATGATCAATTACAGCTCTGGGAGAGCATTAATGCTTTCCTGTCTAGTCATTATTACTTTACATACATGCCCATCTCCTTTCCGTTAAAATTTGGAATGGCTTGATACGATAATTTAAACTATACATTTTATAATAATCACTATCTAATTACTGTTAGGATATTTTTGCAACCTAATTATCGCATGTTAAGTTTTGTTTTTTTTTCTTATTTTAAAATGCTCACGTTAAATCCTTATTTAATTATTAGATGTATGGAACAAAGTTAGGGCCCGTTTGGGAGATATCTGGAGATGGTGATTTAAAAATTGAGTTACAAATATGTGTTTTTTTTTTTTTTTTTTTTGGGGAGGTGAGTTTGAAACTTTTGAAAATATTATGTGATAAAAAAAATTAGTGTAAAAATTTGATATGTGTTCAAGGAAAAAACATGCAAAATGGATATTGTCTTGTTCATCTTGTCGATACGAGCATTTTGATATAAAAATCATCTCATTTTGATTCGAAATGAGAAAGTTATGTATTTTTAAAATTTAAGTTTTTTAAAAATGAAAAAGAGAAAAAATTTGATATAGAGTTAGAATTTTAAAATTCAGATAATAAAATACCATTTGAATTTTTGGTCCCAAACAACTCCTAAATATATCGTCTTATGTTCCGGTATCGGATTAGTTTTTTTTAATCAATAAATTCAAGGGAAAATGATATTTTATAGGAATTTTATAGCTAATTTATGAGAATTGTACTTGTATAATGTTTTTTCCACCCACCTAATGTTTTAAATTAGTCAATTAATCTAAACCTTTGCATTGTACAGTTGTATTGCTATTATAAATTTTTAGTCGTCATAATCACATCTATCCGCTCCCATATGATAACAATTTTTTTTGTTAATAAAATTTTTTGTAGCCAATGCTACACATATGCGTTTATTCAGCAGAAATTTTAATTTGGAAAAGGGAATTTAATTCCCCATTTCAAATTTAATGTTTACTTTCATAATAGGAAATTAAATTCCGTGATCCGCATCTTAAAATAAGAATTTATTTTCTGGTCTAGGAAGAACTTTAATCCCACATCTGACCTCTGGATTCAAATTCCGCTTTACTCAAAAAAATATAACTTTTTTTTTAATCAAAATTATCCTCACTTTTTTATTATTCTTCAGAGTTCAGATAGTTCTTCTTCCGTAACCTAACCTAACTCATGCTACCCTCACGTTTTTATTATGCTTCAGAGTTTAGACTCTCCTTCATCAGGTAAGGTTAGACTGTCCATTCTCGGTAACCAAATCTAACTCATGCTACCCTCACATTTTTATTATAGTTAAGAGTTCAGACTGTACTTCGTCAATAACCTAACCTAACTCACACCATCATTGTTCATCTCTGAATGGCCCCTGTCAAAGTGTCCCACATCTATAAAAAAATCACTGTACCTAGGTTTTCTTCGTCTTTTTTTTTTTTTTTGGTCTGTTTCATTTTTGTTTTTTGAATATTGCGTTTGTATTTTTCTTTAAAATTCGTGTTAGTTTTTTTCATTTTTTCCTCTTTGTACACTGCTTTTTTTTTTTTTTTTTTTTTTCACTTTTTCTTCTTTGATGATGTCATGGCTGCAGTTAAAAAAAAAAAAGGAATAATATAATTTTTTAATTTTTTTCAAGTGAGCAGATCGTCCTTGTTATTGTTGCAATTTTAACTTTTTCTTTTCTTTTTTTCTTTGCTCTGAATTGTGGGTTTTGGTTTTGGGAATATTTTTAGCTCTTTGGCCTTTTCTCCATTGAATGTTGGTAGCCTTTGCACTGCGTCTACTGATAATGAGATTATTTCCTACTAATATCTGAATACCTTATTAGTAAACGCGCAAGATAATGAGATTAACATAATAACCCAAAAATAACAAAAATGGCATTTTCATCACGGATTCATAAATCACTAATGATCAAATGATCAACACAACACTTTTTTTTTTCTTTTTAATTTTCCACATCACTTTTAATAATTTCATACACTAGGCAAACTAGCATACACGAACGGTCCAAACTAAGTTAGGACGATTACACCGTACCTAAGGCCAGCTTCGAGATTAACCGCCTCCTCGATCTCTAGCCGTTTATTTGAAACAAACTTTTTTTTTTCCTTTTTCTTTTTACCGAACTGAAAGCCAAAACTTCAAGAAACCAGCTCAATCTTGATGCCACCAATGGTGACCGGATAATTACTTTTCGGCACCAAAGCAACGATGATGCTTTCGTCGTCGTCGGCTCCGACGTCGTCCAACAAGTCTGATATCCCTAGTTTCAGCGAAACCTTGCTGTGCTGAGCACCGGGCTTAAGCTTATGAGGCACGTTCCCAAAGCTCCCGGCGAACTCGGACTTGTCAGCCCCGGGGGCATCCTCGTCGTTAATGTAGACGTCGAACTTCACGGCCAATTCCTTGTCGAATTCAATGCCTTCGATTACCAACACCTCCTCTTCCTCTTCCTTCTCCTCTTTGCTCCTCCCCTTGGTCGGCCTCTGCACGACGGCGGTGATCACCGAGTCCGTCAATGTCACCGGGAAATCGCTCAGCGCCACCCGCTTCGCGTCGGAGGCACGCGCCACGCCTAGAGACTTGAGCATTTTTAGGTACTTGGACTTGTGAGGCTTCTGCTTTTTGTACAACCAGGGAAGCGGGACGTCTTCATATATATATCCCAGCCTCTTGGTGTCGAGGCAGTCTCTGACCTTGACGCGTACGAGCCTAGCGTTCTCGTCGTAGAACAAGAACGCGGCGTCCAAAAAGTCCGGGTCCTTGATGTCTTTCCTTTTGGGACCGCCTACCGTCTTCCACAGGTTCCACATCCTGTCGACGTTGGCGTGGTGGCAGTAAAACAAGGGGTCTCGACCCGCCGAGTAGAAGTTGCCCATGTCCTCACCATTTGGCTCTCTGTTCCTCTCGCTGCCGCCCCAAATGTGGACCGCGGTGTGAGGAGTTCTCTCGACGGTACCCGCACCGGGCTCCTTCTCAGAGCCCTGGCTGTACGGTTCGCCGAAGAAAAGCAACGGGAGCTTAGCACCGGAAACCATACTCTGGTACATGACGCTGAGGTTCTCATTCACCTGTTCCTGATAAGACTTTTCATCTTTAGTACTAAAGTTGAGGTCAACGATACTTGGAGGCTGGTGTTTGTTGCTTCGTTTTTCGTCGTAGAGAGCGGAAGATTTGTTGGTAAACATGGCTGGCATTTGCATCCCGCTGGGATGGTCCCAGTTCCAGAACGGCAAGGCGAATGTCGGGTCGTCGATGAGCTTCCCCAAGATTTTCTCGTAGAAGTGGAGGTACCAACGGTGGAAGGGGAAGAAGAGCCAGCTGTTATGGACTTGGATATCGAGTTCCGGATAATTGACTTGATCGTACGAGCCATTGCAGTAGGCGCAGTGGACCTTGGCTTGTTGCATGAAGTTGCGCGGGTCGTTCTCGTCGAGTTCTCGCATGCGCTTTGTTGCCTCGTTGTACTTGGCGATGTACTCGCTGTCGACTGCGTGCGCTGCCGGCCGAACGCGCAGCGGGGCCCTCAGCGGTGGCTTGAAATCGATGATTTCATCGGAAAAAGGAGGGCAACATTCAGTCTTGATGCCTTGAGGAAGACCGCTCGGAGTGCTGCACTTGGAAAGGTCCGGGGGAAGCAGGGGCTCGGCAATGGCGAATTGCTCGGAGCCCTGCAGCCCGGCCACACCGTATAGTCCTCCCAGACCGAACAGCACATTTCGCCGGTCTAGTTTTCCGACACCATTGGAGTCAATATTAGGGTTTTTCTGATCACCACCCTCCCTGGCCATGCAGGAGATTGATGATCTACGTGAAAGGACTTTGTTTTTACGTTTTGCATTACTGGGAGTTTGTGATCTATTCTTAAAGGAGGGACACAAGGAAGCTTTGGAGATGGTGGGGCTAGTGGTAGTCATGAGAGGTTGGGTAAGGAAGAAAGAAGCCATGATTGCTAGCTTAGATTTGGATACAGCGTTATTGAAAGAAGCCGGCCTCTTTTTATAGGGAAAAGTGATCTTAGGATAAGGACATGTTTGGTTCGTGTACTTATTTTCGAAGTAGGTAAAGAAAATAGGGGGAAAAAAAAAGTGTTTTTTCTCAATTTTTTTTCACCATTCCTCTTATTTTGAAAAATGGTGACTACATCATTCTCAAACTTACTTTTTAAATTACTCTTTCGAAATATTTTCATAAGAAAAATGCTAGGAAAATTAACTTTAATTACAACTTTTTACTATCAACATATGTGGTATATGTATTATCTTTTTTTTATTGGTAAGTGTTTATGTATCGTCATATCAATTGATTGTGTTTATCAATAAACATACGACAAGTGAGTTGGTACTTAAAATGTTAGAATTAGAATTGATATCCCTAGTACTACACTTTTCATAATGCACTATTTTAAATACCATTTTTTCTCATCTTGAAAATTAGATGACTTTCCAAACAAATGTCATATTGTTTTGTTTTCAAGAGGTAAAATTTTTTAACTTGTCCAAACGTCATTTCGTTTGCATAATGAAATGATTTTCTCTTTTCAAACAATAAAATTTTTTATTTTGATAATGAGTATGCAATTCAAACAAGCACTTAATATTTTCTTAAATTATCTAAACAAAAATTTTGAATTATTTGTTTTCCTTTTTCTCGGATGTAAATAATCTAACTGGTGTTCATATGTGTTGTCTCATATGTTCCCTATGTCATCGACTATGATCTCTATTTAGATATTTGATATCTCAAGAAATTATAAAGTATTTGTCATATTTATTTCTTACTTGTATAGTGAGGTTGATCAATAAAATAAAAAGTTACGTTTAATAGAACAAGAAAATAAAAATCGCATATCATGACTCATTAAATGATACGGCATCCTTCACGTGTTTTTATTTCTACTTTGGCAGGTCCACATCATCATTGACGCTACTTGGTAGTTATTATAGAACATAATAATATTTTTAAAAAGAAAATTCAAAATGTTTTTAGCTTTTTTGTTTTTCTGATAATTTACACGTTTAATGTTTTCTTCTCAAAAAATAAAGAAGAAGAAGAAGATTTACACGTATAATGTTTTCTTTTCAAAGATAAAGAATAAGAAGAAGAAGAAGATAATTTACACGTATAATGTTTTCTTCACAAAAATAAAAAATAAAGAAGAAGAATTGAACGTATAATGTCATGCATTGTTGATTAGGATACGTGATACTAACTTATCGATTATAATTATGAGTAATATGTAAGTATGAATAATACTTCACAAGGATCTAAAACTAGGTGCGTAGTGTCCTTAACAACATTTAACAACATATATGATGTGTTCATATATGAAAAATAAAATTTAAAGGATGTAGATTGTCAAGGGTCAATTCTACAATTGATTAATCGAAGGGCCAAAGACTGAATTTAGGAGTCGTTGAGTTAGTCGGGCGAGTGATGAATTGATATGCTGCAAGAACGACAAAAATAAAGTAACAAAGTAAGTAAATAAATGAGACACAAAATTTATAGAGGTTCACTCATTTAATGAGATTTACTTCTTTATCGGGTCTTCGGGGGATCGTCCACCTTGATTGTGGTTGGCATCAATTGTACTAGATTTTGCTCCTTTTAATTATCTTCGATTGATTGCATCCTTGATTTAGACGATCTAACTATTGATTCCTCACATAAGAGAGATCCCAAGAATATTCCTTGTGGACCTCGTAGAGGAAATTCGTACACCGACTTCTAGGTCGACTCATGGAGCAATGTGCTCAGTCAGCTGATTCGACTCATCGAGGAGTCATCAAGATTCGTTTATTGGTTCCGATTGCCACGTGTAGGGTGAGAGATGGGGTACGAAATATGACCTCAACACAGATATGTAATTGAATATAAAGTTCATAATTGGTTTGATAAAATTGTGGTGTTAGCTATTCCTATTTGGGTGGAATAATCTTAACTTGGATCATTATAATTGTAATAAAAATAGAATTACCAGTTTATCAATTACACATTAAATTGAATCTCAATAGAATAAGTAGGTATCTGTTGAAATCTATTTTTGATAAATAACTTCATATTTCATTACTAAATGACTAATTTATTGATGGATCTCATTCCTTGGTAATTAATGGACTTAATTCAAGTATTGTATCTTTTAATCCACCAATGGGCAATATTATTTTTGTAAATAGAAAACTCGGTATTTTGGTTTTATAATTCTAGATCTATGAATAAGATTTCCTCGATACAGAATCCACAAATATGGTAAATGAAGTGATTATTGATATTCGCATGAAGTGTTAATTATTCAGAATATAACTTGGGTGAATAGGAACTCGACTACATTTGATACTAAATATTAAATGTTTAGAAAGCTGAATAACAAGAAAAATTGAGTGTTCGAGAATCTTGCCATTTAGCGAGGACGTTAGTGTTGATAAAAGAAAGAATATTGAGACGATTGTTGTTGTGAAAAAATCGTAAAAACAATTTATATATATGAATGAGTAGTATCATAAACCGATTCCTGGCATTTTTATAAAAAGTTTAAAAAATTCATTTTGCTGCTTCAACTTTTCAGAAATAATACCAACAATAAAATGCTAGTTAAAAAAGTTACTCACCAAGATTATCATGCAAAACAGACAGCTAACAATACTGAAGCTGGTCTCTCCAATCTTTCCAAAGACAAGTCCTCGAAACATGAAGAAGATAAGTCTCTTTCTAAGCTTTTCAGGATTATTTGCAATCCCTTTTCTGCACTGGAATTAATATAGGAATAATGGTATAGCTTCCAACTCAGGTCATGAGTCCAATAAATAATTAATATTAATTAGGAGTGCACATGAATATTTATATGATACTGCAGCTTTGGTGGCTTCAGAAAATGATAATCTTTACAATATGTCTTCACGAGTGATGCAAGTAGACACTTCTAATGAGTTAATACCTTCACGGCTAGGTTAAAAACTTGCTTTTCAGGAATTCTTTTTCGTTATTGACCTTATAAATATACTTGCTTAAATGAATGCCTAGAGAGAGAATGGGTTTGTGCAGTAGAAAATGCTTAGGGTGCTAAAGTCACATCTTGGGGGAATTAATTACCAAGTTGAAGTCAACTAAGACGAAGCTTTACGCCTGTTAAATCAAGAAAACAAAGCCAATAGAACTAGTGGTTACAATACTAGCAGAAGATTCATGTACATGGTGCGTATAGGACTAGGGTTTACACTCTCAAGGAAAAATCGTCAACTTGGCCATTGGTGGAACAAAAATTAATTAGGGCATTCATGAGAGCCTACGATTCAGATTTCTTCTCATGGATCAGGATATGGAAGAATTAATTGCCTGCGTATAAAATTTGCAGTATTCTTTTTTTTTTTTTTTTCCCTGGAATTTTCATTTGCCAACATGATCTGATGACTTTTTTTTTTTTTTTTTGGAAAAAAAGAGAAGGAATCCTCTATATCGATAGCCCAGTGTTTATAATTTTGACATTCTGCTAGACCAAATGTGGAATGATGGGACAAGGACGGATATAAAAAAAAAAAAATATATATATATATATATATAAAAGAATGAGTTACCACATTTTCTTATAAAACTTTTAGCCACAATGTTTAATGTGACTAAAATTTTTTCAAGTCCACATTCTTGTCATTCTTAATTAGCAATTTTTTTCTATATGTGTGTGTGTGTGTGTGTGTTTTTTTTTTTTTTTTTTTTTTTCCTGAGTCACTGGAGTTAAACCTTCAATTTGAGCGGCACAATTTCTAGACACAACAGAACTCATGATCTCCTTGCAAGCATTTAAAAAGGCAACTTGTGGTTCAAATGAAGAAATATGACAATATTACGGTCTCCATTATGATGTTGAAATAAAGACAATGGCCGCTAACACAAAAGCATCATCAACTAATTTTAATAAAAATTCAAACAATATGAGTCTAGCAAGATCAATTCAAAATTTAGAAAATTAACTGAAAGTTTTTAAATAAGTACAATTGGGTGCGCACATATCCATATAAATGAAAAGGTATGTAATAATTATATCGTGATTAATAAAACAAGGGCTTCAATCAAAAGCTAATAAATTATACACAAAAGAAAATGAGAGATTTTGCTTTTTTTTTTTTTCTTTTTTCTTTTTGAAAAGTATAAATTTAAAAATCATTATATCAAATATTATACAAAAAATTAATATTAGACTATTATGGTACAAAATTAAACTAAAGGCAACTAACATTTGTGTTATTTTGATTAAGCATGGAAAATTTATGTTATGTTAATAAATAGATGAAAAAAAGATGATTATTTAAGTAATTTTTTTTTATTTTTTTTATTTTTGTAAGACACTACCTATAAACTTCTAACAATTTTTTCCAAAAAAAAAAAAAAAAACTTTGTAACAAATTGTCGCAACTAGCCAACTACTTACAAAAAATAAAAAAAAGGGCTTTAATATTTTCTAAAACTCTTTCAAATGTTTAAACTCGGCAGAAACAACACCGACTTTTGGATTGGCACCGATTTCTCAGCAAGTAGGCCCCACCACCCAATGTCTCGTACTGGCATTATATGCAGTGTGTTGCAGCTGGATCCCCGACCTACTGCGAACCGGTTGGCTCGGTCCTGCTTCCTCCTTAAATGCCCTAATTGACTTTTTTTCCCTTCTTTTTTTGTAACACCTTGATCCTACTCAGATTTTAATGCATCGACGAAAATAGAAAGAAGGGAAGAGCGAAAGATTTTTTCAATTATATAGATAGGAATTCAAGTTAAAATAATTGTTTCATTTACTATATTTGTTATTAAAATTTTCTCATGTTTTGTTTATAAAGTTGGCATGGGTTTTATGAATTACATATTCATTACTTCTCAATTTCCTCTCCAAAAAATAATCTAAGATCCATTTCTCTTTTTTTAAACATTATGTTTTCCAACTTTCTTACTCTCACCCTTTCCATGTTATCAAACATAGATTTATGTTGTCATGTATATTTCGTCCCACCTATTGATCAATTTAAGATTAAAACATTTATTAGCCTATTTTCTTCGTTTTTTAATGTTTAAATCAAGACAATATACTTGATTAATTTTTTCCTTGAAAGTATCTGTTTCGAACAATGAAAAAAAAAAGAAGCATGATTTCGAGTAGTTGTAGAAATAAATATAGCTCTAATTTTCATATCAAAGTCAAATATAAATTGATGTATATCTCTTCTCCTTTAATTAACTTTATTATTGCTGTTACTCTCTCACCCTTTTTCATTGGTGGGGCGTTGCGCTTCTTAATTGTTACCGTACCCAATAGCCATGCACCCGACAAGCTATGGGATAGGTAGGTGCTAATTATTATATACAAAACCAAAGATTTGATAGAAATTATTGTCACAATGAGTTGGTTTCTGATTTATTGGTCAGTATATGTAGCATATAATTTCAATATTTATAACGCAAATTAATAACTCCACAACACCAACTTTAATCTTTACTTTCTCCACCCAACTAGCATCGTGTTAGTTGTATTTTTTTGAACAAAAATATGAATGCTAGTCATTATTACAAAGTGGTATCAAAAATATTTTTTTATTAGTAAGCCTGTTCCTTTTTATTTACAAAGTACACGAGTGATCGATTGAAATAATTTTTCATCAAATGTGAAAGATATTTTTGTATTTTTTATATTGAAGAGATAACTTGAAAAATTATGAATCTAAATATATATATGTACACAAATATGTTCACGAACGCTCTCTCTCTCTTTCTCTCTCTTTTCTTCCGTTAGACAGCACTGATACTATCATTGTTGACAATTTAATGGCCAAAGCAGACCAACAAGAAGTAGATTAATATATATATATATATATAATAAACAATAAGAAGGTGTTATTAAGTATAATAATTTTTTTTGTGCAATCAATATTCTGTACTGTGTTATGTGTCTGAATAGTTAATAAGACATTTCTTCTTATTTTGAATGAAATAGAGAAGATCTTCCATCTCTACAGCATCAACTAGTTTTTTCTTTTCTTTTAATTTTCTGTCTAATCTTTGAGCCTTTAATTCCGAAACTTTCTATTTTTTTATAATTTTAATTTGTAGTTTCCTTTATCGTTTATAAATTAATGGGAGTACTAAGATTAAAATTTTAGCAGACGCCAACTTTTTGAAATATGATCTCTACACGAAAAAGGTCATTTAGCAACGACACTTTAGCAACGATTTCTAAAATTGTTTCTTTTTCCTTGCAAATTTTTTTTTTTTAGATTGGTCAACAGGCTTTTTCTCGTTAAAACATTTAGCGACGATATGTCATTACTTATATTCCACTCATGTTATCTCTGAAGGGTTCAGTCGCTAAATTTAGTGTAGGAAAACCTGTGAAATATCAATGCTACGTAAAGGTATGAAATATCAATGCTGCAAAAACAACATGAATATAATTTGAATGAAAAACTAAAAAATTGGGAAAATTAAGTTATAACTCGATAAGTTTAGAAAAAAAAAAAAATACAAACAAACGTAAATTGTCATTTTGTCATTCAATTAAAAAGTGCTACAATGAAAAGAAAATTCGTCAAATTATCCTTGTCTAGAAATTCACTGTCTCTCTTCGATCTTGAAAGTAGAAGCGTATTAGCCCTAAGAGTGCCTCTGCCTTTTACTTCTGTCAGGATCTTTTGGACAAGAATTACCTTTTCTTTTGCATGAGCTTTGTGCTTAATTCCGTTAGACTCTTCAAACCCCTGGATTCAATGTGTGTCTCTAAAGCGGAACTCTATGGTTGGAACTGGTTTTACTTTGAATTTTGATTCTTCATCTATGATTAACATGATGAATAACAGAGAGACTGAGGTTCCTTGAAGAATAGAACTTGTTGGCTGGAGGCAATACAGGATCTTGATATTGTTTCTTTTTTTATTTATTTATATTGTTTCCTTTTTTGTTTCACACAAACAGAGAAGGAAATCAATTTATTGATAAACTACAAAGAATATCTTAACTCGGAATAAAAATAAAAAAAAACATAACTCGGAAACTTGGTGGTTCTCTCCTCCAGATTCTTGTCTCCTAATCCATAGAGACAGTGAGGATTGTCAAATTATAGATTCATAAGCTAATTGACTGAAACTATAAGTAATTACTTTTTCCCTTTTATTTCTCTTTTCACTTAGTTTTCGTTACAAGGTTTTTAAGTAAAACATCTATATATTTGTAGATTTCTTTTAGGGTGTGAATCTGAGCTCTATCTTTTGATAACAGTACCCGGATATTGTATCTTGTGTGTCATTTTCTTTAGTTTTAGGTTTTGGTTGTTTCATCATTCGCTATGGGGGGTTTTTTTTTTTTTTCCTGTCTTTCTTCAAATGATATTCGAGTAACATGCTCAGAGTAGGATAAATTACATAGAGAGTGACGACTTATAGAATTATAGGAATGTTTTTCTGAACCTGATACTAGTAATTGCCTAATTTCCCCGCTGCTTCATTGAAATAAATATAAAAAAAAAAATAGGAGCTCAAAATTGAAACTTACCTCAATATGCCGAAAGATCCTCAACCATAAAAAAATAAATAAATAATAAGGTGTAAGCGTTTTTTTTTTTTTTTTTTTTTTGGGGGGTTAATTTCTAAGTTTCCAGGGTGCTGACATAAAACTTCCATTGAGAGGCATTCTACGGCTAATGGTTTTCGTAAAATCTGAGTCTAATAGTGATTTTTTGTTAAAAAAAAAAAAAAAAAAAGAAAAGCTTAGTTCCTATACAACACATCTTTCTTAAGTACAATGTACGAAATAATGTTTATAATATATATCTTACTTAAGTTTTGGTATACGTTTTAAAATATATTCGGTAGAACTCTTTTAAGAAGCAACAAAAATATGACTTTGATCACAAGCGCATATGGAGCGCGAAAGGCTTTCTTAAGATAATTTATACACTTCCAAAAGTAATTTTTGGATACAAAAGCTAGAAATAACTTCTACAAAAGCAATAAAAGCCCTAATAATCAATATGTATACAATGTGCCCACATTGAAGATTAATTGGAATTTAAAATTTTCGGATGCCACACCTCAAGTAAACAATTTACTTGTATGTTCCAAAAGTCAAATTCCGAATTAAATCAAAGGATCGAATTCTAATTTGGTTCTTCAGATGATATTACCTACAAACAATGATACAAATTTTGAGTCCAAAAAAAAAAAGTTGGTCATTGCCAATCAAGCTCAAATAGCAAAATTTAAATGCAAATTCTTGATGTCCCCAAATTCACTAGATGGGCCTCTGTAGATCATCGTCCTGAGCTTCCTCATGAACTTCATTTTCCAAAATGATCAATAGAGCGCTAAATTAAAATAACTCAGCTTTCATTATAATAAAACTAAAAAAAAAAAAAAAAAAAGGGAACACCAAAGCTATAGCAGATAAAAAAAAGTATGTTAATTCCGATTAAAACTACTAGGATATAAAATAACTATTCGACATAAAAATTTATTTATACCTATATGGAAAAACTAGAGACTTCTTCAAAGGCTTCAAGGCTTCTTGGTCATTTGATTTTCATTACTTCTGTCCTTGAACCAACAGATGTGTGGGCACTTGAATTCTCTTGACTTCAATTTTTTTCTTTAAATCTTTTTAACCATGATTTATTCTTAAAGGGAGAGTGCGTCTAGAAGGCAATATATATATATATGTGTGTGTGTGTGTGTGTGTGTGTGTGTAATCCTAATAGAGACTCATAAAGATGTTTTTTACTAATAGGTATTTAATTGGGATTGGACAATTTTCCAATTAACTTGCATTTAGACTATTGAAGTCGCCATCATGGGGTTGGGATGAGTAGGCGTGGCTTCTCGTAGAGAGATTGCCACATATCAGCTTTTTATAGCGTATGTAAATTTCTCCAAACATAATACTCTATCATATTTTAAAAACCAAGATTTTATCTTGAAATTAGAATTTACATATATTTACTTACATAATTACCTTGCTGCACCGCGTCACTCTCTCATTGTTGATTTGGTCGAGTTACCGAATTCCGAATTAATCAAATATGGGGCGAGGAAAGCTCCCCAAGCGTTTCTGGAAGTAGTTTTTACAGGTCATAATAAGCTATTTACTATAAATATTTTAAAAACATGCTATTACTTCAAACATTTTATGAAAACTGCTATTTTCTTCTTTTCTCCATATGTATACATATAGATAAACTTATTCGACCTTTTTATTTTTAATTTTAGTTATTAATTCGTAACATGCATTCATATGTACAACACATGCATATGTGTTTGTTTTGCTTCAAATCCATGCAAATGCATGTTGGGTTATAATTTTACTCCCGTAACCTTTTATTTTTATTTTATTTATTTATTTTTTTGTTTTTTAACAATTTAACATGTTGAATTCGTGAATCTTCTTCTTCTGCTTCTTTTTTTAATTGTGAAAGTCAAATGTTACACTTTCATGGTCAAAATAACCACATATTATAAGTCCCACAAATATGGTGTATAAAGGACTTTAATTCCATGGTCAGAGAATCGCTTTGGATTATGTGCTCCTTTTTTTTTCTTTTTCGGCTCCTTTTTTTTTCTTTTTCGGTTCGTTTCTATTGGGTTTTACACACACACACACACAAAGTTCTAATATTTAAGAAGGCCTTCTATTTTTAGAAGTAGATCATTTTTATGTCATCTTCTAGGGCTGAAAGATGACTCTTCACATGGATTGCTTCGATTTCTCTTTTCCTTTTTTAAGATTAATATTTTTAAGATTGGTTTGTTATTTTGATATTATGATGTTTACTTTGTCTTTTGCTACTTTGAGAGTGGTTACCATTTGGATTTTTGTGTTCTTTTTTCTTTATTAATAATATGAAACTATGAATACACCCTTTTCGTGCATGTAAGTTGATATTTTTTATTGTTAAATTTTTAATTAAAAATTGTGCCTTTTGAAGAAAGCTTACAACTCATCTACACGTCATGAGTTTATACTCAAAAGCATTGGATAGAAATTGATTTTCCCAACAATGCTTTAAAGTGAGGATTAGATGAAGAATTAGTTAGATAGTAAGCATCGCCTAATTGAGATGTATGATCTACTTTTGACATTAATTATCAAAAATACTTTAAAACATCAATGATGTTTAACATCATACTAAAAGATAAGTGAGTTCCACTGATGGTCCCATATCATGGGACCCACCCTCTTTTAATTATCCTCTCTCTATTTTTTTTAAAGATGTATAAAATCAATAATTTAGGAAAGCCAAAAAACGTCATAGCTAAAGTCGTATTTGTCTCATTATAGGCGCCATTAAAGAAAAGTGTAGTACTGCATTGTACTACGCTAAAGTCTTTTTTTTTTTATTTTTTTCTTGGGCAAATTTGTACTACGCTTAAGATGGTGTACTAACATCAGCACTATACTAAAACAGGACATACATATTTATCAATATATATATATATATATGTGTGTGTGTGTGTACTACGCTTATTATTGGTAAACGCAGGATATACCTCTTTAAGGTTAAGCATATTATCACAAGGCCGGTTCAATCCTTATAAGTTAATTATCATGCTAATCGCCGCAGTTCCAGCTTTCAGCTAGGTAATCGGCCATCAGGTAATTATTTGTATATATATTTGTTTATGTATATAATCTCTTGTTATGTGTATTTCTGTGCGTCTATGCGTACTTTTAGAGAAATTTTATCGTTTAACTAAAGTTCTCATGCTACTTGAATATGATCCTACATGTATAAGATCCTTCTTTTTCATGATATTACCTACAAACAATAAAACAACTTTTGTTCAAAACAAGGCGGTCATTTGTGTGTGTGTGTGTGTGTGTGTGTGTGTGTGTGTATTAACAAAAACGCCAATCAAACTCAAATAGCAAAATTTGAATGCAAATTCTTGATTTCCCCAAATTCACCGAAGGGCTACTGTAGATCATCCTCTTGAGCTTCCTCATGAACTCCATTTTCCAGAATAATCCAGCCTTCAATCGAGCGCTAAATTAAAAGAAATTAGCTTTCATCATAATTAAAACGTAAAAACTAAAAAATAAGAAACACCAAAGCTGTAGCAGGAAAAAAAACTGCTAATTCCATTTTTTTTTTTTTTTTAAAAGATGATTATCATTTCAAAAATGAAAACGATTCGAGTGGACCAATAGCATCCATAGGAACCTCCAACTCATTCACCAGGATAAGAAGTCAGTTGTTCGTACCTTTTATTTGACAAATGAATAGGTCCAGAAGGAGGGAGCCAGAAATCATTAAATAAAGAAACATTGTTTTTGTTATGTTTGATAAGAGCGATAGAAAAATAGAGAGAAAAAAAAAGTAAAATATCTAGGTGAGGAAAAATAAAAATAAAAAAATGGGATTTTCTTCCATGTTATTTGGTAAAAGAAAAAAAAAAGTTTAATCCAATGCATATTAAAACTATGCCCTTATATAAAATAGAATATAAGAATGGATAAAGACAAACTAGTTATTTTAAAATCCATTTTTTGTCAAACTTTTCTTCATGTGTTTTCTTTCCAAAGTAAGAAAGATAGAAATATGATGAGTCTCATAGGTATACAGCGTTCTTTTTACTCATTTACCACTATGTTAAATAGTGTAAGATTCACTTTTTCTCTTTAAAATCCATCTTCTAACTTCTTTCCTCTCCCTTATCTACTCTACTAAACATTGACTTACGGCCCATTTGAAAAAATCATTGGAGTTGCAGTTTTTCATAATGAAATTAAAATGTATATTTGTTTATTTAATGAATTAAAAATTAATTATAATTCAAAAAATAATATATAAATTTAAAATATATTTAAAAAAAATATAATATTAATCTTATTTTATTTATCTAATTATTATAAATATTTAAACATAAAAATCATTTTATTTTAATTTAAAATAAAAAAATTATAGATTTTTAAATTCTGAATCGCATGATAACTTAAGAAAGAGAGAGTCGTGAGCGTGGCACCAAGTAAAAACGTAGAAAAATCTGAAAATAATGAATGGTTCTGATTGTTTCAAAACAAGAAAACGTCAAAACATGAGTGCGCAAGTTTGTACGTCCATGTCAGCCAGGCATGCTAAAGTGTAAAGTAGTACTAGTGTCATTTACCAAAAAAAAAAAATAGTACTAGTAATAATATTTCACAAAAAAAAAAAAAAAAAAAAAGTATTATAATATTGCTGGGCTGGGTTAAGAGGCAACCGTATTTCTATGTTCTTTACTCTTGCGCATTTTTAATACAATATTAAAAGATTATATAAATGATAAATTTTAATATTTAGGTGAAAAAATATTCTTTAATATAATATTATATTTGATGTTAAATTAATTAAATATTAAATTTTATGATAAATTTATCACAAAATATAATTAATATCATATTTAATATTTGATTTTTATTGATTCGTTTCATTTTTATTATGTAATTATTACATTAGTTTCATTTTTAAATTATTTAATAATAGATGCTTATTTTTATAGATTTTAAAGCATAATAATAATAACAAAAAGTAAAAATTACATTAGACATTATGTAAAATAAAATTATTTTTTATATTTTTTTATAATAAATATAACATTGAGAGATAGTCTTAAATTGTGAAGTCAACAGCTTTTTTGTTACTTATCCTAAAGACTTTAATTACTTAATAATTACTTTCATAATTCAATATGTGATGATTAGATGACACAGTTGCAGATATTTTAAGACCATTTTCATGTGGTGATGATAAATGGCAACTATGTAAAATAATATTATTTTTTTTATATTTTTTTATAATAAATATAACATTGAGAGATAGTCTTAAATTGTGAAGTCAACAGCTTTTTTGTTACTTATCCTAAAGACTTTAATTACTTAATAATTACTTTCATAATTCAATATGTGATGATTAGATGACACAGTTGCAGATAATTTAAGACAATTTTCATGTGGTGATGATAAATGGCAACTAGGTTTCAACTAAAAATAAAAAATAAAAAATGGCAACTAGGACGCGCATCTTCTGTCTCTTTTTACAGATTTTAAAAATTTTATCAAGGATTTCAGAGGAGTGGTGAAGGATCTTCTTGTTTCTCGTGTAGCCATCGATGGCATCTTCTCCGTTACCGGCCAAAAACGAAAATCTGAAAAACTTCATCCTAAATGAGATCTGAAAACTTTTTTCAAAATATTTGTCGTTTAGAGGAATGATGGAAAACACCGTCGTATTTCCAGCCATTGACAACATTGAGGCGGTCGGCGGCAACAACTGTTTAGCGAGGAGGGAGAAATAATAATCAAAAGATGAGGAAAAGAAGAGAATCTAAGGGCCCGTTTGGTACACCAGTTCAGTTTAAGTTGAGTTGAGATTTTTAAGTTTGCATAGTAAATTTTATTGACTTTTTCAGAAAAGATAAAAAACTTTTTCAGAAAAGATAAAAAACATGATGAGATTTGAGATGATTAGTTTAAAATGAGATGGTTAGGCAAACAAACCCTAAGGTCGTTTCTGATTTTTCTTCTTGTTAGATTTTTTATCTAGTCTAGTATATGAATTTTGAAACTCAAAAGGAGAGAGAATGCTGAACAGTAGTAAGGAATAAGCACGCGAGAGAGTTACTCTGTTGCTTTTTTTTTTTTTTTTTTTTTGGTCTCGCCTAAACTATTGTAAGCGTGTTTGTGACGTCTATGAACAGCTTTTGCTTGACAACGATATGTCAAAATTTAATTAAAGACAGGAAAAGGAGACAGACGATTTGAGTTCCTACCTAGGTAGTAGCTAGAATCCAACAAAAAAGAAATGGCCTTACGGTCAAGATGATCCGCGTACAAGTCACCATCACTATTACTTATTGGTTTTTTGACCTACCTTTGTCTCTTTTTCTTCGTCGTCTATTTTGAAAATATATTCACCAAATATCTACATTACTATTCAGGGAATCCTTTATTTTCAGGAAGTACTGCTGATCTTTTGTTCATTTTTTGTTACAGAACAAGCACATCATGATCACGATGGCCCAATGCAAAAGGCAAAGAACTACTCATAATGGTACAAGACAAACCCGAAAAATAAATCCCCAAAAAAAAAAAAAAAAAAAAAAAAAAAGAGGAGAGAGAGACAGAGATACCTGAGTGGCAACTCCACTTGTGGCACTACATTTTACGATAGAACAATAATTATCATTACTAATGGATCAGAGGATTATCCCCACACTCAATATTAATGGAAATATACATATATGACACAAACATGATTCAAGATTCGAAAACGATCTTGATCCCGCCAACTTTAACGTTTCCATCTTTAGGGACCAAAGTCACCAACACACTCTCATCATCATCAGCCCCAACGTCCTCCAGCAACTCCGATATGCCCAGCTTCAACTTCGTGTTTGTCCTCTCCTTGTTCTTCGTGTTGTGCGGCACCGTCACAAAGCTTCCGGCGAACTCCGACTTGTCAGGCCCACCCTCGTCCTCGTCGTTCACGTACACGTCGAACTTCACCACCGAATTCCTGTCGTAGTCGATGCCCTCAATCACCAATATCTCCTCTTCCTCTTCCTTCTCGGCCTTGCTCCTCCCCTTCTTCGGCCTCGGCACCAACACCGTCGTCACCTTTGTCAACGCTATCGGGAAATTGGTTAGCGGAGTCAGTCCTTTGACTGACTCGGCGGCCGTCGCTGCGCTGACGCCCACCGAAATCCCCACCTTTTTTGCTTTGCTAGTAGTTCCACTCTTTGGCTTGCTTTTCAACCATGGAAGGTCGACCTGCTCATAGACATAACCGAGCCTCTTAGTATCCAAGCTATCTGCGACCGTAACTCGGACAAGGTTCTTGTTCTCGTCGTAGAATAAAAATGCGGAGTTTAGCCAATCGGCGTCGGTGATATCGGTTCTCTTCTTCCCCGGTAGCGACTTCCAGACACTCCACATCCGGTCGACATTGCCGTGAAGCGCATAAAACATCGGATCTCGCCCGGACGAGTAGAAGTTCCCCAAGTCCTCGCCAAATTTGTTGTTCTCGTTCCCACTCCAGATGTGGATGGGAATATGGGGGGCAGCCTCAATCGAACCGGGCGAGTTTTCTGGCTGTTCTCCAGCCAGAAAGTCGCCGCCAAAGAAAAGCGATTGTGTCTTGGCACCGGACACCATTTGCCGATACATGATGGTATTATTCTCGTCCATCTGGTCTTTAAACTGCGGAATTTTGCCGGCATCTTTGCTCTTGCTGTAGTCGAGGTCGAGCAAAAAGGGCGGCTGATGCGCAATGCTTCGGTTCACGTCATAGAGGGCAGAAGTTTTATCCGAGGTGAACATGGCCGGCATTGTTATGCCATCGGGATGGTCCCAGTTCCAAAACGGAATAGCAAAAGTCGGGTCACCAATGAGGCTACCCAAGATCCTCTCGTAGAAGTAGAGGTACCAGCGGTGGAAGGGAAAGAAGAGCCAAGAGTTATGGACTTGGAGCTCAACACCAGGATAGCCAGTCTGGTCGTAGACACTGTTGCAGTAAGCACAGTGAACGTCAGCTTGCTGCGAGAAGCTCCGCGGGTCGGTGTCGGGCAATTCTCTCATCCGTTTCATGGCCTCGTTGTACTTGGCTGTGTACTCCTTGCCAACCTTATGAGCCGCTGGTCTGACTCTCAACTTGGTGATGGGAGGTGGCTTGAAATTGATGATCTTTAAGGATGTTGGCGGGCAACAGTCGACGGGCAGGACTTGTCCTTGCGTCTCCGCGTTACCACATTTAGTGATGTCTGGTGCATCAATCGGGGCGGCTACGGCAAGAGGGCTGGTCCCGATCCCGGTCATGCCGAGACCAACAAGCACCTCCCTCCTGTCCACCTTTCCGAGAATCGGATTGTCGGAGCTCTGGTTGCTGGCACTGCAAGAGACTGATCTGCGTGATCTGGTGTGAAGGGTGGATTTGGTACGAGGGAAGGGACACAACGATGTGGCAGTGGAGGAGGCGGTGATGGTGAGTGGATGAGTAAGGGAAAGAGATGCCATTTGCTATTTGTTTTAATTAAGTTTGGAATGCAAAGAGTGCATTATATATATAAAGAAAAATGTTCTGTATTTGTACTCTCTGATTTCAAATTAATTATCAATGTCAAGCACGTATTGAGTCAAGGATGCAGTACGTTTTTGTTTTTGTTTTTTTTTTTTTTGGTGGCTAAAGAAGGATGGAACTAGTTTCTGAAGCAGACTCGTCTTTCTTGTTAAATATTTAGATTCGAATTATCCCACTGTATGAATCGAAGTATACAAATATCTATTTTATGAGAGATTCATATGTATTACGTAGAGAGACATCCATCTCAAAATTATTTGAGTTTATTAACCTCTATCCCTGTAACCTTCTTTTTTAATTAAAAAAAAAAAAAAAAGTTCTGAAGCATGTGTGTTGCATGTGCCTATTTGCATGAATGTAAAATTTAAGTGAACATAGATTTGAGAAAATTTATTAGGGAAAATTATAATAAATAGTAAATTTTATACATATTTTGAAGTTTTATAATAGGGTTTTTGAAACATGACAAATTATAGCAAATTTCTGGATTTTACAATAAATCCTTGAATTTTCTAATAAATAATACATTTATGGTTGATTTTTCATAATAGATGTATATGTATAATTTTACGTTAGAAAGAGGAGAGGAGGAAGAGAGATAGAAAGAGAGAGAATAATGAGCGATCATATATCTGATTATATTATTTATTGTATTATAGTAAAAGAGGAGGAGAGAGAGACAGAAAGAGAAAGAAAAATGAGTGGTTCTAACTGATTATGTTATTTATTATACTGTATAAAAATTTTATGTCACTGCAAAAAAGATATTTTACTCTATCTCTCTTTAATAAAACAAGTAAGAAGAGAAGATATATCTATCCAGTGTGCTGCTTGGACACTACTTCCTCTCTCAATTGTTTTTTTTTTTTTTTTTAATTTTTTTTCCGTAGAATGAACTATGAACCAGAAAAATTACCAATACTCTGCGTCTTCAATAACAACTTCGGCCAATCAAGGAAAAAAAAAAAAACAAACAAAATATGGGTCCTATATTCTTGCCCTTTGTTCACTTTCTCTCCTAGTTGCAGACAGCTCACGAGGTAAATCGAACAGCTGCCATTCTATTTACTTCCAAAACGTTGTGAGAATAATGTAGCCGCCGGGGAAAAAAAAAAAAAAAACCACTATTTGTTTTAGTTTGAAAAATATTGCAATATATGAAAGTGACTAAAATTAGTTACCAAAAAAAAAAAAAAAAACTCATATATCACATCGTAATTATGTAAGGTGTGGAATTAGTTAATGGTTTGTCGACAACATTCATGATAATCTTCCGAACCATATTTATCAAATCATATATTTCAAAAAAAAAATAAAAATAAAAACAAAAGTCTTTGATCGGATACGTCATGGGCGTTTTCTAGCCTTGTAGGATCTAGCGAAAGTGTTAGAAACTAAAAATAGGAAATAGGAAACAAATAAATAAATAAGAGAAAGATATATTCAAATATTAACTTATGCAGCTCAAAAATCTATATATCAAAGTTACATTGCCAAAAAATAATAATAATAATAATAACAACAATAAAATAAAAGGGCAAAATATCAATGGATAATGTAAAAGATTAGCTAGCTAGCTAGTTAGGTTCCTATACGAATAGTTTTGAACTCTTCTATGAAAAATCCGTTAAACATATGTTGTCTATTTGTAGTGTGTTGTGGTCAATCTTACTGGCGTTCACACTAATGTGTCCGAGTAGAAAGAAAAAGGGATGAGATCAGGGAGATGTTAGCTCTATTAGGAGCTGTCTGGGGCCATTAACTCCAAACGGAGTTCTCCAAGCATTTTTTTTGTTTTTTTGTTTTTTTAAAGTGAACCAATTTTACCATTTATATATCTAAATATCTCGTTTTTATTAAAATATAAATAAAACTTTAAAAGTCCATAATTTTTTTTATTTCAAATTGAAATATGTTTTTTTTTTTAATTTGTATCGAATGACGCAAAAAAACAAAACAAGATACATAATGTTAGGGCCCGTTTGGTGTACAAGTTCAGTTTGAGTTGAGTTGAGATTTTTAAGTTTGAATAGTAATTTTTGTTGACTTTTCAGAAAAGACAAAAAACTTTTTCAGAAAAGACAAAAAATATGATGAAAAAAGTACAGTTTAGTTTAAAATGAGTGTAAATACCAAACACCCTCTTATTTTTTCTAAATACATTTCAAATTTTTTTATATTATTTAACTATGATATTGTATTTTTCTACTAAATTTATATTTCCAATCATTTATTCATTTTCAATTAAAATATTTTCAAACTCCAACTTCAATAAGTGTTTCAAATGGTCCTTAGTTTATAAAACTTTTTTCTAGCGGAAAGCTAAAAGAATTTCAGTAATTTATTAAACAAGTCAAGTCAACTCTTACAAAAGTCCCAAGCGGCAAATAATCTACTCAAATATTATCAACCGAACTAGATATAACATATTTAAAGAGGAAGTGGGGTACAATTTTATTTTCATCACATAAAATTCATGATTTTTAAAACTGTTAGTACTACGATAGTTTCATTCTGTTTTTTTTTTTTTTAACTATTAGATTCTAGAATAAATTTTTTTTTAACCATAAAATTGATCATGGTGTTTAAAATTTTCATGTACGGTAATTAAATATTCATCACATACTAACTCCAAATTTTATGAATACAGTGTATTATTCTTTATTTTTTTTTTTTTGGGTCCTATCTCTAAAATTTGAAATATATATATATATATATTTTTTGCTTTTTATGACTAGTGTTTTGGACTTTATAGTTATTTTACAAGAAACACGTTTAGCTTTCCAGGAGAATTAAAAATATCTCGCTCTGACTATTCCCGAACCTTTTGCAGATGGAAAGATCAATGTTCAATGATATTGCAATATATATCCACATCTTCTACACTAATATATTTCCATTCACACGGTCTACTTTACTATATTTTTAACTATTTTATTTATCCCTAGACTAGTTTATTAGCACGTGTGTTTTAGATTAGTTAAATTTTTTAGATATATATATATATATATATATAGTAAAAAATGATCTTTACTATTTTAACTATTTTCTTTATCCTTATTGATTTTTTTTTACTTTAACATGATTTTTATTTTTATTTTTTTTGGAACTGCTAATATAATATAACCTGATTTAATAGGAAGACTTTCTTGTAGTCGTGGGAAGATATTTTTAACATATGAAAAAAAGCACGTTTTTCGAGGTCGGTTTTTGTTTTCTTTTCTTTACTACAAATAAATAATAATAATACATGCTCCTATCTTTTTATGCCACTTGTTAACAGCCATGTGGTTGTGAGCCACCGTAAGTTGTCGATATATGAATGGTATCCATCAACGACAAGTTCAAAAGGCGCAGCCCCTAGATTTTTATTTTTGTTTTTCCTCTCTCAATCAGAAAAGTAAATAAATAAATAAATCTTTTTTCCATCATTTTCTTTCTTTTTTTTTTTTTTGGCCCATGAGTTTTCATGATAGTTACCGTGGGGGTGAATTTTTGATCACGTTGAGAAGCTTTAAAGTGGTAAAATGAAACGATGGCATTTAAAGGAATAGGACTAAAGCAGTTAAGGAGTTGAGTAGAACCAGAACTCTGCCGCATCAGAAGGGAGTAACGGCAAGCGAAAGAAAAGAAAGTAAAGACACGTCAATGCCAAGATTACAGAGAAAGAATAAACGGTTGAGATGAGAAAAATTGGAAAATAAAATCTCCAATCAAATGGAAATATAAATAGGGATTGAGATATGAAATTTGTACTCCTTTAAATAAACCTGAGATTTTCTTTTCTTATACCAAACAAGTTTATATTTTGTTATTTGTTGTTTGACTAGATTTCGACACAAACAGTTAATGCTCGACTTTGGATATTATATTTGAGAAAAATAATGTTTGGAGTGGGAGAATATTTTGGTAAAGTAGTCCAAAAAATAATATTTCTAACATCTCAAAATGAGCTTTGTTTGAAGACTTCTTTTTCAATAAATAAGAAACTAAAATCTTCATTCAAATTTATTAAAAAGAAAAACAAATACAAAAAACAAAAGTTTATCTCCTACATAAAGTCTTATCTCTCGAATTCTTTTGCTCTTTTCTCGAGACTACATCAGCGATATAGCGATCTTTTTTTTTTTTTTTTTTGTAAACGAGGAGGAAAAAAAAAAAAAAAAAAAAGAGATAACATAACTACTGTCTGAAACATTAAGAACATTTCAACTAATAAGTTGGCACCCTGTTGATGAATTGAACAAATTTTCTACCATAAGACAAATTACAATAAAGTATCTTGGAGCAAAATAAAACATGAAATAATAAGCCTAACATAGGCCCAAAAACACTAGAATGACAACAATAGAAAAGCCTCTAACGCGTCCAGACGTAGAAAACCAAAGCAACAACTGAGCAAAGATTAATAATCTAATTCTAATGGGAAAACCGAAAGGATGTCTTATTATAAACTTTTTCCAGTAAAATTCATCTGGATGAACTCAAATATAACGAAAAAAATGCATGACGGATGCCAGCGACAGAGTGAATCTATTGTTTTGGTGGGAGCATATACTAAAAGATAAAACTTATGTAGGAAAAATCTATATTTAGAGATAAAATTGATAAATGGTTCACTGGATGGAACTCCCACTTGATTATGGGTGTCTGCAATCTAGATTGATGCAATGTTTAAAGAGTCTGTTCCCCACTCAGATGTGAAGTGATAGGCCGGAAGTCCTTCCAAGCGAAGTAAACCACCATGAGTTAGATTCCAAGTATAATCTTTTTGTAAGCCAACTTGTCAACAACTTGACCACCCTCTATGTAAATTTGTGAAACTTGATAATAAGGAAATTTTGATTTAATATTAGCAGGCAAGTATGATTGGTGCCAGTAACGTGGCCAGTCACTTGTTTTAATGTGAACATATATTAAATGATAAAATCTTTACTGATAATTATAGAAAGATAATCAATTTTTATAACCGAGACAAAATGAGAAACATTTTAAGTTTTTAAATATAAAACTGATTAAAGAAAGTTTTACTGGGATATAAATCCCTACTCGATCATAAGTGGCTCCACCCGTGATTGATGTAGAGCTTAAAGGGTCTGTTTAGTATACAAGATATGATTATATTGAATAGAATAACATAAAGGGATTAAATTGGAATGTATAGGAAATTATAGGATTGAATTTTATCTAATACTATCCTATGATTGGTTAGGATTGAAATCCTTAAAAATTGGCATATTGGATGAGTGACTTGTGGAGAAAACTTGAGAGAGTAGATGAGTTTTTCTAATCCCCTCCTCTTGCAAAGGATGGTTGAATTTCCTTCCAATGGGATTAAGTTATTGACTGGATAAGCTCTTATCTAGTTCAATCTTTTAAAATTTCTCACTAAAGATCCAATCCAGTCTTATCCTCCTTAATCCTGTACACCAAACAGGCACAAATATTATTTGTCCCACTAAGATGTGAAGTGATAAGCCGGAATAAAGTCCAGGTCGCTAAGAAGTAACGACGAACGGAAGTCCGACATTAAACAATCACGAGGCAGATTCCAAGTGTAAACTTTTTGAAGCCAATTTGTCAACAACTTGACTACCCTCTATGTAAATTTGTGAAACTTGATAAGGAGGACAAAGTGGATATTAATGTGAGCAAACACGTTTTGTTGGTTTTATTAGCGCAAAAAAAAAAAAACAAAAAAAAAAAAAAAGTGAATAATGCAAGGAGACAGGTTTGCCGAACTTTTCTAAAACTACTAGGATAAAAAAGAATTATTCGACATATAAATTTGTTCATATACCTAAATATGGATTAAAAAAAAAAAAAAAAAAACACTAGCGACTCTTTCAAAGGCTTCAAGGCTTCTCGGTCATTTGATCTTCTTTATCTATGTTCTTGAAACTAACAGGTGTGTGGGCACCAGTTGAATTCTCTTGATGAATTCTGCTTCAAACTTTTTTGGCCATGACTTGGTTTAATTACTCTAAAAGGGAGAGTGCATGAAACCTAGAAAACGAAAAAAAAAAGAAAAAAAAAAAAAGATCTAATTCTAATAGAGATTCATAAAGATCTTTTTTTACCGATAGGTATTTAATTGGGATTGGCAAAATTTCCGATTAACTTGTGTTAGATCCGTTTTTATCAATTTATCGGATTTAATTAAATCACCAATTTAATTAAATTACCAAAAGTGTAAATAAATAAGGGACACGGGTAATTTTTACGATATTTGGTTACCCTACCTCCTGAAACCACGCCTAAAAGGTGAATAATCTACTAACTGTCAAACGGTTACAAGCATTAATAGACTTATACAAATTGAAGACTCCTTCTCCTTATTGCTGCCGGTCGTCTTGAACCAAGTCAATGAATCTATTCTATGAGATCCAATCGCTAGCTATATGGAACTCCATTCAACCGCTAATGCCTTCTCCCGAAGACTTCAAATCTTTCTCCTGAAAGATGTAAGAATGCAACAGCTTCAACAAAGTCTCAGAGTACTCTAATATCTCTTAAACTCGTACCACCAACTCTGTTTTTGAGACAATAAATAAGCAGTCACCAACAATCTTCAAAAAATCTCGGATTAAAAATAATTTAAATTTCAAAATATTTCACGATCTATTGCAACACTTTTGGAAATACTTTGAAATTCAAATAGATAAACTTCCACCATAATTCAAATTAAATTTCCTTCATAATAACTGCTAATAAATCACGAAAAAACCTTCAAGAAACTCCAAAAATAAAAACCTCAAACTTTCCAAATTTCAAATACAAGATTCTCCTTTTGAAATAGTTTGAATTTCTAATTTAAATAAGATAAGGAAACCTACTCAAATTAGAAATCTCTTTTTAAATGAAGTCCCAAGATAATCTCCAATTTAATGCACACAATCATCATTGATTTTTTTCATAACAGAAACTGTCAATTTGTAGAACAAGTCAAGCACACTACCATGTCACCTTTCAAAACAAGTAACTTACCCAACATTCAAAACAAGCAACTTTCCCAATAAACAGCTAACCACATCTTCAAAAACGTACCAACTCCTAAAGCTAGCTAACAAAATATTGTTTTTGGTTTTTCTAACAAAGTTGTCATAAATGCCAACATACAAAAAACCTAACAACTTGCATTTATTGAAATCGCCCATCTGGGGTTGGGATGAGTAGGCCTGGCTTCTCCCAGAGAGATTGCCACTTGTCAGCTTTTAATTTCTCCAAACACAATCCTATCATATTTTAAAAACGAAGATTTTACCTTGAAATTGGAATTTATATACGTTTACTTAAATATTTATCTTGCTCCACTGCATATCTCTCTCTCATTGCTGATTTGGTCGAGTTATCGAAGTCCCAATTAATCAAATATGGGGCGAGGCTAGCTCCCCAAGCATTTCTCAAATAAGTTTCTACAGATCATAATAATTTGTTGTTTTAATCAAACAAATTAACCAACGATATATTAAAAGCTATTTTCATGCATATTGTACTTTTTTTTCTATTGGGTATTTGGTGAATTACTAGATATGCATGTAATTTATCGTAGCACTTCTCACTGGCCAATTTGTCAATGTCTGAAAGCAATTTGAATGATAGACCATAAACATAATTGTTTGGAAGGAATTTTTCTTAAGTAAAATAAAATACGTTGGAAAAACTATATACAATCGCTTTTCACAAAGATCAGACTCGGAATAATCCACCATCTTTTTCCGAATGGAAATGCACTCAGCCGTCAAGGGATTAAAATCTTGCTATCCGTATCTTTTATCTATAATGAAAAATGCTAAAACTACAAAATATGTTATAAGGGGGGAAAAAAATCCCTCAAGGAGAGGACGAATTGCCAATAGGATAAATGGACGAAGTTTAGAATCGTTGATGGTGAGGAGAGAGAAAAGAAAAAGAGAAGTATACTACGGGAGCGTCAAAGGTCAGCCCTCAAAACCATCCACGGTTTGTTGGACGAAATGAAGTTGATTATAAGATAGTTCAGGTAGTAATTAATCCTAAGAAAGGAGAGAAGGGGAAAGATTTTGATATTAATGTTAAGGGATAAAAGATAAAGTAGGGATTGGGAAAGTGATTTCATATGTTTCAAAACATCTCAATTTTAATTTTTCTCAAAATAAGAAGTAAGGACTTTTCTTCCTTCTAAATTTCCCTCATTTAGATTATCTATAACTTGCTCTTTCCTATTTTCTCTCGTTTTACTTAACATACCCTTAGACTAATAGTTAGGAAAAAAAAATGTGTTTTCTTTTCCTCTTTTCCTCTCATTTTTTTTTTTTTTTTTTTGGCTAATAAAAAAATAGAGACAAATATAGTGCGTATGCATGTGATAAATTGGGCATAATGGTAAAATTATATTATTGTTATGTCGTTATGTATTAAATATTACTATGCACCTTATAAGATCAAATGCATACAAGTATATTTATTAATAATTTAAAGCAAAAAAAGGTTGCAAGTCATAACCGTCTTAATATAGGGTCATCGTAGTAAAGTGTACTGCATTGTACTGCGTTAAAGATGGGTGTACTAACGAGTACTACTGCAAAGGGGGAAATTAAAAAGAATCATTTTGTGTGTGTGTGTGTGTGTATATAACATATGTTTATTGTTGCTAAACGCATGCTAATCTCTTCAAAGCTAAGTGCTCCATATTGCCTAATTTCCATAAGGTCAGTTCAATCCTTATATGTTATTTATTATGCTATAATCAGTACCGCAGTTCCAGCTTTTTGCGAGGTAATAACCATTGTTGTGGTAAGTTTTGTTTTTTGTTTTTTGTTTTTGTTTTTTTTGCACAACAAGAATGAACAAATAGTAATTACAATAAGCAGGTAATTTTGAATATATACATATATTTAATTTTGTTTTTCTATGCGTACATAATTAAGAGAAAATTTATGGTTCAGTTACTTAATTTATATTTTTTCTTTGTTTTTAATATTCATATAATTATATATCACTTGCATCCATAGTCAAATTTGTATAGTTTTATATACTAACTAATTCCTATCTTCCAAAGAGCAAAGGTCCAGTTCTCTTGATCACTTCTCTTCAGACGGGGGGGTTTTTTTTTTTTTTTTTTTCCTACTAGAATCCCGTTTTACGGTTTATGAAAAGAGGTCGAGAAAAAGCTCTCAGGATCATGCTATACTTCCATAAGATCTACATGTTAAGATTTTTTTTTTCTTACCGTCGTCTTTTGTTTTCCATCAAACAATCATAACATCAAAATCATTTCACTAATCCCTATAACCGTCTTATTTTTTCTATTTTTCTCAACACACTCCTAAGCTTTTCAGAGAATGCGTTTAAGAACTTGTTACCTTGTCAAGTCTTGTTAACGGAACACTCTTATTTAGTTTAGAAGCCCAACCCAAAGGATATTATTAAGGAAGGAAAAAAAAACTCATAAACAGAAACCTAGAGAAGCTTTTCCACATGTGTTTACTAATTATGTTTGGCATTTCCAAGAGTTTCTTTCTTGTTTTTTTTTTTTTTTCCCCTCCCAGATAATATATATGTATATGTGTATATATATATATTTCAAGACATATATAAATAATTATTCTACAATTACTTTCATTCACGTGGTGATCATCAGGTGACACGTATTCAATTATTGTAATACCAATTTCATGTGGTGATTATTGGCAAGTAGTTATTCTCTTTCACTATTTACACATTAAAAAAAAAAAAAAAAAAAAGCCTTGCTCACATTATACTTTTTCGTTTTAATCTATTTTTGGCTCTTTTTCTTCCTCATGTAAATAGTAAATCTATCCAAGTAGATATATGCATTATTTGAGGCAATTATTACTCAGGAAAAACTGAATTTTTTTTTTAATTCATTAATGTTGTTACAAACCAAGCTCATCATGATCACGGTGCCGAAGGTAGTACTACTCATAATAATGTTACACAAGACAAAACTCAAAAAGTAAAGACCAAAAAAAAAAAAAAAACGAAGTCGACAAATGCAAACCCCCAGAAAAAGTTGCCTGATCGTGTCCACTTGTGAATTATCCCACGAACAAAAAAAGAACCAATATTATAACAAGTACACACAACACAGAGAACGCTTTCGAGATTGATAATATATTGTTGTTCATTAATGGAGATCTCGACATTTACTTTTCGTAAACGATCTTAACTCCACCAACCTTGACCACGCCAGCTTTGGGAACCAAAGTCACCAACACACTCTCGTCGTCATCAGCCCCAACGTCCTCCAACAACTCCGATATGCCCAGCTTCAACTTCGTGTTTGTCCTCTCCTTGTTCTTCGTGTTATGCGGCACCGTCACAAAGCTCCCGGCAAACTCCGATTTGTCCGGACCAGTCTCGTCCTCGTCGTTCACGTACACGTCGAACTTTACAGCCGAATTCCTGTCGTAGTCGATGCCCTCAATCACCAATATCTCCTCTTCCTCTTCCTTCTCGGTCTTGCTCCTTCCCTTCTTCAGCCTCGGCACCAACACCGTTATCGCCTCCGTCAGCGCTATCGGAAAATCGGTAAGCGGTGTCACGCCGTCGTTTGACTCGGCTGCCATCGCTGCACCAACCCCCGACATCCCCACCCTTCTTGGCGGGCCGCGATGGTCATGATGACCGTGAGGTCCTCGAGGCCCGCCGTGAGGAGGTCCCCCGTGAGGTCCTCGAGGCCCGCCTTGAGGAGGTCCTCCGTGAGGTCCTTGAGGTCCGCCGTGAGGTCCGCGAGGCCCTCGAGGCTTTGGCTTGTTCTTCAACCACGGAAGGTCGACTTGCTCGTAGACGTACCCCAGCTTCCTGCTGTCCAAGCAGTCCGCGACCTTAACTCGGACGAGGTTCTTATTCTCGTCGTAGAATAAAAAGGTGGAGTTCAGCCAATCAGGATCAGATATATCGGTTCTCTTCTTCCCCGGTAGCGACTTCCAGATACTCCACATCCGGTCGGCATTGCCGTGATGAGCATAGAACATCGGATCTCGGCCGGCCGAGTAGAAGTTCCCCATGTCCTCGCCAAATTTGTTGTTCTCGTTCCCACTCCAAATGTGGATGGGCGTGTGGGGGGTGGCCTCGATCGTACCGGCAGAGTTTTCGGGCTGTTCCCCGGCCCTTACGTCTCCGCCGAAGAAAAGCGACTGCGTATTGGCACCAGACACCATTTGCCGATACATGATGGTCATGTTCTCCTCCACCTGTTCCTTAAACTGCGGAACTTTGTTGGCATCTTTGCTCGGACTGTAGTCGAGGTCGAGAATAAATGGCGGCTGATGCTTAGGGCTTCGGTTCACGTCATAGAGGGCGGAGTTTTTATCGGAAGTGAACATGGCCGGCATTGTCATGCCGTCAGGATGGTCCCAGTTCCAGAACGGGATAGCAAAAGTCGGGTCACCGATGAGTTTACCCAAGATCCTCTCGTAGAAGTAGAGGTACCAGCGGTGGAAGGGGAAGAAGAGCCAAGAGTTATGGACTTGAAGCTCAACGCCAGGATAGCCAGTCTGGTCGTAGGCACTGTTGCAATAAGCACAGTGAACGTCAGCTTGTTGCGAGAAGCTCCGCGGGTCGCTGTCGGGCAATTCTCTCATCCGTTTCAGGGCCTCGTTGTACTTGGCTATGTAAGCCTTGTCAGCCTTATGAGCCGCTGGTCTGACTCTCAACCTGGTGAACGGAGGTGGCTTGAAATCAGTGATGTCTAGGGATGTTGGTGGACAACAGTCGACGGGTAGGACTTGTCCATTCCACTCCGCCTTGCCACATTTAGTCAAGTCGGGTGCATCGATCGGGGCGGCTACAGCTAGTGGGCTCGTTCCGATCCCCGCCATGCCGAGACCGACGAGCACGTCCCTCCTGTCCACCTTTCCGAGAATCGCGTCGTCGGAGCTCTGGTTGCTGGCACTGCATGAGATTGATCGCTTGACGAGGCCATATTGTCGGCGTGATCTAGTGTTGAGGGTGGATTTGGTGCGAGGGAAGGGGCACAAGGAGGTGGTGATGGTGAGTGGTTGAGTGAGGGGGAGAGATGCCATATTTGCTTTTGTGGCTTTTGGTTTTCGATATGCTTTGTTAAAGGGTGAGTGCGCTGTTTTTATAGTGAAATTGTGCGGATTTCTCTCTTGGCTTTCTGGATTTGGAATTAATTAACAATCACGTGTTCAATTAAAAACTTAGCTTGCTTCCCCCGGTTAAAAATGAAATTTTTAAGTTAAAATTGGTTGACTTATTAAAAATTAGTTATAAATTTTGTTGAATTTTTAAAAAAAGATAAAAACTGAGATGAAAAAGTATAATTTAGTTGGAGTTAAACTTAAATACCAAACAAAACCTTAGAAACATAGAGTACGTTAAACGAGAAGAAAACACATTAGCTGGATTTGAAAAGATTTTATATAACATATGTCCTCTTATATTATATTATCGATTTTGTATTAGTGACTAGAATTGTTATTTAAGCTATTGAATTAAATTTTTAACATGTTCAAAAAAAAATGTAACAATATGATGTGCTATCGGTGGATCTATGTTGCTCACTGTTGTTTCAAGTAATAAAAGAGAAACTACAATAATTTATTTTGAGGGAAATAATATTGTATTCATGTGTTGTCGACAGTTGTAATTTTTTTAAAAATATTATTATAACAATTAGTTAATTTAATGTTTTTTTATAGTAATACTTGTTTTTTACATCAATAATTCTAAAAAAATACAATGTTATAAGATAAAATAAATTTTTTTTATGTAAATCAACTAATAATTACATGATTTTAAATAAAATATTATAACTGTCGGATCTGTAGAGCATCGGATTTAAAATAAAATATATGATAACGGATACTATTTAATTTATATTTTGTGGTATTTTCAATAAATAAATTACACTTTATGGTGCCCAAAAAATGGATTATTTTGCAAGCACAGCTTCTACAGATTTCTAAACTATATATATATATATATATATATATATATTTCCTTATTGCCCTCGGCTTACTTTTATCTCGTAATATAGCTTTAGCCAACTCACTTTTTCACTTTCTCCTGTTAGCGCCTCACCCTCTGTCATTCCACTTATTTTCACAATTACCAAAAAAAGTCTACTTAATTGTTATGCTTGTAAAATAATGCAATGAAGTGACTGAATTATGTTACATTGAAAATACAATGTGCATAACAAAAGATACATCATATAATATATACATCTAAATTAGGTTAGGTTGTGGAATTAATGCGTTTATGGACAATTCATTAAAATGGTCCTAACCCTAGTTATCGGATGTACGTATATCATGGGCATTTTCTATAGCCGTTTATGCAAGAATATCCCAAGTTAGGTTTTTGCGAAAATGTTAGAAAATACATCTAGTAAGTAGGAAATAAATTAATAAGAGATAGCCATATCAAGTATTAATTTATGCATCTTAAAAACAACACATATCAAAGTTTTATAAGCAAAAAAATAAAAATAAAAAAATAAAAAAATAAAAAGGTAAAATATCGATGGTTGATGCAAAAGAGGAAAATTTTAGCTAGTTCTTCTAAGGTTCGTATGACTGAACTCTTTTCCCTGAAAAATCCGTTCTATATATGTGATGTTCATGTTAATCTAGCTAGCGTTCACACTAATGAGTATGGGAGACTAGGGAGAGGTTTGCTCTATCTTTTTTTAAGAACTACTTATATTGTGATAAGTTGATTCTTCATTTTTAATTTCAATTTTTACATGATTATTCGAATTTAGTTTTTTTTTTTTTTATTCAAAGAGATTTTGACTTTGTTGGGATGTTTTGTTACACCTACTAACTCCTTTCGCCATCATTTATTCGAAAAATAATTTATTTATTTTGGTTTTGATACTTCACCATTAAAGCAATAACTTCTATTTAAAAAATTACAAAAAATAAAATAAACAAAAATAAACCTTTTACAATTCTTACCAAACATAACAATAGCCTACAGATCAAAACTACTGACCCTAATTCTTTTTTTTTTTTTTTTTGCCTCAAAAAGTTAAAACTATAATAATTGATCAAAACAAGATTTAGGTTAAAAAAACCCGATAGTGTGTAAACTCTTTGAGGAAAAAAAAAAAAACATAACAAGGATAAATTATTTTTTTAGCTAGGTCATGATTGTGTATTACTTTTGCACATGTAGGTTTTAAGGTTTCAAGGTGAAATCGAGTGCCACGTTCCCGACTCCTTCGCGAACCTTTACAGACAGCTTTGAGAATCTAATTACTAATTATGACCATTGAAGCACATGGCGGACCTTCTCCGCATATTATTTTGCATTCCCATGATCTTCTTCATTATTTCTCCATTTAAATAATATTAAAAACAACTCCGTTTTCTCTGGAATCCCAACACCAATTTTTGTGTTAATTTCTTTATTTAGTATGAAAACGAGCACATACGAATCCTGGTGCCACATATTTTAAACTGGTCCTGGTTTTCATTTTTTTTTTTTTTTAGTTTATACTTTGTTTAACATTTGCGTGCGTATTTTTTATTATTTTCTTTTGGTATCTACATGAGCATTTATCATTTTATATTTTTTAATTTATTTTTAATAATAAACTATTAAACGATAAGAGTGTTAAAATGATGCCGACTTAATCCGAATGTTTCGACGATGTCTTATTAATTTCTGTCACCGTCATTCATTTTTAAAAAATAAATAAATAAATTGACACCAGATGGCTGTGACTTGTGAGCCCTATAAGTGGAAGCTGGAAACCCCATTTTCTTTCATTACATAATATAGGCCATCCACGACAGGTCTTTTTTTTTTTTTTTTTTTTGTCGCTAATTTCTCAAACAACAACAAAAATAAACTACATGTTTTTCTCCTCTCACTTACTTGACCTTAAGTACTTTTAACGATGTTTGGGATGGGAAATATATTCTTTTTATTTTATTTGGGGGGGGGGTCTAAAATTCTAGCTCTCCCTTCTAAACAAAAATCAAAACCAAAACCAAACCAAAATAAAATAACTATTAGAATTCTAACTCTGGAGAAAAACATACATTTATTGATGTTTTCTAATTGTTGTGAAATATCTAATCTAACATCTAAAATGTGTGTTAGTTTTTTATGCAAAATTTTATTAAAAATAAAGCAAAAATTAATTACTTTTATTTCAAAACTTTTATTAAACTGTGCGTTATTTGTAGACATATATATCCCATAGAAAGTCTTTATTGAGCTTTCTCCCGAATTCTAATTTAAAGAAGTGATATAATGTAGTGAATCGCAAAAGAATACAAGAATTTTGTATATAGTGTTTTTTTTTTTTTTTTTTTGATGAAATGGTATGTTTTGAGTTCAAGACAAAAAAAAATTACTTTTTCATGCCTCAAAGTACGCAAACTTTATAATAGATTAATTCCCTAAATTTGAAATCTAATTATGGGGCTCGTTTGGTGACATTAAAAGACACGGGGTTGGGTACAAAAGATTGAACCTAACTTATCCCCATTTCATTATTTTAACTTGTTGCTTTTCAAAAAAAAAAAAAAAAGAGTAATTTAAGAGATAACTTTATTATAGTATTCCCGGAGAACTTAGGGCCTGTTTGGGTGGTGAGTTTAAACTCACCACTATCAATTTAATTTTTGTCTTTTTTTTCAAAAGTTATTTTATCTTTTATGAAAAAGTCAACCAAAATCACTATTTAAACTTACAAATATTAACTCAAACTCAAACACCAAACAAGCCTTAATCATTGTCTTTGAATCCAAAAGCCAACGGGGTTGGTAGAAATAATTGCACTATCTCTGCAGCCACGTGATTGCCCTGTTGTTGAGTACTGTATTTTATTTTCTTGACTGTAGCCCGTTTATCTGTTTCGTCCTAATTTCCTATTTATTTATGCCCTCTATTTTATTTCTTAAAAATCATTTTTTGGAATAACAACCCAAATGATCATTAAGATATACACGACAAATACTGCTAAGTACATGGGTGTGATCTATATCTTTGGGCATTGAATCATTGATCAACTTGGATTTTGCTACTTTCCACATTGATAAGTGGTTAAAAATAAATAAATAATAACTATCGTAGAGCAGCTATTTTTAATTTAAAAAAATATGGGGGAAAAAAAACAGATAGAATGGTGAAATGTTGTGTAAGCATATCATTGTATTGGCATAATAATATTATAATTATATGAGTTTAGTAATCACATGGTTTTTATACAATTAGTACTAACAAGTTATAATAAACAGAGCCCATTTAGCATGGTGTTGATGTTCTCATTAATTTTTAATGTTAATCATAGTGACATGAATCAATAAGAATATTAAGATATCTCGATTAGATCAGCACCTATTTAGTATGTTTATTGTCCGTCCGTCACACATCATACTAACAATAAAAAAGAATACAACAATGTTAATAGTCTAAACAGAAACAAAATCACTCTAAAAATGAGTAGAAACACAGAAACTACGACTACACTACCTTCCTATAAGATCTATCTGGACAAGCTTATTTTCATGAAAACCTTTACCATAAAAACCTAAAGGAATAATTCAATAAAGGGAAAAAGAGAGCATGATTCAAGATAAACAATCCATATTTTGAAATCAAGAGTATCATTGAAACTGATGATTCTCAATCGATTGTTTTATAAAATCTATTTGCAATAACACTAGCTTCGTAAAATTTATAAGAGACACTACTCCAAGTCCTCAAATATATACGAAATCATCTAACATCTATTACGAAACTTCTAAAGAATTTTATCTGATTTAGTTTGGAAAAGATCGATGATGTTGTCATTTATTTGTAAACATACAACAAAATAAACAATACCGGTGCAAACAAGCACAATAATTTTTCTAGCAAAACTAGCACAATAGTTTAATTTAGTAGGTATCGGAAACCCACCTTTCGAAGAAAAACAATACGAAATGCTGTGAATATACTTAATATTGTTTTTATTAATTGGTATTCGGAATTTTTTTTTCCTTTATTTTTTTCATAAAGATCGGAAACCCTTTTGTAATTCTGTAAAGGTGAAAAGTTATTATGCCCCATACATTGTTCACACCGTATGGTCCAACTTAACTTTATGCTGACCAATCAATATCAATTATTCATGGAAGAAAATAGTTAAATAAGAACTTACCTACAAAACAAAAATATTTCTTCTTTTAGAAAAAGAAAACAATAAATACAATTAAGCCAAAAGATCTAGTAGCTAGCCCTAGCCGGCCAATAACTGCCACGTGCTAGGCTAATTGGAGCAGCAGCCACCCCTATGGGTGCCCAATAGGCAGTTAGTTACCCCTCCCTCATTATGTTAAATTACTCATTAAATGCCTTTGAGTAAAGAATGTTTACCGACTAAAAAAAATAATTGAAATATACTCTAACAATAATTCCTACGTATCTATTAAAAGATATAGAGTTAAAATCACATTTTAATAAAGTTTAGATCTGTTGTCTTATTTTTTTATTTTCATAATTATCTTTTTAATTATATTTTGACAATTCATCAATTTATATAAAAGTTTTACGATGTGTTTGGTTCGTCAGTTGGAGTTGAAATTTTAAGTTAGAGTTAGATGACTTTTTAAAAATTAGTTATAATTTTTGTTGACTTTTCAGAAAAAAATAATAATAAAAACTGAGATGAAAAATTTAAGTTGAAGTTGAAACACAAAATGGAGGCTTAGTGTTAAGATTTTATATGTGTTTAAATTATTCAGTTCATTATTGGAAGAACAACCAATAAGACAGGATATCCGAGACAGCAGATCTTAACTCTCTTTAATATTAAAAAAAAAAATTGTTTGTCTTCTACTAAAAATTAAATTATTAATTTAGCTGGTGTCCTTTTAATTCTTAATTTGTTGGTATCAACAGGTATCAAACAATTAGGATTAGCTTCATCCAAGATCATAATCATCTTCTACTTTATTCCTCCTCAAAAAGGCAATTCTTTTTTTTTTTTTTTTTTTTTTTGGGCATGGAAAGGCTACTAGCTATTTTAATTGATTTTGCTAACCCACGTTTTCCTTATTTATTTATTTATTTATTTATTGTTAAACCCCCTACTCTTCTGATCTCCACTACCCACGTTTTGCTGCACCAATTTGATATATAAAATAATAAAGCTAATCTCTCAAAAAAAAAAAAAAAATTAGAAGTCGGTTGCTATTTTTTTTTTTTTTTCAAGGAAAATATCTTCACTACCCTAAAAAAATAATTAATATATCATCACATTTATTTGACTAGCTTATAACTAATCAGCCGCAGTCCAAACTCCAAGATGTATATATTTGAGCTTATTTATAGGATTTAAATCCTGAAACCACGTAAAGGTTCTAAATTGAAAACCAATATGTTCATAATATTCAACATGCAAAGTTCTGAGACCGTACCCTACACATGAAGGTTTGTTATTCAGCGTCCAACTTTGATTTAACGACACCTTTTTTTTTTTTTTTTTTTTGTATAGTAATTAAATTTTTTGGAGAAAAAAAAACTAAAATTAATTTTTATTAACAAAAAATACTAGAATTATTGTGTCAGCTGAGCATTACACTGCATTAGCATAAATAATTTTAAGTATATTATTGTCTAACAAATCGCATTATGTTTATATAGATAGATACAAATAACATCCAACATTTCTTTGGGGTGTAATTAATCGCAACAAAACAAAATCAGTGAACTAAGCTAGAACCTTTTTCAAATGCTGTAAAGTGGTTGATAAAAGAGTTATTAAATGACTAACGGTCAAAAATTTATGTTTGATTCCTGCCAAAAAAAAAAAAAACTTTATGTTTGATTAGTCAACGAAAGTTATTAGCATTCAGCCAAAAGAAATTAAGAAATAGAAGTTATTAGCGTAAAAAATAAACAAATATGTGGTTTTACACTATTAATATTTTAAACGACATTATGTATACCCAATTATTACTGACCGCAAGTGGTGAGGCGTATTGGGATAACTATTAAGTAGGTGGGGACTGGGAATGTGTTTTTGACTAATTTACTATTGTCTTTAATAATGATAAAATATTTTTTATATAACGAAATAAACAAATACCATCTTCATTTATCAACTCTTGTTTGACTTGAAGGTTTGGATATTCGAATTCAAGTTAAAATTTTCAATTCTTTAAAATTAATATCAGATTTGTTTTTCTCTTTTTAAACAATTTAAATATGACTTTTTCAGTGCGAAGTTCTGCTCTAAAGATGAGCTTAGATAGCAACCTACAATCATGGTGAATTGGATTTTTCAGTTCGAATCGTGCACCGACAAGGAGCTTAGCATCCGTTTAGAGGAATCGGTCACCATTATTTGGTCCATTCCATTTGAATGAATCATTAATAATGGTGTTTGGTGTCCACAATTTAAGTGGACCATCCAAATGGTGTAAATGTTAAAATTTAGTCATTTAGTTAAAATGAGAATTGAACCCCTTAAATTTAGAATTTTTGAATGTTGTTATATAATAAAATTGGAAAATGAATATATTTTCTTTATTCTGTCTAGGTTTCAAAATACTGTAATTTTTACGTTTTAAATCCAATTTAGATGCTTTTTATAAGAATTGTTTTCAATATCTTCTAAGCTAATATATCAAAACTCTTTCCAAATATTTTTGTTAAAATTACTAACATCCAAAACACTATATTTTCAATAACAATTCAAATAACTTCATTCAAAATATTGCAATTTAAATAGCTACGACATTAAGTAGCAACCTACTAATCATTGATGGTACTTTTCTTGCAAAAAAAAAAAAAAAAGACTACGTACTACTTTTTGACTATTTTGTTTCTTTGGTAGAATTGATTTGGCCGTAATGTACGTTTTCAATTTCATGCCTAGAATATTAATAAACACGCACCTAACAAATCTCTTTTATTCGTCGTCGATATCCAAACGAATCTCTACAAAATTAGAGAAGTATCCACATAGCAGTTGTCCGATCGGATGCTTTTATTGTAATGTGATAGCATTTATTCAATTATTTTTTGAAACTAGTGGTCGCATTTATTTTTACAAGTTTAAGTACAACTTTTTTTTTTGGCTAATGAAGTTTGAGTGCAACTTGATTCGCGTTGATTCAAACCCCAATGTTTATGTTATATATATTCCAGCGTATTGAAAATATTAAATCATAAAAACCAAACTACAGACTATCATTTTTTTTTTCTAGCAAATATAATAAAAAAAAAGAGTAAACACTCCAGTGAATTCTCAAAAGAAATAGGTCCTATTTACTACTTATATATGATGTTTGGATCAACATTACAAAACTATTTTTGGACATAGTTAAAAAAGTCTTATACAATGGTTTCTCTTACAAAAATTTAAATTTATTATTTAGTTATCTATGATTCAAAAGGGGGCTTATTTATCATAGGTTATATATGGTTCTATTGGTTGATGAGAGTTGAAAGAATGACAAATGTGAAAGATGGAGAGCATTACAAAAATATATATATATATATATATGTTTATTTGATGAGAGAGAAAGAGATGAAATGATAAATTACAGTTATTTATCTGAAGTCTATATTTTCTATTATATTAATAGTTCGTATTTTAATTAAGAAGGCAAATAGTCTTTTTAAATCAGTATGTGATGGATCTGATGATTCTTTCATTATTAGATGGAGTAGTTTTTGTGGATCGAGAGGGCTCATATTTCCATCTTTTTCCACACTAATCTCTTCCTTCCAACCAAATAAGAGATCTTATTCCACATTTCTCCACCGACACCTCTCCTTCCTTCTATCTCTCACATATGGAAACCCCATATTCAACCTCCAATGTCCCGAAAATAGTGAGAATAATGAGATGAACATAAATCAACAAAACCTAATTATCATTACTTTTATCGTTTGCATATTTTTTCATAACCAACTTATAAAGTTTTGTGGGCGAAACCTTATGCATATGTAGGTCAGTACTTTTAATGCAAATTAATAAATAAGTTACCATGGCATATAATAAGCTCAACGAAAATTTGTTGGAAGATTAATGTTTTAGGTAAAAAGCTGCAAATTGCTGCGGATCGACAGAATTATTAGTATAGGTGAGGCAGTTATATTGATTAGGGTTAGACTCTTAATAGTTCAAAACATCTAAAATTTTGATCCCTTCTAAATTGGAGAGATTGTTAGAGGGATAGCATACCAAACATCATAAAAGAAAAAACCTTTCCTTTATTTTTCATTTCCTTCACCTAGGTGATCTATACCACTCCATCCTTCTCTTTTCTTTTCCCCCTTCCTAAAGTTCCTTACTCACTCACACTAGGGAAAAAAAAAAAAAAGCAAAATAGTATTTTCAAAGAGAGTAACAGTAAATTATAGCATAAATTTGAAATATGATAATAAAAAACATAATCAAATTTATGATCCATAACACCAAAAAAAGTCTTCACATTCCTCTTCTCTCTCTAACATAAAACTAAGTACATAAATTTGTTGTAAAAAAATTGACCGTAAATTCAAAATTTTTTAGAAAATCCAAGTAACTCTAAGAATTTACCAGCAATATATATTATAATTTATTATCCTTTAAAAAGACATGCTATAATTTCAAAGTTATCTATAAATAATAAAATATATAATTTGCTATAATTTCTCTAAAAAATATTTGCAATTCCCACAACACTGAAGCCAACAAAATGGCACCAATATCATTGGGCCTGGTCCAAAATATGACGGAGCCCTTTGATCCAATGGGCTTAACCAAGGTAAATAGAAGGGTGATTTTGTGCAAAAGATGTTTACCAGAATACATTTTGGTAGTTTACCAAAAGATGTTTGATATTTTGGTAGAATACTTTTTGGTCTTCAATCACGGCAATTGTAGACGGCACCGGAGAGGATTTTGATAGAATATTTTTTTGGTATTTTATCAAAATACATTTTGGTAAAATATCAGAAAATATTTGACATTCAACATGATCTCTGATCATTGGTGCCAATCCAAAAGTCACTATTCACTATTCCGATTCTGAATTTCCTTGTCTTCCAAGCCTAAAAGTGGCGCATTAAGGGGTAAAATGGTCCAACATTTTACTCAATTCCTGGCGTTTGATGTTCGATATAGTGATCCTCAACAATATTAATATTTCCCATAATTAATTAATCTCATACTTGCTTTTAAATTAACTTCGACAATTGTCACATCATGAAAATATTGTAATATTGTCACATCAACAATATTAATATTTCCCATAGTATTATGATTTAGGATATGCATAAAGCCTAAGCTTTTTAGTATATTAAAGAATTCGTGAATTAAACCATTAATTCACTGATTTTCATATCACAAAAAATTTCATTATTACATATACGTTATATCTTGACTCTCAAAAAATTGTCCTGATGAACATATATATTGAATTATTATAATTGTTGTTGAAAGTAACAGCTTAAAACTTTTAAGACAGTTGGTAAACTAACAATGCGTGTGTATATATATATGTATTGCATTTCATCGGGACAACGTTGATGGTGATATACTTGAAGCCTTAATTGCATGCAAGGACATGCTAGCTACTTATTGACGAGACTATTTTGTTTGGTATTTGAGTTTAACTGTACTTTTTTATCTTAATTTTTATCATTTTCTGAAAATTTAATAAAATTTATAATTAATTTTTGAAAAGTCAACCAACTCTAACTTAAATATAATACATTGCATATAATTACTAACGTATATTGGGACGACGACTTACAAGACCTGGACGCGTGGTTCAACTAGAGAACCGGCTCTCCCAAAGACGCAAAGTTTACCCCCATAATCATTGTTGTTAAGGGAATGTTAGTAAATATGGTGGAATCAATAGCAGTTTTGAGTACTCATCTACAAGTTACCATACAAACATACTAATTAACTATATATATATATATATGTTGATTTGTATTTTAATGAAGACACAGAAGAGAGAAAAGGAATGGTTTTGAGTTTGAGGCCAAATTATGTATTTATGACTGTGGTCTTGGGAGGGCAAAATAGCATTTGAATACAGGTCATGACGGAGAAAATTGTGGTCTAGGTTCGGGTAGTTTAACATCATATTAAATATTTGAAAATACGTACATTAATAATCAGTTTAAGGAGGTGTTGTTAGATACATGGGAATTCTATAATGTGATAAAAGTGATTTTGCCGAATTTTTTTTTTTTACCATTCAATCATCTCCAATTGTGGGCGGCTATCATTTGAGTATGATGGTAGAATATTTTTTTTTATAATATATCAGAATATTTTTTTTTTTTTTTTTTGGCAAAGATGGTAAGATGTTTTACAGTGCTGCCGGTCACCGGAGTATATTATATATTTAGTAATATATTTTTTATTAAAATTATTCTAGTAGATTTTCAAAAAATATTATGATAAAATACTCCGGTGATCAGAGTCACTAGCCATCTATGTTAAATATATATATACACACACACTTAACAAATCATCAAAAATATTATACCGGAATACTTTGATTGTTGGTGTCAGCAACTGGTGGTAGAGACATTTAGCCATTTATGTTAAAAACAAAAAAATATTCTAATGGATTATCATAAATATTCTAACAAAAATATATATATTCTATCAATTTCTGGAAAGCAGGCGATCAAAGTAAGAGTCGCTCAGCCATCTATGCCAAAAACAAAAAATATATATTCTAGTACATAATAAATAATATATATTTTGTTGACTAGTCACCAGAGCTAAATATGTCTGATCTTTTATGTTGAAAACAAAAAAATATTTTGGTAGATTATCAAATATACTCTACTAGACTGTTCCTATGACCGGCTCCGGCTACCAACATTGTTGGTGATCATTGTTGGTTCTGATTATACCTGGTAGAATATATATGCTGTCTTAGTAAGTTTTTTTTATGAGTAGGAGAAATTTGAGTACATCATATATTTGGTTAATTTCTGGCTAATACTCTTTAATGACAATAAAGTTAAAGTGTACAGGACAGTGTCAAGTTTGGAAAGAAGTTTTCAGAAAGTAACATATACTCCCTTGGTCTCAGAAAAGAATTGGGCTTGTTGTTTTTTTTCTGGACTAGGGGTTTGAACTTGCCCATTTCTTGCAGCAAGTTCCTTGTAGACGGGGTTTTACAAGAATGCCGTATTGGAAAATACTCGGAGTACAGAAAAGGGATCGGTCAAAAGTCAAACAAAACATATTTTATTGAAATTGTCCGGCCCGTCAAATAATTAACTTATACTAGATTATTACCGATAATCTATCAGGTGAATTTATATTCAACCCTGATAACAGCATGCTCTGGTTGTTAAAGAGCATAATAATAGATTAACTTTTTTTTTTTTTTTTTTAATAATCTACAAGATTACTCTCCCTTATTAAGGCAGATGGTGATCGATTGTTTTTCATTCTGCTCGTTAAAGAGTATTCTGATACACTATTAGCACAATCTACTAGATTGTGTTTCATACATAGCGTCCACTATCACTATAAAATTCGTTTCAATCTCAATAATATGCTTGACACAACATCTAATTGGTTGGTGATTTCCTCTTGAAATGGCCAGCGCAACAAGTAGATTATTCACGGACATGTTTGAATTGAAGGGCTTCAACTTGAAGTTTACTTTTCATATAAAACAAGGCTAATTTGGAAACAGCATCTCGTGCTTTTTTCATTACTTGTTTCCTTTGTTGTCACATGATTCATTAATCCACTACTTTTGGTCGCAATAAAAGAGCTAAAGACTCTTTTTTTTTTTTTTTAAACACATGACATGTCATTCCCACATTTTTTTTTTTCTTTTCAATTCTCTTTCATTATCGATTCCTTCCCTTTCCCTTTTCTTTCTTTCTTTCTTTTTTTAATTGCTAAACCTTTTCTCCTTTACTTCATTCAAAAAAATCTTTCAATATACTTTTTTATGTTTTATTCATTATATTCTTTAAAATTATTATTCACATTTATTCACGTGTTAATCTCTTATTTGTATGATTTCTTTCATTGTTTTTAAATTTTTATTTTTCATTTTTTTTTACCCATATGAATAATTTTTTTAATTATATCCTTACTCAAACATATTATTGTGACTGTCTCAACTATTATTTTCTTATGATATCACTCAATTATTTTTATATTCGATTCGTTAACTTCTCTCTAATTTTTATTATTTAAAATATTTTCTTCTCAGTATTTTCTGAAGGACTATTTTTCTATAATACCTTATTATTAATTATTTTATTTAACAAATGAATTAAACAGGTGGATTGTCTACAACTAGTGTTCACTAAAGCAGAAGCTTTGTCCCCTCGCAGGTAGTGAATGTCATGTTCTCCCTCTGTTAAAGAGAATATAAGCTTCAAATATCTTTGGTAAATTCCTCAAAGGAATATTTTCCTGTTTTCAATCCTGATGAGCTGGAGGCAAATAAGCTGGCTTTTACTAAGGTGGGACCCGAAGGAAGTAGGGTGGAGACTTCACGTGCAAATTTCGGATGCAACCACGTGTTTAATTATTAAAATTAAAATATTTTAACTCAAATTTACACATCAAACACCCCCAAGAGTTAAGCTAAGACACCTATAGGAGTGACTTCTTTTATTATTTATCATGAGATTTATCTAATTAATAAAAAAATAAAGTACTTTATTTTTTTATTTACATAATGTAATGAAGAACACTTCTGGTATCCTTTGCCTTTATTCCAAATGTAATTACCTTTCAATTTGCGTCACATGCCAGTAGTAGTAGTAGTGGGAAACATAAGATTAAGGATAGGAGGCTTAAGGAGATCTGGCTAGAACTATTGGAGCGGGGAAGGAGAATATATCTAATGCTTCTTATGGAGTGGACGAGGTCCAAAGAAGCGAAGGCGTTTTCTTTTTGAACCTCTTGGATGACCAGAGAGGACTTCAAAGATGCTTTGAGTATGGCATGGATGGGAACACGAGTATATGGAGAGGGAAAGAGGTTACTTAGTTGTTTGAGGGACTGTGCGGCTTCTCTTAAAGTTCAAGCACTTTTGGTTCCTTACCAAGAAGATCCATGAGACCCCGGCCGAGCTAGCAGAGCTTAATAATGGGACTTTCTCGGCCGGACATATTAGAAGGATAAAAGGAAAAAAGAATAGTGCTTGATCGGCTTCTGGCTCTAGAGGAGTATTATTGGCGACAACGTTCACGCACGGAATGGTTACATGGTGGTGATCGAAATACATTTGTGTTTGTTTGGAAACCAAGTTCAAACTTGGTTTTCAACACTCAAAAATTTGTCTTTTTTCTCAAAATTTTTTGTCTTTTTCTCAAAAAGTCAACAAAATTTACTATTTCAACTTCAAAACTCAACTCAAACTCAGTTACCAAACGGACCCAAAGTTATTTCATTTCAAAGCTTCCGCTAGATGACGCAAGAATGCTATTAAAGGACATGAGGATAGCCAAGGAAATTGGGTGGTTAATGAGGATGATATGGTAAGGGTCATAGTGGATTACTTTTCGGGCATTTTTTTTCTTCTAGTAATCCGAATCCAGGTGATATGGATGTTTTGTTGGAGTTTGTCGTGCCTAAGATTTTCTGGTGCTATGAAAAATCTCTTAGAAGCTCCTTTTACGAGGGGGGAAGTGCGAGCGGCACTTTTTGGAATGGGTTCCACTAAATATCCAGACCTGGATGGATTTCATGCTCTGTTGTTCCAACGGAAACGGGAGGTGGTTGGCAATGATTTGCCAGAGGTTTGTCTTGGTGTTCTTAATGGGAGAAATTCTGTGGCGTCTCTCAATGAGACTCACGTAGTTCTTACCCCTAAAATTAAGAATCCTAGGCGAGTTTCAGATTATTGACCCATCAGTCTTTGCAATGTGACTTACAAAATGATTACTAAGACTTTGGAAAATCATCTTAAGGGAGTAGTCCTTCCGGATTCAATTTCCCCGGAACAAAGTGCTTTCGTTCCAGATAGATTGATTACGGATAATGTGCTTATTGCTTTTGAGGTGCTTCACTCTATTAGGAGGAAAACGGGTGGACGAGAGAGACTGATGGGTTTGAAGCTTGATATGAGTAAAGCCTATGATCGGGTGGAATGTGCTTTCTTGCTTGCTATATCATGAAGAGGCTGGGGTTCGGTGACCGATGGTTGAGGGTTGTTGAGGATTCTATTTCGACATCCCAGAATTTCCTTTATTGTTAATGGTGGGGTGGAAGGTTTTGTGAAGCCAAGTAGGGGCCTGAGACAAGGGTGTCCTCTATCCCCTTATCTCTTTCTTTTTTGTGTGGAAGGTTTTTCAGCAGCTTTCAAAAAAGCAAGGGAGGATGGTGCTCTTCAAGGAATAGCGGTGTCGAGGCGGGCTCCCTATGTTAACCATCTTTTGTTTGCAGATGATTCAATTGTGTTCGGTAAAGCGACTATTGCTGATTGTGAGGCTATCGAAATGATTCTTCATTCCTATGCAGCCGCTTGGAGACAAGTTAACTTTGAGAAATCCCTTGTTACTTTTAGCCCTAATGTTGTGGAGGAAGATAGTGTGGCTATAAACCGTTTTCAGAAACCTAGTTTCGCGCCGTGTTTTTTACTTACTTTCCACGATCGTTTTTCAAAAACGGTCGTGGAAGCTCCGTCGTAGAATCCACACTTTGTAATAATATTAAGTTAATTTGGAACTTTGATTCCAGAGGGCTCTACTCGGTGAGGTCAGGTTACTGGATTGCTATGGAAGATAAAAAGCAGACTTGTTCCTCATCAGGTTGTAATGATAGGAAGTGGTGGGGATTATTATGGAATCTCAATATTCCAATTAAGATTAAAAAAAAAATTTGTGGAGAGCTTTTTATGGTATTATCCCCTGCTTTGACAATTTGGTGAAGAAATGTATTAAGGCTTTGTTTGGCATACCAACTCATTTTAAACTAAACTGTATTTTTTTCATCATGTTTTTTATCTTTTCTGAAAAAGTCAACAGAATTTACTATGCAAACTTAAAAATCTCAACTCAACTCAAACTGAACTTGTGTACCAAACGGGCCCTAAATGTGCCCCTACTTGTCCTGTTTGTGGTGAGGATAGGGAGTTCGTTTGGCATGTTTTGTGGAGTTGTTCAAAGACGAGAGAAGTTTAGAGAGATTCGGCAATTTGGTCAAGGCTAGAGAATTTCAAAGGAGGCAAATTTGATCTTTTATGTCTCTATGTTTCTTTATGGCGATCTAGACAAGATGGGGAAGTATTTTGTATGCTTGTCTGGAGTCTCTGGAGAGATTGTAATTATAGAGTACATAATTCCATAACCTCCACTTCTATTGAGATTGTGGAAAGTGTTGGTCGATTTTTGGGCTTCTTTCAAAGTTGTAGGGTGGGAGCACACCATTCAGTTGGAAGAAGTGTTCGTTGGTCGCCACCTCCTGGTGAGGACTTGAAATTGAATGTAGATGCAGTGGTTCGGAGTGATTCAGGGTTTTTTGGGGTAGGGGCTATCATTCGAGATGCTCAAGGAGTGGTGTGAGCGTGTGGCCAAAAGAATTCTTGAAGCTTATTCTCCTTTTGTTGCGGAGTGCCAGGCGTCGAGGGAAGGTTTGGAATTTGCCCGAACGTGCAATTTGAGGGTGGATTGGATAGAATGATGCAACCAATGTTGTGCGTGTTATTTCTGAACAAAACTTTGATGGAGCTGATGGTGTTCTTATTCAAGATATAGTTGACTTCATGTTGGATGATAGTGGTGGATCATGTATTCACATCTCTCGAGAGAAAAATAAAGCTGCTCACCTCTTAGTCAGTCATGGTTTTCATTCCTCAGATTTTATGGGTATTGATGTTATATCTTATTTGTTTCAAATGTTATTTGTGCCGATTTGGCTAGTTAATTGAAGTTTGCAAGTTTTTTTTATTAAAAAAAAAAACTGTACACAGCCAATGACTGACTGACACGTACACACGTATGACTAACTACCCATGACTAGACTTAAGCTAAATATCTTTCCTAACATGTATATATAATATTTGTTCCGATGATACCAGTCCATGATTTTACTCGTAAATAAAATAAAATAAAAAAGGTTAACATAAGACAAGTTGATAGAATTCTTAAAAAAAAATAATTAATTAATTATTGGTAAGAATTCTATTTGCGTATTCCATTAAGAAAAGAACCAATTATACTCTTTTCTTTCTTTTGTTTTTTCAGCCCCTATTCGAATTTTTTTTTCCTTTTTTATTCTTCCTGTCTAAATGAGAAACTATTCATCGCCTTTACGTGTCACGTAAAAAGTTGTACTGTTTAAAAAATTGTAAAAGAATTGTCACTTCAAAATGTATTCTCGATCAACACGAAATTTATAGTTTTTTTTTTTAATTTATAAAGAAAGAAAAATATACATAAAATTCTAGCCGTGTCCCCTTCAACAATCATTCATAGATTGAATATCAAAGTCTCATTAGAGAATGCTTTATAAAAAGCACGTAGGACAAAAGGCAACAAAAAATAATAATAATGAAAATTTCCTTAAAAACAAAATTCGTCCCTTCTAACAACAAATATAAATATTATATATATATATAACTTTCATTAATTTCATAAATATATATAAACTTATTTCGCCTTCATCTAGACAATCACAATAAGAGCGGAAAATAAAAAAGAATGTAGCATCTTTACGTACAAAAGCATGCTTTGTTTTTTAATAATTTTACATGTGATTTTATTAAAAAAAATAATAGAGTTCAATTTTTCCTATCTCAAACTTAAGAAAAATTACGGAGAGTGGCACGTATACTATATACAATTATAATCTCAACAATTTATGATGTACATGAATTTTAATTTTAAATATTCAATAAAATAATAATAATAATAATATGAGTCGTCAAAAAAGAAATTATTAGCTGTCACCTCTAAATTTGAGCAACAGATACATCTTTAAAAAATTAGACATACTGAGCTATACGCATACTCTAACAATAAAATATGAGTTTTAACTTTAGAATTTATCAAAAGAATACGATAGAGCCACCACTGTTTTTTTAATAAACGTTAAAAAATTACGATTTTCTTGTTTTTGTCTCCATTAAAATTTGGTTTTTACATATTTATTTTTTATTTTTATCATTAAAATAGAATGATTGCTATAACCATATTAATAAGGGTGGATATCAGTTCTAATCAAAATACTTAAATTAGTAAACCTTCAAACCAAACGAACACTGGTCTTAAAAAAAATAAAAATAAAAAGTACTCAATTGTAAAATCCTCTTTGGCTGTGAGAGAATCTAATTTTCCTTGCATTCAAGTCTTTTAGACATTCTTTGGCCTCGACCCTTGAAAATAAAATTTTGGTCTTTTGGACTTCTATTCCCATTTATATACCCTGGAGCTTAACGAGTTTTTATTATTTAGGAAATCTCTCTCGTTAGGTCGTTTCATTTGACAGTATAACCCACGCAAAAAATCTGCACAATCCAAATAGAGAGTAGTACAACCCACCAGAGAGAAAGATAAATAAAGAGAAAAAAAAAAAAAAAGTTCTTCTTAATATTTATATCTTAAATATTCTAATTAAACAAAAAAAATTCTACTAGTTGCGTACTTGACTACTGGCGGCTTGGCTTTATCCTAAACTAGTTGTTTTTTTGTTTTTTTTTTTTTTCCGCTTTCGCTTTCGTTAATTCGACAATTGCTATATATATATATATATATATATATATATTTTTTTTTTTTTTTTTTTTTTTATGGAATGGGGCAATTGCTATATTTAATTCATCATAGTTTGATTAAAAAAGTAACATTTTTATCTGGGTTTGTCTTGGCTTGACACCTAAGTGACTTTGCGAGTCCTGGGCTGAGAGAGAGAGAGAGAGAGAGAGAGAGAGAGCTTGTTCCTCGCTTGTGGAGGGTTTTAGAGCATTTGAAGGCATGGCTTCAACACTGGTAGTGGCTGTGGTGTTTGTGATTGATTTGATTGCTTTTGCTCTTGCTGTTGTTGCTGAGCAGAGGAGGACTACTGTGAGTTTCTCTTTCCCTCGTCATTTTCTTTTTTTTCTTCTAAACAAATATGTTTCTTCTTTGTTCTCTGCCTTTGGTTTGTAGATATATATATATATATATTTTTTTTTTTTTTTTTTGGGTTGATTTCGAAGGTTTGTCGTTGGAACTAGGGAAAATTGCAAGAAAATACACACGGTTGATTGTGATAATTGATGATGACCCATCTGCTTGTTTAATTTAGTTTTTGAGCTGTTCTCTTTGAAGTCGTTGTGTGTGTGTATTTGTTTTTTTTTAAATAAATACTAAGTCGCTGTCTTCTATTTGTCTTCATACTTATAAATTCTATAAGGATTTTGGTTGTCTCAATGTTTTCCTTTTTATTATTAATAATGATTTTTATTGTTCTCAAATAATATTTTCATCTGGGTTTGTCTTGGCTTGACACGTAAGTGACTCATTATACCAAGCAAAAGTTTGCTTTACCATAGTATATCTCAATCTCCAGTTTGTTGGGTAATTTTCTAGGAAGAATTACTGGGAAAATTAGGGGATAATATACCTTAGTGCTAGGACTTGAAGAACACCATGTAATTGCAAATATGCCATTCAAAGTTCTAGAGATGGCTTGGTAAGAATCTTTTCCTCCATTACTGTTCAAGTTTTGTTTAAGGATCTTTTACTTCAAGTTGGAAGTTGATGTACCCTACACGTCTAAAGGAGTCGGGTGCCAATAGGTGCCAAGAGCATTGGCGTCTTTTGTGTAAGTTTGTTGGAGTTGTTGGCCATTGGAAGCCCATTTGCTCCAAGGCTAACGAAATGCTGCAAAATCTGATCTACTAGGCTGTAAATGGTTATTAACGTAGGCACTGAGCAAGATATGAATTCTAGTAGATTCAGGTAGAGCAACCTGGAAAATCTTCATTACGCTGTAGGCTGCAGAGGATAGGAATTACTAGGAGTTTGGACACGTTGCTTTGTATCGTTTCATATCAATCCGTGTTTAGATTTCAGCTGTGAAATTTGGGAAAGTGATTAAAAAAAAAAAAAAAGGGTACCAAATATCCTCCACTCACTTTGAAGATCTCAGGCCTTAGGTGTCAATGGGGTGTTTAATATGTCGCAACGACATCTGAGTTGGACTCCTTATTGATGGATTCCGTGAAAATCTCCATTATGCTATAGGCTGCAGAGGATAGGAATTATTTGGTGTTTGGACATGTTGCTCTGTATTTTTTAATATCAATCCGAGTTTGGAATTCAGCTCCTGGTATCTTGAAACCTCTTTGCTTGCAATCTTGTAGTTTTTTCATAAGCTTTTTCTTACCAGTCAAGTAGTACAACAGCTGTATCTTATCTTATAGCCTGGCGCGGTATGTCGCCTTTTTTCTTCAGTAAGGAGATAGAAGAAACTATTAGATAGATAAGGTATAGGTGAGTGAGTGAGTCCTCACTGACCTGAGTGATTTCGATCACCTAGCAGGCCTTTTATTTTTTTGGTAACATCGCTGAAGCGTATCATCAGATTTGACTACAAAGGAAGGAACTCGAAGTGAGATGGCACCGTCTTACTCCCTTTATTCGTAGAACCATTGTTGATTCTAAACTTCGTTCGCGAAGGAACCGGACTTTTGACGGGCCAGCCCTTTTTTATGCGCCGCTTTACCCTGAAAGGAAAAGGAGCTTTGCTCCTCTGGGCGCTAGGCGCTCCCGTGGTTCGCGAGAAGGAAAAAGGACTCATCCTTTGTTGCATCTGGCACGAGATGATAAAGAGAGAGCTTCGTCTATCGATGAACAGCGGATTGAGGGAGCTCTTGGCATTGCTTTGTTTTTCTCTCCTTTCCTATCAGCGAGTTCTGATCTTTTTGTTTGAAATTTCTTCGTTCGTACCGAACTGCTTGCAAAATCAAATCCTGTTCCACAAGATCCTATATCAGCTATACATCCTCCTTGCATTTATGCCAGAGCCGTCACCAGTGGATGTTCACATGATTTCAATCTTAATAACTTTATTTGTCATTTTGATATCATATTTCCTTGATCAGATTTTGCCCACTGGGCTTTGCCGGTCATGGTTCTATGGCAGCATCTTCTTGTTTTATGGATAGAGGAATATATTTTCCTTCTCTTCAGGACACTTCATTAGACTTTGGTTTCTTGATTTTTTTCCTCATGGTCTGTTAGCCGTTGGGATTGTTTTAAATCTTTTTTTCCCCCCTTTTCTTACGGTTCTATTTGACCTTTTACTGTATTTTCATTCGTTAATTAATAAAACAAAGTGGTGGGCTTAGTAGAGGACATGATATCTGGTGGGTGGGTGCTAATCTAGTTGAGATGTTCTAGTTTTCTTGATACTAGTTTTAAATTCTCTTCATTTATTTAAAATGAAAAACGATTTTTGAAATACTGATGAAAAACCAATAAATACAGCTACTTAGTCCATGCTGATGATTCTCGCTAATGCCCTTTGATTCCACTTCCATTCGACTAATAACTTAAAATTTTAAAGTTTATTTTTCCCTCTGTTTCTTTTAGTTATTTTTTGTTTTGGTGAGTATTTGAAATTTACTTGTTGAGACAGCTCACTCAATCCCTCAAGTTTCTCCCCAAATAAATCATGCATAGAGAACGAAGCATAAAGATAGTATAGGCATATTTCTAATGCAGAATAATAAGTAAGTCAGAGATTATTCTGCGTTACATTTGATCCGGATTCTGTGTCACTTACATGGCACTCTCAAAACTTAAAGATCCAAAATGCTGATTGGAACGAGATGTTGTTTGATATATCTTTTTCCTGTCAACTTAACCAAAAATTCAGGTGTTAAAGGTCTATTTCTCTGCACCAGGAAATTTTGTAAGACCTGGTTGTTCCTTGTGTTTTTTGTCCTATTTTATTTTACGAAAAGTCACTAGATTTATGGTCTTGGCATCAGTCTCTCTCTTCAACATATCTTTCAATTATTGTTGCTTTCTTGACTTGCCTAATTAGCCACCTTTATTCCAGTCAGGACTAAGAGATTGTACCTCAAGAGACGACTTTGGTTAGTTAACCTTGAAACTAACTCTTACTAAAACCTTGTTAGAATGAACAAAACCGATTTCAAAGTGTGGCTCGATGCTCATGCTGGTAGATGTGAGCAAAACCATCCTGAATATTCTCATCAGTTCTGCGGCTTGGCCTAACTCATCTATTCTTCTATGGCAGGCAACGATCACAACGGAAGCCGATTACAGCTATTGTAAATACGATAAAGATATTGCTACTGGCTTAGGCGTGGGTGCAATTCTGTTCTTGACTGCCAGTCAACTTCTTATAGTGGTGGTGAGCCGATGCTTGTGCTTTGGGAAGGCTTTAAGGCCCAGCAGATCTAGGTCATGCGCTATAGCATTGTTTATTACTTCTTGGTATGTTGTTAACCCAACGTTTTCTTTTTCGTGGATGATTCTCATAGATTGTATTTGGTTTGAATTACTGAAGTATGGATTCTTGTTAAAGTTTTATACCATTCCCATGTTTCTTCCATTCATGATATTAAGCCGATCTTTCTCCGCGTGTAAATTTCAGGATATTCTTCGTTATTGCGGTTTCATGTTTGCTTGCGGCATCGGTGAGAAACGCATACCACACGAAGTACAGGCATGCCCTGTCATGTAAGGTAGTAAGGAAAGGGATCTTTGCAGCCGGAGCTGCCTTTGTCGTCTTCACAGGCATCGTTTCAGAGCTCTATTATGTTAGCTACTCCAAGGCAAACGACGGTGAGGCGACTTATGCCAGAGATACCGGTGTGAGGATGAGCGACCTGTAGTCTAATTTGGCTCACTTGATTGAAGAAGTGGAGGATTGAGACATGTCCTGTTTTGTACAATGGTTGATAGGCCGTCATTATTTTGTATTTGTGCACGACAAGAACAGAGCATGTGATATACACACAATTATTGTATAAAATGGAGTTTGTGTTTTTTGCTAGGGAATATGATTAATATGGAGTTTTCATTAGTTGGGGGATTTATTTATTTATTTATTTTTTGAACTTGGGATTGGAGGATTCGAACTCTACATCTCTAAGTGGAGTCAGATGTGGTATTACCTTTAACCTATGCCTGCAATAATGAGATTTTTTTTTTCTTTTTTTTTTTTTTTTTTTTTTCTGGGTAAATAGTTGGGGGATTTACTCTTTACTGTTTTTTGTTCGTTCAAACTGGTTAATTATGTTGTGAAGTAAACGTTGTTCACACGAAGTGCATTGACGTTACTCCTTTTACTCTTGACATAATTGACGAAGTATCATACTTACATTAGAATCATATAAGATGAATAAAAATACGACCATTCACCAAGATTCGACGGTTTAGAATTGATGAATTAAATTTTTGTCACTTGGGACACTCAAATGGTTGGCATCCACTTGTTTGGAGGACCTGACATGGTTTCCCAAAGTACTATAGTGTGTCCTTTGGATTAGTGGTTTGAGTATGAGAAATATAATAATTTTAATTTAATTTGAGCGTGGGGATTCTAAAAAATTCATTCTAATAACTACTATTCTTCTGAAGAAGAAATATTCCGTGGGCGCATGTATCAGAAGATGTAGCATTGTATTTTGTAGCTCGCAATAAAGAAACATGGCTCGGTATTATGGCCCGCTAATGCACATGTTAGGTAGTCCATATGTGTGTGTGTGTGTGTATTGTATCAATATATATATATATATATATGTGTGTGTGTGTGTGTGTGTGTGTGTGTGTGTGTGAGGAGAGGATGAGAAAAGACCACCACTGGATAAATGAAGATATTAATGCTCAAAGTACGAGTCATCATAATGAACAATCAAGTGATACAACGTGATCGCATATTATTCTGCAATGTCCGCAGGGGTATAAAATTAATAATGTTTCAAAAGCTACCCTACGACAGCAATGCTGTCCATTTTATTGGAAGTATAAAGCATATACATGTTGTGTATATATAGATATATACATAGATATAGAGGGTGTGTGAATAAGTGGTCGTGAAATGTGAGAAAATTAACAAATCAATGTACTACCATTCATATATCCGAATCCATTGATATATATAATATATATATATATATATATGTAAATACCCACAAGAATCTTCCATGATCATATAATTCGTCTTAGTGATCAGCCCTGCTGGAGGAGACCCCATTTCTTATCATCCCTATCACTTTACATTGCAGCGACATAGTTTCATCAGACCCAATTGCTGAACATCACATCACGTGGCATTCCAAATAGTTTTTAAAAAAACACATTTTTCGACGGAAAAAAAATGATCACTAATGTCATTTCATCCTCCATTTTCTTCGTCTATAGTGAAAATTCTGGAGTCCACTAATGAAACAGAAGTATGAATTCATTTTCACTCCCATTATTACAAGCCTACCATTGCATGGTTTATTAACGGGACAGAAACGTTAAAATGAGATTCAGGAATATCAAACCTTAAACCTAATTTATGAAGTACAAAAATCCTAACCGCCATATCAACTCATTATAAGCAGTAGAGTACTCAAAAGAAATTGTTAACGCTTATCACCAAACCAGAATTCATAAATAAGAGGAATTTTTTGCCGTATCATTACACGCGGAATAGCTAAAATTTCAGTTTTTCATGTCAGCTTATTTTAGCTGCAGAAATGGCCTTGTAGATGTATGCTTATTTATAAATATAATATATATATATATATATATATAGAGAGAGAGAGAGAGAGAGAGAGAGGAGAGAGATTGGATAGAGTTGTTGCCTATTTCTCATACATGTTTAGTAGAGAAAACCTACTTATACAATGAACAACACAAAAAGGAAAGAACAAAGAAATTATGCAAAGAGGAATCCATAGAAAGAGTTACAAAATGGACATCTTAGCCTGAAGCTGAAAAAAATATACAGCTCCAAACAGTTTTAAATCTCCCCCAAAAAACAAAACAAAGCATATATATATATATATATATATAACATATTAATGAAATTAAAGACAGATTAACTGTACTTTACCCGTATACAAACACGCCAAATATTCAAAGATAAACAAATCTATAGGCACTGATAATTAGTGTTAATGAAAAAAAAAAAAAAAACATTATTTTCATGGTTTGATCAAATCATCAGGAGAATCATCCCAAGGCAGATTGATATGATCAGCAGAGACGAGAGTGTCTATGTCCTCCCAATTCCAGTAGTTTGGCAAGTCCATGCCATTGCTTACGGCAGCGGCAGCGGCAGCGGGTGCTTGCCATGGCGGCTGGACCGCACAGCTGCTGGAAACGGTTGTCTCTCCCATGATTTTGAACTGATCTTCAGCGTAATCGCAGACGACATTCGACGTCTGAAACGAGTTCGAGATCGAAGAAAGGCTCGACTCGAAAGGGCTGGAAGTACTTGACGAGAAGGCCTGAAAGCACTGCAGGCCTTGATTGGGAGGGAAATTAGCCTGCAGGCTTGAATTGCTGAAAAAGGATTTAGCACTAGTAGTACTAGCACTACTCATGGTGTTGGTGGTGGTGAGGAAGCTTTTGTTGTCCCAATCCGAGCCGATCATGTTCAAGCTCGGCGGTCGAATTAGTACCGCCTCGGAGAGAATTTCCGATATGCTTTTCTCATCATGACAATCACCATTAATTAGCGGAAAATTATTATTAGGAAGAATGTTAATGTTCTTCCTGATAGGCTGTTGTGCCTGAAACACCATGGAGGAATTAAGCCTGCTATCGGCAGTTCCAATGATCACATCCGTTGTGGCTGCGGTGCTAGTGGCGGCAGTTGATGTAGCGGTGGTGGCGGCGGCCGCGGCGGTGGCGGCGGCGGCGGAGGAGGATTTCTTGTTAGAGCGCTTATTCTTGCGGCCGCCGCCGATGGGGACGTTGCGGAGGGTTCCACCTTTAGTCCAGTGCCGCTTGCAGGCGCGGCAGAAATGCCTCGGCTGGGACCTGTTGTAGTTGTTGTAGTAGCAGAACTTTGTGTTGGTGGAATCACATCTCGGACACTTCAACGGCTCCGATTGCTGCTGATTCTGATGCTGATTCTGATGTTGTCTCCTCATTGTTGATGGAGGTTTCTGATGATGATGATTATCAATATGAGACTGCTGCAACAAAGTTTGACTCCAATCAAGACCGTCCCTATTGATTACCTGCTTAGAACTCAATCCCATTAGACTAAAATATATATGCGTGTATATATATATATATATATATGTTATTGATTTTAATAAGCAAATAATTCTCCAGACACCCAGATGAGGAAATTGATAGATGAACTCTCTAGCCTTTGGATCGAGGAACGAAGAAAGAGAGGAGTTTTGGAGAAGATAAGCAGGAGGAAGAGGTGGTTTGTAAGAAAGAGAAATATGGTGTGTTGTTCAGAGGAAAATGGGATCCTATTATTAATGATAATTCTGATTTCAGATGCAAGGAATTGGCTAGGAAGGTGATGAGAAGTGAACATGTCCTTGAGTCTGTCTTCTCTTTTAATCTTTTATATCTAAACTATATATATATATATATAATGTATATGTTAAGTTGAAGAATAATCAAAAATCAAAAATAATATAAAAAGAAACCAAAGGCCACCAAAATGGTCCTAGCAATTGGAGAGAGAAAGAGAGAGAGAGAGAGAGATAGTTTTGATTGACATACGACGTGTGGGGTGTAGTAGCGGCAGAGCCAACAAAAATCCCTATAAGAAAATTATGATGAAACCTAGAGCTATATATATTTATATAAATATCTATGTATGTTTTTATGTTTCATTTCCCACAATTTTTATAGATGGAAAGAGAGAGATAAAACCGAGAGAGAGAGGGAGAGAAATTACTTAGCACCTAAGGAGGTGAAGGTGGGTTGGCGCCACGTGGAGGAGGGAGAGCCGTCAATAGTGCTGTGTTACATGGAATAATTTAGGAGACCTGTAAAAAGGGAACGTAGATCATCGTGTGCATGCTGAGGTATTAAATATGTTAATAATTGAGGGGAAAACTTAGCGATGACTACTACTAGTACTACTATAACTACAAAATAAGGCTTGGCTAGAGAGAGAGAGAGATAGAGAGAGAGAATGAAAGTACATTACGGTCCACGAGCTCATCTTGGTGTGTTGTGAAATGGTGGTGTCGTAGGGGAGGGTAAGGGTAAAGGGTGAGGGGTGGGGGGCGGCGGTGGTTGTGGCTGTGGCTGTGGCTGTGGCTGTGGCTGTAGGGATGACACCCAATTTTTATATTTTTATATTTTTTTATTATTATTATTATTTTTTTTTTTTGTAGGGTTAAAAACAGTTGGCATCACGTGGCTACAAGTGGGGTCTATATTAATCTCCTCACTAGGGGGGGGTTTTGATGACCCTCTATCGGCCAATCTACATGTGATTCCACGTTTGGCCCTTTTCAAGTAGATCACTCCATTACCAATTTGATCCATAATATTAATTATGAGAGCAATTAGGATCATTGAGGGTGGTGTTATTTCAGGAAGATAAGACATCACCACGTTACATGTATAAACTCTTTATAAATCGAGTTGTTTATATACTTAGGTTATCAAAGTCGGATTAATTCGAATATATAATCTTATTAAGGAGAACCGACAATCGTATCATCCTATCAAATGATCATTGATTGTTTGCGAGATCACCTATGGTGATGGCATAGCCGTTGTCGATGTCTTTCTCAAATCTCTCCCAATTTTAGCATCAGAGTTAGAATCCTCCCGTTTCGTTTACTAAATGGAGAGTGAACGAGGGTGTGGGAATACCATCGATCCTCTTTTTTTATTAGAAAAAAATTATATATATATATACACACACATATATATGTCAACTTGGAATGCGACGTTTCTCTTAGAATTTGACGTCTCTAGTGATCGATCTCCTAAATAGGGTTTTAGTGACCCCCGGTCCATATTGTACATGTGATTATTTTACATTGTGCCCTACAAGTCGATCAATACATCACTCTGTTGGCGTACACTATACACTATTTGGAGTATATATAGCATGCATATATACACACACACACACACATACGCACACACATTATACTCCTATTTCTTTTTCTAAGGGCATGTACATCCCTATTACCATTATACAAATCTGACAAATTTAGGGCATGTCACTGTGTAATTAATGCACATATTCGATGTAGCTAGATATATGACAAAAAAAAAAAAAAAAAAATTCAGCCCAATAATAATGTGTGACTTTGTTTTTCTGCATCTTTTTTTCTTTGATTCGTGTATAATCCAGGTTTTTGACTGATCTCTCATACGTGGTACCGATCAGATTAGCAGAAGGAACTTTACTTGACTTGGAAAACATAAGCACATGGCAAAAGGTTGCCGAGACGCCAAACCTACCGTCAAATCAAATTGTGTTTGGTGATACCGGGAAATTGTCAAAAATAAAATAACAAAAATACAAATAATTGTACATCCTAGAATTATACGGTCGCTTGTCAAGTCTACGGAAACACACTATTTAACCCCTATTTGAATCACCGTCTCAAAAAAAAAAAAAAAAAAAAAATCTCTTATATATAATGTGTATGGTTGATCAGTAATTAAAATTTTCAAGTAATTTCACTCTTCACAACAATTCAACTCAAATCTAAATCTAAATTTTCATTTTTTATCCATACTATATTTATTTTTTTCAATCTTTAAACTATTCATATATTATATCTAAATATATTCAATTTGAATACACAACAAATTTAATATAAATACAAACACATTCAATTTAAATACAACACTATCCAAACACATTCAATTTAAATACACAATTCAAATTTTACATTTAAGTTTATACATTATGTTTGATGATAATATTGTAATAAAAAAGTCCAAATGTAATTTATGATTCAAGGATACTAGTGTCTAGGACTCTATCAGTTAGTTTGACACATAGGTAGATGCATGAATCAAGAAGAAATACATGTTGTTGCAATTTCTATAATTATATACACAAAGTCTTATATCCGGTACCGTATGATATCCGGTATGTGAACTTCAGTTGTTGCAAATGTAAACTTCAGTTATTAGAAATGTGAATTCATGTAAAAAAAAAATGAAGTTAAAGTGAATATGAATTTTCCTTATTTTACATTTCATTCTGTATGAATTTACATTTTTAGTAACTGAAGTTCACATTCTCAATGCAGAAGAAAATGTGATTATGAAGTTCACATTTCTATTACCGGATGGTATAAGACCAACCCTAATTATATATATATATATATATTTATATATATATATGTAAGATTGTTTTTAATAATTATTTTACTAATATTAGTGTTTTGTGTGTGTACATATTATATTATATGTATTGGCCGTCACAGAATGAGGACCAGGAAATCCACGTGCAGATAATATAATTAAGGCACGATGGAAGCATAAATATTAATAAAAAAATTTAATTTTTAGAGAAGAAAATCTTTAATTAATCTAATGGACTGTGAAAGGGAATCAAACTCGGTCGGTTTGTTAGGTAAAGTATATTTGTATATGGTCGCCATTCACATTTTTCAAAAGGACGAAACAGAATGTCTGTCGTCGCACAATTTGGAACCCTGACTTAATTCGCTAATTACGTCTTAATCAATTACTCCAACTAGGATTATTAAACTTACAAGAGTAATAGAACAGTCCAATATGTCCACTGGAGGGCCAAAGATCTCCATCATTAATTTACTAATTTTGATAAGATATTAATATTCCATTTCTTCTGACTTACCAAAGTTCCATTTCTTAGACCTTAAATAACTGAAACGCATGCCACTGTTTGGTAGCTTTGGGTCCACCTTTTCTTTCGGAAAATTATGCTTGTAGAGAGTATTAAAAAAATATCTCATCCGTAGAATGCTCTTTTTTTTTTTTTTTTTTTTTTTTACTTTTAAATTAGAGGTGAAAAGATTTAAATTCTACACCTTATGATAGGATTAAACATAAAATTACTGTTAGATTATGTATACTATCATATGATACAGTTTTTTTTATTGTTACGCACTGCATTTACATTATTTTTAGATTGAAAAATATAAATATTACAATTAATTTAAACTTATTGAAGATTTAACTTTTTTTTTTCTTTTTGGTTAGTGCTTTTACGGTAGCTAGGACACTTTGATTCGCATTATTAGTAGACATTGCTTTTAAACTGTCGAATATTTTTTAACGGTCCGATCTAATATAGAATTACTTTGATCAACTAACCATTGAAAATTTAATTTAATGACAAAAACAGTTGTTTTTACCAATAATACACAATATAAAGTCCTACTATAGAAGTTCCCCCCTCCCTCTTTTTTTTTTTTTTTTTTTTTTTTTAATGGTCAATCTAAGGAGTGGTCCAAACTCAAAGGTATCATCCAACGTGTCATGACATGATGGGGGTTGTGGGGACCATAGGCTTGACAACTTGGGTATACTTGATGATTCCAGGTTGGTTTTGGTGTGAAGTAAGTAATTTTAGTTAAATAAATATAATATAATGTAACATACATAATAATATAATAAAGCATGAATTTGCAACACGGATCCGCGGTCAGCGACCAAAGTAATCATGGCTTTCCAATGAACTTTAATTTGAAGAATGCCAATTAATTGGTTTGAATTCTTTTTCACTTCTCTAATTAATTTCAGAGCTTTGAATAAGTACAAATCAATGATAACATGAACTCCCCTCTGCCGTATTTAGATGATTAAAGTACGTACCGCTGTGTTCTCCATGCGGTTACGTAGGTCTATTTTCAAAAGAAAGTTCTATTTGGCATTTTAAAGATTAATATTTTATTCTTTGTTTGTCGGCAATAAAAATTGTTGTTTCTTAAACCGTTTGATTGGCTTTTCAACAAATTGATCTATGATTAGAATTGATTCTGTAATGCTCGTTTTAGAATTTTAATATGGACACTCATAAAACAAATCGTAAAAGATCAATCTAATTATTAATTTAAATAACAGTTACTCCTGATAGTAGAAATTAACAATTCCTACTGTAAAGATTTTTTTAAAATAATGAGGATTCAACCGTAGGACATGAAAAATAATAATAATAATAATAATAATTTACAGGTGATCCTCTACTTTAGTTCTATTAGTTTTTGGAGAAAATCTAGCTCGCTCAGTAATTGCTATCTTGTGGAGGAGACAAAAAAACACACACATATATATGCTTTACTTTGATGTAATTCTAATTAAGTTTAACATTTAGAAATATATGTAAATTTAATCGATAAAGATACACTACAGCTAAGAAAAATTATTGTTTTTTAATAATTATTTATGAACTCCATTGCATGGTTGTAGCCTGGTAATGAGGTGTGATCAGATACTATTCTTAGACAAATAGCAAACCTGAACATCTCACTGAGATAAACATCTCTGAAATTTTTAACTAATTTATGCTCCGTTTGGTGAAACATCTTAAACTCAAATTTTTCATCTCATTTTTTATCTTTTTTCTGAAAAGTCAATAAAAATTATAATTAGTTTTTAAAAAGTCAATCAACTCAAACTTAAAAATTTCAACTCAAACTGTTTCACCAAACGGACCTTATTGATCTTTCCACAAAAAATAAAAATAAAAATATAATAAAATTAATTAAATTAAATTAAAAATAAAAATTACTGACTAAGGGTCCATTTGGGGACTTTTTCAATTATGTCTCAAATTTTTTTTTCTTTTTCTTTAACTCAAAACAACTATTTATTATTCAAATCTTCCGATGTCTATAATAATTAAACACAAATTTTAAAATTTTGTAACTTTGTTATTTCAATCCGAAATTTTTTTTTCAAATTAGATAAAATTTCAAGAAAAACAAAATAAGATCCATATTATTTTTTTCCTAAACATGTTTCATATTTACTCTTTTTTTACTTTAAACAGATTTTTTTTTTTTTTTTTTTTAACGAAACACACATTTGTATTCCAATAACAACTATTTTTGTACAAGGGCAAATTAATCTGAAGGGCTGGTGGTGTGTGTGTGTATATATATATATATATATATATATTTATATGTATATGTATATATGTAAAGAATGGAGTGGGATAAATAGCTCAATCATAAGGCTATTGACAGCAGTCGTGTCAGACTTGAAATGGACGCCTGAAAAAGGTGTCGTACCAAAAGGAAGCGACTCTTGTTTATCCCCTTGTGTCACATACACAAACACACAAGGTGAAGAAATTAGTTTTTGGCTCAGATTGTAGAGCAGAAATTAGTGGAGAATTTTGAGATGGGGTCCACGAATGTTGCTAAATGAGTCTGCACGGGAAAGCAGACGATAGTAACAATAACAATATCAACAGTTGCTACATAGCATGTGAATCACACACAACCAAAATGTGTAACTTGGTTTTTCGTCATCAATAATGTAAGACTATATGTGTGTGTATATATAGTTTTATTATATATGATATCACGATCCCTCAATTGGAAGTTCTTCTGACGTAATATAAGTTATATTTTTAATGTAATATAAAATAAATAAAACAGTAAAAAAAAAGTTATATAATGTAAAATATGATGAACCTTAAAGATCTCTATTATTATGAAAATAATGTTGCTTATATTATAACACGTAAAACAAATATTCCAAATTCATTGTGTATTGTCTTTCGTTTTAATTTTCTTTCATTACTATTACATCTTGTTCATCTAACATTATGTTAAAGGTCTCCCATCAGAGACTGAGTACATCATTAATGTGTCGTACAATCCCATAATGTTATGGGATGACATAAAAATCCCACTTGTTAAATATATTTAAAGCAAATAAAACCACCTCTCTTCAACATGTCAAGAGGTTATCATCACATTATAAAGAGGTCCACTTTGGCCAAACTCTCATTCAAAAAGGCCTGCACTACCAAAATAAATAAATAAATAAATAAGAAAGAAAAGTATGGCATTGATTTGTAAGAGACTACTAGTACACATATCCTTATCCAATCCCTGTAAAACAAATGATTACCAAACATGGTAGATAGGGTAGAGAAGAAAATCAAACTAGTGCTAACTCAATTGATAAAGGTGGAGTAAATTAAAAAAGAGATCTCGTAATAAAATTCTGTGAACAGTTAATGACGTATATATTTTTTACATAATTAAAATAATGAACAAAAAAATTTTAATTACTCGTATCTTTGTGTTCAAGTAAGCAAACTTTTAATTAGCTATTAATGAGCTTCTCCACGTTCAAGTTCCTGTGTCTCGCTATACATAGCAAAGGAGAGAACCAAATAAGTTTCTTAACGGCGAAGAAGAGAAGTTGCTAATCAAAGTGATGACCAATCACTGCACCACTCTTTAGAATCTTTAACTGTTCTTTTACTTTTAGCATGGGATGCTTTTTCCCTTTTAGTGAGTATATGGGATTGACACGAAACCGATAAGAAGAGCCTCAATTTCTAGGAATGAATACGGTCGATCACTCTCTATTTAGGGATTCACTCATACGTCTTTTTATTTGTATCTCTATTTGTGTTCATGTAATAATATCATGACATGAACTTAACTAATATAGCATTTTGATTAATGTGATATGATATTTTAGTTGAATTAGAAATTTTTAATTGATATATTATGATATTATTAGAGGGACATGAAGTGACAAAGTAATCGAATCCACCTACCCATCCTAAAAAGTTACAAGTTTCTAGTTAGCCGCCTATGTGCCTGGTTTGGAACTTCTAGCTAATTCCTCGTGTGCCAGGAACAAGAGGGGGATTTTAGAAATCAACGTTAGCCAGCTATTCCCTAGTTGAATATATCATGTCTAACCAAATTTAACGACTATGTCTAACAAAATTTAGCATCTAATTAAAAAAAAAGTTGCTAACTGGAATCTCCACTTTTCTTTCTATTTTTAAAGGCAGTTCATATTATTGTGTACGTATACAAGTGTAGATTAGAATTTTTTTCATCACCTTCCTCGTCCAATGGATGATCCATAATCTTCTCAGTCAGCGGGCTCTCAATTTGTTCTCCTAGTTGTGCACATTCCATTTTGCTCGTAACCCGAGCAGGGCCCATCTCGCACCTTACATAGCCTTCGACGTCAAACAACTCAGCGATCGATCTACATAGTCCAGGCTATTTTCTTAAATATTCCCTTGTTAAAAGGTGTAGGTGAGAGTCACGTGTTCCTTCCATCCACAACACAACTGAAGTCAAATTGACAACATTTACAAATATGCGGAGGAAATTGTATAAATTTGAAACGTAGGGACCACTTTGCCAAAACTCAGCCCTTGTTTGACAGTTTTAAATCTAATTTTTCAAATATATATATATATATATATATATTTAACCAAAAAAAAAAAAAAAAAGTTCAATTCCACTTAAAATTTTCACTATTTTAAAACCCACACTACTCATTTTCTCTCTCAACCACCAATCTAACAATATTCGCATTTTGAAATAGAATCTACTTAAACTGAACATTTCAATGTTATGTACTGAACAATGGCTCAAATTAAAAAACTTATCAGAGATGGCTCAAATAAGATTGAACTCATGAAACATACAGGGACAAAAACTATAAGGAATTTCAATGCCAAAAATCCTATGTAATGGTGTGTTTCGCACACCGTCTTTGAGTGTAAAAATTTCAATTCAAATAAAATCTAAATCCACTTTCTTATACTTGTTTTTAAATTCACAGTACACTCGGTCGTTATTCTCCCAAACATGTGTTCATTTTAAGATTCCCAATTCGAATTGATTTTTTTTTTTTTTTTTAATTTCAAATTCAAGACTCTGCCAAACTGGCGTTAAGAGAGAAATTTGCAATCCGACTTGGCAAGTGAAGACGTGAATGAATCAGAAAAAGGGAACACCCCTAGCAAATTCATTCCCTTTCCCACATGATAGAAACCAAAGTTGCAAGAGTTACCTGTTAGACCTATATTTTAAGCACCGTAATGATCAACATTAAAAAGACCCTTGTATATATAATCTGAGTCGATAAAAGATCTCATCCCAGATTTTGCAATTACTTGGCAAAGAAACATCATTTCTATCAATTCATTGAATCCATCATAGCAGATCTTATTTCCATTAAGGTAAAGCATAATTGATACGGTGCCTTTTTTGTATAAATCATTTGATTAAAGTTACTAAGGAGACTACTAGGTTGTAACATACTAGCTTCTCATACTCAATACAACTAAACTCACTCTTCGAAATCTTGGGCTCTTGGAGTTGATCCACGGAAAATGAAGTCGGCTTCTACTAAACAAAAGCGAGCTCTGCTGTCTCGAATGTAGAACTCTAGAACTTGAAATCCTTCTTCTTGGATTTGCCCTCCTTCTCCTGCATTTTACGCTTCCTCTTCTTCTCATTCTGCATCATTACGTTACCCGAAGAATCAACTAAAAAGAACCATTAAAAAACCGAGTACATAAGTTAAAATATCGATGAAGAGGCACACCTCTGCCACCATGTCACTGAAATCTTCCCTCTGACTCCGCTGCTTCTCCTCTTCCCTTGCTTCCTCGTATCTGCAAAAATGCACCAAAATGAGTTCAATTCCGCCACAGAGGCTACTAACCATATCATTGTTTTGGTTTTTTATTTTTTATTTTTTAACTTACTTTGCAGGCAAAACATTTTCCATAGCTTCCAATTCTTCAGGTTGTAGAGTGACATCCACTTTATCGGATTTCTGACCCCTGAGCAGATCAACCTGCAGAAAGAAAGCCGAGGAATCAACTAATGATATACAAAAGATTAGTAACCGTAAAAAATAAATAAGAGGGATCCCTCCAGTTGTTCCCACTAGTTTTACTCTCTAAAACACCTCCCGGATAGTTAAAAAAACAAAAGGATGAGGGGGATAAGATATTTGCTCTACGGCTGATTTATAATGAAGGTCAGTTGCAAAAAAGATAAACAAATGAAACGCCAGTTCAAGTTCATGGCAATCCACACAACACCAGAAAAAATTTGAACAGAATGAAGCGGTGTGAGGTAGGATAATATGTAACTTGCTTCGAACATTTATCTCAACAAGTGAAAGGTAGTAACTCCAAACGTGCACTTAAAAATGCAGGAAGTTATTTTCAAGTAACACAAGACAAGGGCAATTTTATAAGACTAATGAAAGAAAGTATTAGCAGATGCACCAACACATCATACACATGAAAAAGACGACAGCCTTGCTTACCCTTTTGGCACCCGACTTGTCTTGCGCACCACTAGCAACAACATATCTGTAGGGGAGAGAAAGGGCATATCCAAACATGTTATATATAATACCATTGAAAAAATAAATGAAAGAATCAACACGTTCAGAACCAACAAAGATTACATACGTGTGGGTGGTTCCGAGTAATGTCCCTGGAGCAATTCTCTCTTCTTTTTCTTCAAGTACCTTAAAAACAAAAGAAATAAGAGATCAGATTCGATGTCCTCAATAAATGGTGAAGATAGGAAACAAATTAACAGGATAGCAACTTTTCCAACTGGCTAACTTACTTGATAAAGAGGCCTCTCAGGTTCCTTTCTCTGCTGCTTACGTAGGTCAATAACATCAGGTGTTTCAACACCAGTAGGTGTGCTGAGGAAAAGAAAAAAAAAAATTGGAATCTTAGTGTAGGTGGACATAACAGCAACCACTTACTGGCACGATATTGCAAAAAGAATAATAACAATAATACAACAACACAGATCAAAAAATAATTCCGATACCTCGACAGACTGTCCACAGATTGGATGCCATCCTCCAATTCTTCTTCCTCCATTTGTTCTTCCTCTTCCTCTTCTTCTTCCTCCTCCTCCTCCTCCTCTTCCTCTTCCTCCAAATCACCCCAATGCTTTGTCTTATCAACAGGCTCCTCCTAAACAAAAAGGCAACTTGTAGTTAGGCAAAACATAATGCAATATCTCCCAGTAACAAATCAATTAATAGAGAATTAACAAAGAAAATTACAGAAATGGTCATAATTGCTGGAGCAATTTGCAAAAATTTCTATTTCAAATATTTGTTAATTCAATCAGTGGCACTCCAACCAAATTTGTCAACATAAATTTAATTGTCTTATATCAGCCAACACAACTTTCTAACAATTTTCAAACTGCTATAACGGTATGTATTGGATAATCTAATGATATAGCACCACGCAAATAAGAAAGTACCTCATAGTTCGGCTGTTCTTGTTGCTGAACACCAAAAACATCTCCATACAGAGGTTGCCCATACTAACCCACAAAACACAAAAACTTAGAGTATTGTAGAATAAAAGAGAAAAATTGGAGGATACTAGGATAAGATTTAAGCAGAAATAACAGAACAAAAATAAAATGCTCGGCATACAAAAACTTACTTCATCAACAGGAGGTTTGCCCCAACCACCAGGATGATAACCAAAGCTAGCTCCAGGAGGAATAGGAGCATTTAGCCCAGGAATCTTTAGATGTGGATATGATGGTGGCGGCCCATATCTCTGAGATGGGGGAAACAAACAAGTAGTTCACATGAGTTAAAAACAGAACCATCGAACTACATTTAAAATGCCAAAAAAAAAAAGGGAAATATTTCCAACCCCACCTGCATATTGATGAGCCACGGGGGAGGAGCACCATCTGGCATACCAAGAGCATCTTTTAGTTCCTGAGACAGCATACCTGGCTTCATTTCCCTCAATTTTACCTGTTATGTCAAAAAAAGAGAACATAAATAAGGTACATAACTATATTCCCAACTAGTTGGCCCCAAACATTCAAGGAAAAAAATTTAAAGGATAGCAAAACCAATTTGTGCCGTCACCACACGTGAAGAAAAAAATTTTCATGCTTTGGTCAAAGTCAACCACTTTCTTTGGACCGTAACAAGAAAGCATATAACAGCCAAACCTCAAAAGACAAAAGAAAGGACACATAAGGTAAAGATCATGAAAACACATCTCAATACAAGTATGATACCTCAAACTCCTTTCCTTCATGATACATATCACCAAGAGATGTCAGCTTTGGCTTAGTCTGGTATTTGAAAAATGCATCATGGAGAACCTAGTAAACAAGATCAAAAGTTTTATCGTTACACAAAATACTATAATGTAAATACAAGTCCAATCACGAAGGCCACCATACAGAGACAACATTATATTAAATAATTAATTAATAGAAACCTGATAGTCGATATCCATTTTGCCCATCTTTGGCTGCATACGTTCTCGTTGCTTTTGCTTCAACTTCTTACTATCTTCTTTTTCAATGTAAGCCTACACAGACAATCACAAATGACGCAGAAAATGTAAGTGGTCTTCTTCCACGATGACATACTGGAAATTAAGTTAAACAACACAAGATAATGAAAAATCTATTAATGCAAACAATAGGCCTACAACAAATGGCGAAGGGGATAGTATGCCTTATCTTTTTACACCATAAATTTTAAAGGCTAGAACTTCCAGTGTAATTCCACGTAAAGGGTGTCAATCATATCTACCATCTTCATTCAAAGGTTTCCACTTCTAACTTTTTATATCTTAAAACATAACAGTAGATTTTAAACTTCCAAAATATTTTAAAGAAAAGTACAAGGATAGTTTGCATGTACACAAATAAAAACAAATTCTATTTAAACCAGAGTGAACATAGATGAAGATCGACAAACAAAGCATGCAATTTAATCTAATAAACTACTGAAATTTATTACCTGTCTAATTTTTTCAATTCCAGTGGCAGCAATGAAATCAGGTAGTTGAAAAGGCTGCTTCTCAATACCACGCTTTCCCTGCAAGACAAATTAAAACCGCCCATGAGATGCAAAGTTTTTCAATAGCACCGTTAAGAAAGATTTGTATCAAAATCATTTCTGTCGTACAAAAATTCAAGGGAAAAAAAACATAGATGAATTCATCCCGAGCACTAGGCAGAATATAAAGGCATCTGAAATTCAAAGCAGATAAATCAGCACCTCAAAGGTAAATAATTCCAAATTTTATGATGCAAATATGCTCATGCGTTAAAACCCCCCTATTAATAACAATAAAATTCCTACATCACCACCCACTCTAGCATGTATATTAAAAAAAAATAAATTAATTCAAGGGTGCCCTTAGTTGAACACCTACTAGTCCAGGCTCCAAGTTTGCGACAGCCACAACCCTGCAAGAATCACATATATACATATAAGAGAAACCTTATTTGATGTGATCTTACCTAATTCTAATCCCTATACCCATCAATCGTGCATGCACATCTCAAACAATAGTGTTCAAATTTGAAGGACTGCTAACCTGCAAAAATTTCCGTTTTTGACACCAATGCCTTGGCACAGGTACAGTATTTCGGTACGATTTCAGAAAAACCAACAACTTAGGATCTGATGCCGTTGCATCCCACACCTGAAAACATATAAACAAATGCAAATCCAATGAACAAGGTTAAAACCAAAAGCAAAAGAAGAAACCAGAAAGCAAGACCTGAAAGCTAAAATAAAAAGCAAAAGGGAAAGGGCAAGCAATTTCAACCGAAAATATCAATACCTCAACAACATCAGGCCTAGAGCAGATCTGTTTCAGTTCAGCAATCTTCATCCGCCGTTGAAGCTGCAAGACATTAAAGTATTTTTGTCATCTTCACAACAGAATGAATCAATGATTATGATGACTTTCATTATAAAAGGAATTTAGTCACTAAACCTTTTTTTTCTTATTTGACAAGCCTTTCTCTTTTTGTTGGTCGTCCTGTTCCTCCTCTTCTGAGTCTGAGTCGGCCTTCTTAGTTGCAGTTGTGTTCTCAGCGGACTCATCTTTCTCCTCCTCCTTAGAAAAAAGTACAAATGCATCAGCAATTTTATTCAAAACAAAAAGAAAATCAAAATCAAAGTATTTTGCTTTATACCTCAGCGCCAGCAGAATCCTGGAAACTGAATTTTTCAAATATTTTTCTAAATTCGTCATCCATACCATCTTCTAGCTCCGCTTTCTCTGGAACATACTCTACTACAACTTGCTCCACAATCTGAAAATCGGAGGAAAAAAAAGTTAAGCAAACATAATACACCAATCGATAAGAACTGGAAAATCACTAGAGGGACAGAACAACCTAAACAAATCTTATTTACATATCCACATAAACTACAAAATTTACTTGAAAAGAAAATGATAATTTCATTCTACATTTGTAAAAATAAATTTGCAGAGCAATCAACATCGTCTTCACTCATCAAGTCACCAAGTTTACAAACAGCAACTTGTATACCCCTTAAGAAAGATAACATCAAAAGTCTTCCATTTCTTATTACTATTAGATTCAAACGCAAATTTTTTAGCTTCGATTTTCTGTCCTCTTCCCACATTTTTCTTTGTTTTTTCTTTTCACTTTCCTGATCACAGAACAACAAGCAATTCTACGGTTTAACCAAATTATCTACAAAAGTCGCTCATAGAAAAACCCTAGCGCTTCAAGTTCAAGAAGCGTTTCATTTTCTCTACCTCTCCGAGTTCTTTCATTTTTCCAGTTCAGTTCTTCCAATTTCTATACGAACAAACAAACTCCGATCGTAAACCCTAACTTCGCCGATCTAGCGAAAACTGCACCTGCAACACAACTCCCATTCCATCTCCGACATCAATATCGTAACGACACTCCTAATTCCGGTAAACCAATCAAACGAAACCCTAGCAATCAACTTCTCACTGTCACGGCACAGGAAAAAAAAATGATGACAAAGCAAACCTGTTGCGATTCGTCGTTCTCCTTGGCGTCGTCATCGGCGTCGTTTTCGTCTCCGGCAGCGGCATCGGACGTCTTTGAAGCCTTGTTCTTCTTCTGCTTCCGCCTCCGACGGCGGCGCTCGCTCTCCCGCGACTTCTTGGCAGCGTTGGAGCTAGGGTTAACATCAAGGTCGCCGTTAGAAACGACGCCGTTTGGGTGCGGAAGCGTCTCCGCCGCCATGTCTAGACAGAGGTAGACTCCGATTCAAGAAAAGCCTCCGAGTGAGAGTGGAAGTTGAAGAGGAACGAACGACGCTGGGGAACAGAGAGGGGAAAGATTTTGTCCAGGATAATGGAAATTAGCTTTTATTTTAAGCCGGGATTGATTCGCGCGTGTGGAGATATTGGCACGTCAGAACTACGAAGTAGGATCCTAATCTGAAGTCGGTATTAATCTGTAAATCCAAAAGTATCCTTGAGTTTTTGCTAAATCTAATATTTACCCCTGTGTTTTGGATAATCCAAAAAATATCCCTTGAGTTTTTAACCTACTCGAAAATTATCCCTTAAAGTTTTCAAAAAGAGTTAAAAATATCACTCATTCCTCATCGAATTTCGTAAGGTACATTTAAGATAAATGAAACCATAAACAAGAAGATTAAAAATCTAAAACCAAAAGCTGGTGCTCAGAGTTAGGCAACAACACACACAAATTGATAAAGCAAAATGGAAAATATTATCTTTAATGACTAGAAGAGAATCCATAGACACTTATATGTCTCACAATATCCTCATTCTCTATCGATATGGGACTCGCCAAAGGTTATGAATGGCTTGAAATTGAACATATTTCCTACCTTTCTTTTATAGACTTGTTTTGTACTGTTTATTTAGTGTTTCTACACCTACTTCTTAACTTCTTACCAATTTTTCAATTTTTCACTACTAGTGAAACTAGTATATAAAATTTCTGCTTGTTGTTGGGCAGATGTGTGGGTTATGAGTGGCGCGATTTTATTCATTCAAGAAGATGTAAAGATTACTGTCCAATACAAATAGTAGTGACAAAAAAGTGGAAGAGAGGCTCAAGAAAATACAACAAACTGCTTCAGGGATGGCGAAATCTGAAAAGTACAAATTCAAAGCTTTACGGAAAGAGATTATGAGTGAGACCTTCTCCTTTGGTTCAGCGAATGCTACTACTTGCTAATTCGGTCTAAGCCTCACTCTTGCCATAAGTTAATCATAGCGGCAATTCTAGCAAATGTGGTATTCTTCTCGGTGGAATTGGGCCAATTTGTTGGGTGGTGTCATCAGAGATCTTCCCTTTGAGGCTTCGAGCTCAAGCGTCAGCCCTCATAGCTAAGTTAGGTAATCAGTGGCGTAATCGCGATATCATTCCTATCGGTTTCCCGCGCAATCACGGTAGCGGGAACCTTGATCATTTTCGCTATGATTTCGGCTTTCTCTGTTGCCTTTGTCCACACTTGTGTTCCGGAAGCAAAAGGCAAGTCCTTAGAGCAAATCGAGATGACATTCGAGAGCGAAAGAGATTGGCAAGGAGGCGAAGTGGAAATGGAAGATGCAGAGCGTCTTGTGTTGCAAGGGCGAAGAGCTTCCAAGTACTTAATTTTGTTAGGGAGATATAATATAAGTTTTGAAAGGTAAAAAATAGTGATAAGACTAGAATTAATTTAGAGTTTGCTGTGCATATTTTGCTCCTAGATGCATATTTTATCTCCGGGATATGGAATTCAAATTGCCTAAACTTCATTGACCTAATAGGAAAATTTATGTCTTGCTTTCTGTTAATACATAATGGATCGTTGCTCTTTGCTTAGTACTCAAGTTCTCACTGTGTACTTATATATATATATATATATATATATATATTTTTTTTTTTTTTTCCTTCTACTAAAACAGAGATAGATAACCTGTTGAAGAGTCTCATATCATTCAAGTAGAATGAACCTGCGTGCAATATTGATACTTACAAAAAGATTTATGCTCTTATGAATTACTCTTTATCTACAAAAGTCACAAAAATGTAGATGTTACCTTTAACCTTCTTGTAACATTATAAACTATTAAGGGTAAGCACTTAGCACTAGCATTTGTATTAATTAATAAAACTAAAAGTAAAATTACCTTAAAATTACATTTAAAATGATAGTTATATTAAAAAATATATCCATGAAAATTTATTCAAACTGTCAATGATGTGCACGGAAGTATGAATTGAAATTTTAATATAAGTTTGTGTCATTTTAATTGTTAGGATAAATCGAGTCTTAAAATAAATAAATAAATAAAATTAACTGAAATACATTTTGAAATGTAAATATTAAAAGAGAAAATTTGTAAATTTTAATTCAAAAAAAAAAAAAATTTGTGAAGTATAATAAAGCAAAAGAGAAGGGATATATGATTACAGAAATATGATAATTTCACACATAATTTTACTATAAGATGAAGAGTTTAAATCATCTCAAGTTCAAAATAAAAAGTATAAATGAAAAAAAAAAATTGATCGTTATGCCAAGGAGCCAATCATGTGAGAGAATTAATTATTAAAAAAAAAATCACGTGAGACGATCACCTTAAAAGTCAAAGGAACAGTCAAATAAAAACAAAAAAGAAGAAAGAAATATATATATATTTAAAAAAAGAATTACAAGAAGCCAGCTTGCTTCGTCACATTCTAATATAATAGAGTAAGACTTGGTGGTCGAAGGAAAAAAGGGTTGATTAGGAAGCATTATTATGGTTCAAAAAAAAAAAAAACTATAAATGAGGAGGTTGAAAAGCGGAATATTAAAGCATTACATCTTAGAGAGCTTACTGGGATCATCCTCAACCGAACTCCAAAATGAGGTAATCAACCCAACTTTAGGCCTCCAACGTAACGTCAAACTACAAATCCATTTTGGAGTGGCGAAAATATCTAAATAACATGATTAACATGATAAAGAAAATTAACACTATATCAATATGACATAAAATTAAATTAAAATTATCTAAATTTATATCATATTGGTTAAGAATAAGAAATTTGTGTCACGTTGATTAATAGATGATAAAAAATGTAGTTATTTAAATAATTTTCTCTTTTGTGAGAATTCGGAGTTTTCTACTATGTTGCGCCCGATTTGTATTTGAATTTAAGAATAAAAATTGACACATAAAGAAAAAAAAACTTTATGATTCATGTTTTATCCCAATTATATATTTTATAACAAAAATACTTTTTTATCTTTTTTATAATTAATATGTATTTTTATTAATTGTGATGAATGGTTCATGTATTTTAATTAATTTAATATAATGTTTACTTAATATAATATTTTAATAAATTAAATGCAATTAAAAAATTTGTTATTTTTAAGGGTGGTAAGATAATAAAATATATTATTGCACTAATATGTTAATAAACATATAAGTTGATAACTAGTTAAATAGATTAGTTGTTGGGAATATTCCTTTTATAATAATATTTTAAGTAAATGCGCAAAAAATGAACTTTAAATTTAGAGTTAAAATTGCACCATTTTGGTGCAAAAGCAATTCAAAAATAGAGTTATGAATTGGAGATGATTTAAGCCCAATTAAGCTACATGATGAACCCTTCGTTTGGGATAAACATTTGGATGGAAACATTTGAATGTAAACATTTAATATGGTAGAAAAACATCTAAATAGTCAAAACGTTGCCCTCATAATATTTAAAATTTTACCTAAACTTTATGAATGATGACACTTTACAACATTTTCATATCATTTCAAATGTTAGTTTGCAAATACCCATTTAAGACTTTGAAAAATGAAAATATTTGAGATATTAGAAAATAATTCTCCCAAACATAGCCTAAATTTTCACGAGTGATGAGCCAAAATTAGCCTACGACCAAGTTGATAAGATAAGATGTTACGACGACAAAATTGGAAAGCCAACAGTCTTAGACGACAAGTTTAGTTAGAAAATGGCAACCAAACGAAAAGCAACCAAAAAATGTGACAGCAAAAAAATTGATGAACTCGCAGCGAAAAACGACTTAAAAAAGAAGGTAAAAGAACATTGGAGTTTGTGCGAAGAACAGACGACAACAACGTAAGAGATGATGATAAAGAATAAACAAACGATTGCATAGTAAACGACAATTAAGTTACCGAATGGCGACAACATGAGAAACGACGAGAAATATAAACGACAATTATTGAGAGAACAACGACAAGAATGATTACAGTACAATTGAATGGAATACGACAATAAAAGTAAGAAATAAACAGTCGGTGACAGCAAGTATGAAACCACAAGGAAGGAGCAAGCAACGGCAACTAAACGACATCGAAATGAAAAACGATGGTATTGATAAGAATACACAAACAACTGTAAGAATGATAAAACGACAACAACGGGAAAGACAAACGGCAACAAAGCGAACAACAACAATTAATAAGAGAACGATGGGAAGAATCGAACGACAACAAAATGTAATACGACAATAGAATAAACAAAAGATATTGGCATGAAAAAACAAGTAATGATTAGAACAAAAAACGACATTAAAAATTGAATGGCATTGTGAAGGAAAATATGAGAATAATAAGCCATAATAAATAATAAATAACAACGTGAAACACACAAAGAAAAAAATCAACGGCAATGAAACCATTATAACGACAACAACATCAAAACCGATGCCAAATACCAATGAGAAAAATAAGGGAATTTTACACTTAAACCCTTTTTTGTTTTTGTTTTTTGTTTTTTTCCCATCTTTATGGACCTGAAGAACTAGACAAACAAGTAACTAGCTGACGTAGAGCACAAATTAGATTTTTTTCAACTTATAACTGTTGGTTTTTTTTTTTTTTTCTCCCAACTCAATGGACATGAAGAACTAGTGAACGCAAACAACCTGTTGACCCAGAGCACAAATTAGATTTATATGACTTAAACAAGCTGATAGAAAACATTATTCAAACGACAATAGAGTGTTAGACATTACAGAAAAAGAAAATAAAGGAAGAAAACACAAAGGTTTATGGTGATTGAAAAATATCCCTATAAAAAAAATAAAATAAAAAATAGGAGATTTACTAAATTAGAAGTATTATGAATGGATTTCATAATTACGAAATAAAGAATCTCGTTAAATATAATGATTTTCTGAAGTTAAAATAAATACAAATAAATAAATCCTAATGAGGGAACTATGTATATACAAAATATTAATTTTTCTTAAATAAAAATCAAAAAGTGAAAGCTTGAGGTACTTGTGATTGGAGGCGAACTGCCAAGGTTACAATAGATAAACACCTGATTTGAACTTTTCCTTTTATTATTATTATTCTTTTTTTTTTTTTGGCTGCAAACTCAATTTGAATTAGTTTAATAGCACGTATTTTGCACTACTTGCCAATCAACAGAGAATAAAAAGTATGATTAAGCCATTAAATTAGGTGAAAGGCATCTTTCGTACCAACAATTGCTTGTCACAATATACACACAAACACATTTATATATATAAATATAAATATATATATATATATATATATATGCATGCATACATATATAGGACAAAGGATGATATATGCAGCAACTCTCATGCTAAGAGACAAGAAGTGGCAATTTGTGCTTTTTTAACTACCTAAAGCTTATGGTTAGACAGACGACCGAGCCACTTATGCTTAAACTTTACACATACAAAACGGAGAGATCAATTAAACAACTCTTTCACCATTTGACAAAGTATTTTATCTCTATATTTCTCCCATCATCGTTACACAACTTGGTTACATTTTTGTGCTCTGAAAAAAAAAAAAAAAGAAGCTGATCCAAAGGGTCTGCACATGGTAGCCTACGGGAGGTCCCGAAAGAAAGTAAATGATTAAAGTTGACACATCACTTTCACAAATTACATATTCCATGTGCCCTCTCTTATTTTAACAATTTTTCTATAACGATATATTTTGTCCTCAATGAAACCAATTTTGTTTTCATTGCTTCGGCAACGTGTACATCTTGTACTATCAACAAAATCATAATGCCGAGAGCCACATTACTTCACCATATTCATTTCACTTCCATTTCAAGTTGTGCAAAAACAAAAACCTAAACCCAAATAATAAAAATAGCCCTATGAGAAACATTGTTCCTTCCGGGACAGAAGACTTCGATATCGATGCATATGGATCGAAATTGAAGGCTGCCCTTGATTTAACACAATCACTTACAAAACCAATGAGCGTGGCATCGGATCGAGATTATAAATCATTTATAAATAAAAAAATAAAAAATAAATAAAAAAAACCTATTTTCGTCTAATTACTATGATCATGGAATCAGAAACAAGCACTGAAAACAATGAACAAGACGATTTTTTAGACCAATTTACACTTGTCAAGTCTTATTCTATGTCCCCTCCCAATGGCCAATACTCAACAAACTAGCTAAAAGACGGAACTAGAAGAATTACAGAAAACACAAAAAACTCTCTGTATCTGATCAATAACGCTTCCCTTCTGAATCTTTAACTTCTTGCTTTGTCTGTTCCAAAGATGTACTGCAAAACTCTTGGACCGAATATGCTTCATCTTTCCCACCATCCATTTCGAGTGTAGCTCGTCGCGAGGACTCGTAAAAAGGCTGCTAATTTTGCTCCAATCCACAGGGTAAAACGCATGAGGAGGCAAAACAGTGAAGTTTAAACCAGGATTATTGTTTTCATTTTCACTACTTAATCTCGACACGACTCTCGAGACCAAGTACGGGCCGTTGTGGCCCCACTTGTTCCCGTCAAATGTGAGAGAGAATTCTTGGATGAATCGGAGGAGCAACGGGTGGTTCTTGTTGAATACCAAGACGGCATTGTTTAGTCTGCTCCAATTCCCGGTTTCTAAATCCACCGTCTGAGCTCCGATCACGTTTCTCAGTTTCGAGAAACTGTTCACGAAGATCATATCGGTATCGGTGTAAATACCGCCAAACTTGTACAACAGACAGAGTCTGAGTAAGTTTGATAGGTTTTGACCGAGAGAAATCTCGCCAGGATTGACATTCCCTTTCTTCAGGTCTTTAAACCAGGATTCTGCGGGAGTGTTTCTGAATACGGAATCGTAGTCAGGAGTCACCGCCATGACTCTGAAACCCGAATCCGAGAACGGTTTCAGGATTCCGACTCCCCTCTCGGAATCCATTGTCTTGGAGATTATGGCCAAACAAGCGTTTGGGTGGGACTTGAACAAGCTTTCGATAGCGAATAACTCTCTTTCTCGGAACGAATCCAACGAGGAAATCCACGTCATGAAGAAGCGAAGCTTGCATTTTCCGGAACTACCGGAGAAGAACTCTCTCATTCTCGCCGAGAAGAACTGGTTTTCCGTTTCGGCGACCAGGCTTCGAAGCCTGCGTTTCGCTCTCCTACCGGCATGTTTCGGCTTTCGAAACGAGGAGTCAAGTTTCGACGCGGGTTTGAGCTGAAAATCGCGTTTTTGGAGAGTCAGATTCAAGAAAAACGGCGAGTTCTCTTCTCTCACCACGTACATAATAGAGGACGAGAGCTTCGAAGAAGAAGAAGAAGACGAGAATTTGGGTAAGGGAATTTGGCGCGAGAAATTGGCCGGTTCGGGCGGGAAATTGGCCAGAAAGTTTGGGACGTGAACGTAGAAGACAGAGACGACATTGTAGGCCAAAGGAAGAGGAGAACAAGAGCGAGAAGAGAAGTTGGGACGCAAAAGAGAAAATGGAAAAGAGATCTTTTGAGGTCCTGAAGTTGATGAAACAAGACAAGGAGAGGACGGGGAATTATAAGTTGAGGAGTTTCGAAGAAGTCAAACATTATTAATTAAGGTTTCGGTTCTTCCTTTGACGAAACGGGTTTCTTTTTTAGAGTTCAGTTTTTCTTCTCAGAGCTGAAGAAGAAGAAGAAGAAGAAGAAGAAGAAGAAGAAGAAGAAGAATGAGGAAGCATTTTTAATGGCGGAGGCGGCAAAACTGGGAAGAAGACAAGAAAAGGGTGTGTGTTGGAGTGTTTGGTGACATCCTTGAGAATCGGAAATGTGTGTTAAAGTGAAAGTTGATCCCACCTTTCACTCGGGTCTTTAGAGAGAGAAAAACCGGGAGAGAGAAACAGAGAGAGAGAGAGAGAAACTTGTACAGTGTCAGGCTGTAAGCTGTTCCTACGTAAGAAAGATCACATTACATATAAAGGTTTGATTTTTTATTTTTTATTTTATTTTTTATTTTTTGGGCTGAAGAGCTTAAGTGTAGAGTTGGCTAAGTTCACTATGTCAGTGTTACAGTTGAAAGTTGAAAATTCCATGAGCACTATTTTTTTTTTTTTTTTTGTTGGAATTACAACAGTTTCTTTTTTGTTTTGTTTTTTGTTTATTTATTTATTTTCAATTTCAACTCGCCATTCAATAAAGAAGTGTCAATCCTTTACTTTGGAATCGAATAAAATCTCCTTTATGGGCTATTTTAAGAGTAAAAAAAAAGAAAAAGGACTAAAAAAATATAACCTATGGCTATTAAAAAATCTTTGCTTGTTTTTACATTACAATGGAATAAATTACTAGGGTGAAATCAACGATAACTACTACACATTTGTATACTAGTATTTTTCATGAAGAATTGTCATTTAAAAAAATGCACATTATTTAACAGAGTTCGGTAGACAAAATTTATCATCATCATCATCATCATCATCGATGTTCCTTGCAAAAATTATTCTTAAAATTCTATTCTTGTTAGTTACACACAGCCACGACTTTGGTATTTAATATAGCTCATAAAATTATTGTTGTTTGTCGTGTTGAGTTAATGACTTTGGTACACTGATTCAATCTAGTTTGAATCATAATTTTTTTGTCTTTATCTGAAAAGTTAACCAACTTTACTATTCATAGTTACCATTATAATTTTATAACTCAAACTTTTAAAGTCCATAATTTTATATTTACAAGTTCAAATGGGATGATTTTTTTTTTAAATTACATAAAATTTCGAGAAGAATAAACAAATTCCGTATTGATATTTTTTCCGAATACATTTCAAGTTTTTATACTTTTTAACTTTAATAATTCAAACACCTCACTAAACACATGACTCGTGACCAAACGCATGCTAAGAATCAACTGCATATAAAGCAGCTCGGTGTTTGATCAACTGTGCTTTTAAAAGAGTTGTAACATTGAGTGTTTGTGTTTGCTAAATGATTATAGTACTCTAATTTGCAGTAATGTTGAGAAATGATCAAATAAAGAATAAGAGATCGAATATTAGCATACTATAATTTGAAAACGGTTCATTCAATGCCATGAGACAGTTTTCAAATTCAAGTATGGTTTTCCACAATGAAAAACAAATTAAAGGAAGAGAGAGAGAGAGAGCGAGAGAGTTACGTACTCACTGTACAATAATTTTGATAATATAACGAAGAAAGAAAAAACTTGTGTAACTATCTGTTTCCAAAAGAGTGAAAGACTAGCACAAAAGTTGTAAATATCGTTTAGGACAAAACAAAGTCATTATTATGGTTTCTCTCCTTTTAGTGGGATGTTCCTCTATTGTAATATTATGTGTCTTACTCATAACATATTTATATGGTAAGAAAAAAAAAACGTAACATAACATCTCTATGGTAAATTTAGATTATCTGTTTTGGGTGTTATAATGTATTAAAAAAATGTTTCATTAATAATGCAGAACTTTCAGATTCATTATATGTTATTATTAATATTTTTTTTTTGTACTATTATTGCGTCTTACCCTTTTATGTTACGTAAGAGACATTCTATATTATGTTGGATGGACTTCCCACAAAAAGGAAATTAAAAAACTATTGTATATATATATATATATATATATATGACATCTCATTTAAAGAAATATCAATTGCAAAATTCAAAGTTTGAGAGACGTAAAACTTACGAGGAAAAAAAAAAGATTTCCCAGATTACAAAAACAAAAACATAGAAGTTTAATGCCTCTTATTTCTATTTTTCAATTGATAAAATTGATTTCTTCAAAGATTTCACTAGCAAAGTCATGTAATAACGTGGACAAACTTCCATATAATGTGCTGGAGAAAAATTTAAAAATATTGATCAATGAATATAAAAATCATATTTGGAATACCCAACTGATAAATAATTTACCTATATATATATATATATATATATATGCCGTTAGCAAAAAGCCAAAAATAAAAACAAACCATTAGGCCCCACTCTTTGTCAATTAGGATAACAATGCATTGCTTCAAGCTTTCAAGCATTGACTTGCAGAGACGGCAATTTGTATTTATATATGTATAGATATATATACATGTATAATTTGTTGTTTAATTTATTTAATATACATAAAAGATATAGAAAATCTTGGTGTTCTTATAACGTGCCTGTTCTGGAATCTTATCTCTAAATAAAATAATGAAGTGTTGTGCTTCGTACGTGCGATATGGTTCAAACACACATTAAACAAGACGAGAAGTAAAGTTTGTTTCTATTTTATAAACATTAAAGGGGTGTTTGATGTTTGAGTTTGAGTTAAGATTTATAAGTTTAAATAGTGATTTTGGTTGACTTTTTCAGAAAAGATAAAAAACTTTTGAGGAAAAAGACAAAAATTGAGTTGATGGTGGTGAGTTTAAACTCACCACCCAAACGGGCCCTAATTCTTTCTCAACGAAAACGAAATACGAACTAATTAACAAAAACGATGTTGAACAAATTAGTGACTTAAAATAAAAGTTTAGATTATTACCCATCTGTAACTATTATATTACGATGGAAATTGGAATTAAACGTACATAAAATTGTGTTATTTTTAATTTTTTGCTCACTTGCACTAAATAGTAGTTTATGCATCAAAAAGTTGGAAATCCACTGTATCAGCAATCAAAGGAAAAAGACGGGAAGAAAGTTGAAAACAATGAAAGAGGAACTTTGGTCAGCATGTGATGGAGACAAGAAGGACCATATATATATGTGTTAAAAACAGCTTTACATAACGCATCAAATACAAAGCAAAATTTATGGTAAAAATATAACATGCTGTTGTTTTAATCATTTAAATGAAATTTTAAAAATTTGATATGTGAGTAGTACTTATATTAAAAATTTACAGCACGAGATGCTGAATTGCTTCCCCTTATAAATCAGATTGTTGAGAAGATGATACAATTACTAAAATGATAATTAACAAAGTTGAAAGTATGGTTTTTATTATAAAATTTTCTAATATATAAATGAGAATCTTTCTATTATGCTTTTGCACAACATACAAAATGGGCATGTGGCTCGTGATTTGTAAACAAATATAATAACTAAGTTTACGTTTGATTCGTTAAATAGAGATGAAATTTTTAAGTTGGAGTTGGTTGACTTTTTAAAAAAAGATAAAAATTAAGATAAAAAATTATAATTTAATTAGAATTAAACTAAAATATCAAATAAAGCCTAAGAAACTTTAGTCATCTACCTTAGTGTTGGGAAATAAGCTTTAGAAAATGTGCTTTTTAGGCTCTAACTACTAGGAAAGATCTAAGTCTAGCCATGGTGTCTAAGTCAAGCCATGGTGAATCGAGCCTATTCATGAGTTATGTTTGATTGTGGAGCCACCAACGTACTTCAAGAACGTTTTTTAAGTTGGTTAGTAAGGTATTCGTTTTTCTTGTTAAATGCTTAAATTCAAGACGCCCCTATCACATTAGTCGGGGAATATAAGTAATCTATTTTGTGAGAGATCCTTACATTACATGAGAGACATTCACCTCTCGAGATTATTTAAAAATGCCAACCTCTTTATTTATAAATATTATTTTTATTATATACTAGTTGTATTGTACGTGCAAAATAAACAAACAAAACAAATCAAAAATTAAAATTTTTTAATTTTTTTAAATTAGTTTTTTTAATTAAAATTGCCACGTGGCGGATCAGGATCCGCCACATAGTGGGTATAGAAGGGGGGGAAAAAAAAGAACATAATAAAAAAAAAACAAAATAACTTAACCAAAATTTTTATTAGTGTTTTAAGAAAACTCTCCTTTTTAATATAGTTATAAATTACATATTAGAGACATAGATATAAACAAAACACCACAACAACATGGTTTTATTTATTTTGAAAAAGAACATTTGGATCATGTAATTAAAGAGGCAGAATAAGTGATTGTTTCAAGAAACATGGCTCTATTTTATGGATAAGGAATATGGAGATTTCTACCATAAATACACAATTGGTATAGCTCTATTTTTAGCTGTTAAATATGTATTAAAAATCATCTATTCTTGTGTATATAATGTTATTTTAATGTGATTTTGATAAAATTTAACCGTCACATCGTACACCACCAACATGAGCCGCAACAGTAAAAAAAAAAAATACTAGATGGTTCCCTACTGAGTGATATGACGATCATGATAAATAAATCATGCAAGAGGCGTACATTTTTTATTTCTCCAAATGTGACTCACGCCATTTATTGGGGGTACAAGATTACCACACAAGCTCTATTTCATAGCCAATTTTGAACTCCCAATTCCCTTTTAGCAAAACACAGATAAAACCAGATGTCCACTCCAACAAGTTAAAAAACAATCGTTGAATCTGGTACAAGTTTTGCTAAATACTAAACTTGGTTTTGTTGATAGTTAAAAGGCAAAACCATTATTTTCCAACTCATTATGACAGTAAAGAGAGAACATGTGTTAAACTATGCATTCTCACCACATGTCGATGATCTGAAGGACATAAGTTATTCAAAGGATAACCATAAATATTACTAACAAACTAACAACGAAATGAGAATATCTACGGTATGACCTTTTTATTTTTCACTATCATTAAAAATGATTATTGTAGCCATTAGATTAATTTTTCAATAAAATTAATCAAGAATAAGGATGAAAATATCAATATTTCCGGGAATAACGATATTCAAATTTTATAGAAATTTCGAAAAAAATATCGTAATCGATGGAAATTGATGTAAAATATGAAAATTTATTTTAAAATACTAAATTTTTTAATAAAACTTTATAAAACTCTAAAATAGTTGATAATACATAAATTAAATAAAACTTTCAATTAAATACTAAGTATATGACAAATTTGCATGATAAAGAATGGAGCAAAATACAATAAATGATAAATTAACGTTCACCAACTAAATAAAATCATTGAAATGCAACATAATATAAGAACATACATATTGTTTCATACATGGTAAGAAAATATTAATATTAAAAGAGTTTGTATAATGTTCGAAAGTATTTGACATATCTTATTAGAGTGAACAACATCGATATCAAGATATGATATTCGAGTACTTAATTTATACAATTTGAACATGTCACGTCTCTCAATCTCCACTATCTATTTATATATATATATATATATATAATTTGTGTGAATTAAAAAAATCATGAATTTACTATATTAAAAAATAAAATAATATTACGATTGATATTTTACGGATATTTTGTCAGTATTTCCGTGAAAATTTTCACAATATTGTGTCTTTTACTATTATACTTTTCACGAAAATTGATAATTCCATGAAAAATCAACGTTTATGGAAATTTCGATGGAAATTTCGTGAATATTTCATGAAAAAGATACAACACCTTTGTTTTTATATCGGTACTTCTAAAATACAGAAATTTCCGCAAAAAATATTGGTGGAAATGTCGATTTTTCAAGACTATGAATTGTTTGTATTGCGCTTTGTAAACTTTTAACATGAATATTCATAAATCAAACCATAAAAAATTTAATCCAACGGTAAGACAACAATTCCCGACGGTTATGAAAAATGGGATGGAAACGGGCTAAAATACATGAGCACTGCAATATTTAGGTGTCCACACGTCATTTCTGCACATCAACTCCCCAAATCTGGCGTTTGTTCCACATCAAATCCGAAAAGCTGCAGTTGTTGTGCTCTTTTAACTAAATAATAACAAACTGCTTTTTAAGATACAGATCTAGCATGTCTCAATACCGACATCCGTTGAGCTGAAACTCCAGAAACGCCACACGATGCTAGTCCTCTAGTTCCACTACCACGTAAAAGTGCGAGACAACTTGTACGATGGCACAGCTTTAGTCCCAGATTATAAGATCAAACATTTAACCATCCACAATTTGGAATTCCATCGGAAACAACCGGTGATTCTTCTGATTAGAACCCACTTTCAAAGAAGCCCTCTTCTTCTTTTGTAGTCGCTAACCGTCAATGTCAGCGCATGCCTCCTCCCATCATTCTCTGGAACTTGGCATCCTACCGTAGCTTCTATCCGTTGTTTCCTCGCCATGAATCCTGCCTGAGCCCCCTGTGGTCCACCGAACTTCTGAAGCACTGTCAATGAGATTGGCAGCTCGAAATTGTGTAGCATGTGCGACACTGTCCCTTGATCCACCGGTGCACTTGTATCTACCAACTTCCCAGCATCTGCTGCAGCTTCCAAGGCCGCCGCAGTAAATGCCATTCCAGCCTCTGCTGCTACAATGCCACCTCTCCCATTATTTTCTGCATTCACCGATGCACCATTGTTTCCAGCATTTGCCCCCGCATTCCCTTTCGCCTCACCCGGCTTTGAAACATAATAGTTTCTTGACCTAGTCCATCTTCTGGAAAATGGATCATAACCAGCCTCCCCGGCTTTCAAACCTGTATTCACGGGTTTTAGTTCAGATGCATTTTTGAAATTCTCAACCCTGTTCTTTCTATTCATCTCGGCCAGCCTAATGGCCTTGGCATCAGTCTCCTTTGCTTTCCTGGATGCCTCTAATTCCTGCAGTCTTGTCTTGATCCTCTCGACCTCCACCTCGTCATTCCTACTTTGTGCAACTTCCAACTCCCTCCTCATTCGGTCCTTCTCGAGCGCAATGTTCAACGGCCTTGCTGAAGCAGATTTCTTCTCCTGTAACATTTGCTTCACAGTAGCAGCTGAGTACACAAAAGTGTTGATTTTTTTAATGGCTTCCTTCTTTTCCAAAATATCATGTTTGGTTGGCATCCGGCCACCGCTTCGCTCCACCTCCCTAACCCACTGTTTGAACTCCTCCTCATTTGGGCCAGAGTCGGAAACCATTGCCATCTGCCACCTGGCAGCAGAGTTTTCATTGCCCCAAAAAACATTCAGATATTTGTAGGTGATTTTATTCTCTAGATTGTACTGTTTATCAGGTTCTGATGCATCAACATTCCGAACCATGCACAGCCTGTAGATAGATCCAGACTTCGACCTCCCAATACCAACCCTCACAAAGCAACCCACGATTAATTCTTCAAAGAACGGCTCCATAAACCACTTTGCAAGTTTTGATCTCCGGATGGTAATTTCTTTTATATCCTCAAATGTAAGCCCCTCTGACCCCACTCCCCCTTCATCATCGCTGTCGATCATTCCACCATCTCCAGTAGACCCTTCATCTTCACTTTGAGACTGAATCTCACTGTCACTATGACTAGAACTACTACTCAGGCTTGTGGCAGTATATGGTTTCCTCTTGCTCTGCAATAAATTCCGACCTCCAGCACTTCCTCTGGATGCATCTCTTAATTTACGGTGAGCCTCTGGATCTTGCTGCTTCAGACGCTTGGCTCGTAATTCATTCAGTGCATCATCCTTGGCAGCTGCCCTATCAGCAGATCTAGCAGACGAGCGTACTCGAGATGATGGAAGAGGAGGAGTCTCCTTTCTCGACTGTGTGGCCTTCCCTTTGTTGTCCCACTTTGGTCTCAACTTCTCCTTCAAATTCTTATCTTCTTTCTTAGATGCCCTATCTAACAAAATCATCTCTCTTTGAAGTTCAGTCATCTCTGCAAGCTTTCTCCTATCATCTTCATCCTTGTAAAGATCACTACCAACATCAGATTCATCACTGTCACCGTCACGATCAGAACCCCGAACATCATCACCCTCCTCCTCACTGCCCTGGTCATCATCCATTTCAGTAGGGTCCAGCCTCTTCTTCAAAGGAACTTGAGATCCAGAGGGCTTCCTATTCGCATAAACACGATCATCGTCTGAGTCATCATCCCTAGAGTCACTTCCCCCATCGGAGTATGACCCCTCACGTCGTCTTCTAGGTGGGATCGAGTGCCGGTTTCTCCCTGCTGAACTCGTTCTTCCTGCTGCCTCCAGCAGCAAATTTTCTAATTCCGCCATTACTTTACTGCAATTCAGCTATCTCTGCGCAAAATCCCACAAATTGGTTAATCAAACTAGCTCAAAATTCGACACAAAATAGCAGAATAATTATAAAACTCAGCACGTGAATAGAATTAAAGCTCCAATTCTCCAAACCCACTTAAGGATTTCAATTTGCCACACGGCACCAATCAATATAATAGTTCACTGATAACTTTTCATTGAATCAATTTTACATTTACTGCTTCGTCTAATATTTTTTCAATCCTCGTAAGCCTAGAAACTCGAACCAACCCAAATTTGCAACTTCTCAGCCAAAAACAACCCGAAACAAAACGGAGAAAAATAATGATACAGAAAAAAAAAAAAAAAAAAAAACAAACTTTCACATAAACACTAAATCCAATTGCCCAAACTAAATATCCGACATTCACATATTAAAAATATAAAAAAATAATTAAAAAAAAAGCCGAAAAAGAACAAACTTACTAAATCTGATAACGGCAAAACCTAACAACAACAATAACTCTCGGAAGATCCGATGAACGGAAAAAGAGAACAAATTTAATCAGCTCGAGATTCGAAACCCTGGGAAATTGAAGAAGAAGGAGAAGAAGGAGGAGAATTTGGGGATGTGAATTAGGGTTTTAAAGGCATTACCTTTGCGAGGAAGATTCTTTCTAAGTCAAATGCGATTCAAGCAAAGAGTGTAGAAAAATTCCGAAACTGGGCTGGGATGAAAAATTAAAATTAAATTAAAATTAAAAATAAAATATAATTAAGTGGGAAAGGAAACTCTCTCTGGGAGATTGTTTGATTTGATCGGCTACTTAAGGAAAGTACAATAGAGGTTCGGATTTGATTCAGAATGGGAAACTTTGCAACTCCGACGAGGTCACGTGACGAAGACTTCGCACGTGTAAGTTGACGGCCCAAAAATTTTGGACTTGGGCTTGGCTGTGGCCCATTTAAATTTTGATCCATTAGCTTGTTTGTTTTATTTATTTATTTTTTTGGATATATATTTAATTTCAAGTAGAAGGGAAAAAAAATCAATTTTTTTGGTAGAAGGGAAAAAATCCATTTAACTCAAAGGTTGATTTTTCTGTTAGGAGAATTATGTAGTGACGTATGAATTGTTGATATTTTGTTATCATGTCTCAATTAAAAATTCATTTTTCTTAAAAACAATTATTTTGTCAGGAAATATGTTTTCATACTTTATTATGAGAATTCTCTAATTTAAAAAAGTTTTTAAATAATTTAATGGCATTACCTATTTTGATTATTTTCCTTTGTCTCAATGTTACTTATTTAATTAATTTTCATAAGTTAAAATGAAAATAAAATGAATGAGAACAAACATGTAAACATACTTAAAAGTAAATAAAAAACTTTAAAAATTTATTTTACAAAAAAAAAAAAAAAAAAAGTCCATAAAAACGGTCTTTTTGATCAGAGGTTGAATCGATCATGTTTCACACTCATTTTCAAACGGTTCCATTACTGATCATTTTTATAAAATGAACATTGCACGAGAATAATAGACTGACACAGCAATATAATCAAAATTCAAAACTAGTGACAACCATAACATACAAGTTCAATACATATGTTACAACTGAATCAAAGATCCCAACCAATTACGTTAGTGTTCTTGTCTTTACAAGATAAGGAATCATGCAAAAATTGATACTTTTTGTCGTTCATATACATATATAGCAAAGTAAAAATATCTCATTTGCAATTTTTTAAAAAAAAAAAAATCTTCTAGTACTGTGTTTACTATCAACATGACATCATCCAAATTTTTTGATTTGTTTTTTTATCTTAAAGAGAAAAAAATTTCAATTATTAACTTTAAAAAAAAAAAAGGAAAGTAGAAAAAATAAATTGTGGTAAGAACAATATTCAAAGAAAGACCAACTAAACCAAACAACCAAAGTCACAAAAAATGGACGGAATACAGCACAAGTTCGTGGAAGTCGATGGGCTAAAGCTTCACGTAGCCGAGATCAGAACGGGTAAGAATCCCCTGCTCACCTCCCCACCTACTCCACCAATACAGACGCCTTCTTCTCCGCACAAAATAATTAACCAGACACAGTCAGTCACACACACCAATTTTCGCTTTGATCAAACGATGAGTGCATGTTTCAGGTCCAAACGTCGTCGTATTCCTGCACGGGTTCCCGGAGATATGGTACTCTTGGCGGCACCAGATGATTGCCGTGGCCAAGGCCGGGTTCCGGGCAATAGCGCCCGATTACAGAGGGTACGGACTGTCCGACCCGCCTCCCCAACCCGAGAAGGCTTCCATGGCTGATTTTGTCAACGACATTCTTGCCATCATTGACGCTCTCGCTATTCCTAAGGTCTTACTCTTCAAATCTCAAAACCCATTTTGTAGGTTTTTTTTTTTTTTTTCTTTTTTTCATGTTATTTGGTTTTAGAAAAATTAGGTTGAGTTACTTTTTTAATCATATAATTTAATAAAGGACTCGGTCTATATTTAACATTCAAATTTAAATCTAATTAAATTATATTTTTTTATTTTAATTTTTATCTTTTTCTAAAAAGTCAATAAAATTTATAACTAATTTTTAAAAAGTTAATCAACTCAAATTTAAAAATTTTATCTCATTTTAAACTCAACCCAAACACCAAACAAATCAATAATTTTTTTTTAGAAAAATAGTCATTAGTATTTTTTGGATTTGTTTTATCAGTGATTGACTAGTCAATTAATTATGAAATTTAATGATTTACGTTATGATTTCAATTATTAATTGACTATTATGTGATCAATCATTGATTAGTTATTAAAAAAAAATTAATTAATTTTTAAAAATTTTGATCATTTATTAAAAAACTACTAAAAAAAAAAAGCTAGTTAATTATAAATCCCTTTGTTTTAATGAATTGTGTCAGTTTGTGCATGAATGGGAAAGCTTTTTTTTTTTTTCCCCCATTCTTTTGGCTTGGTATTAATGGTGGGATTGAAATGGGTTTTCTTTTTCTTAATTGGTGGGTACTTTATTTTTTGTATTTATGTTGGTTTCTTCTTTGTTTTCCTTGAGTTATTTTGGTGGTCCTTGTCTTTGCTTGGGTAGGTGGATTTTGTTCTCTCATAGTTGTGCCCTCTGTGTTGTGTGTAAAAATACCGAATATAACATGACATCTATTTTACATGACAATAAATTACCAAAAAATAATAATACTAATATTTTTCCCCATATATCATTAGCATTCAGCTTAAAGACATTACACATTAAAAATTACACTTCTGATTTCTTCTGATTGAAAACTAGATTTTCCTTCCAAATCAACTGCTTTTTTAGCAAATGAGTAGAGTTACAGAAGTGCAAAACAAACCATTTATTAAAAAAGGTCTTAAATCTTCAATCACTGGGAATCAAAAAGCCATGCAGAAGAAAATAATCTGCCTCTACTTGATTTACCATTATGGCATTGGCATGACAATCTGTTCTGTTTCACATACCAATACTCTGCACATTCATAGGTTTTTGTCATCGGAAAAGACTTCGGAGCTCGACCAGCTTACGTATTGGGAATTCTACACCCAGAAAGAGTTTTAGGAATTATCACTATGGGAGTGCCATACATTCCTCCCGGTCCCTCCATATACCACAACCACCTGCCTGAAGGTTTCTACATCTCGAGATGGCGGGTAAGACACTAAGCGACTCAGTTCTATATGCTCTGATACCGTGTTAGTTTCCAAAGGTGGGTGGTCATGATCAACATTGGTTTTTATTTTCTTAAAATTAGGAACCTGGACGGGCAGAAGCTGATTTTGGCCGCCTGGACGCCAAAACAGTGGTTCGGAACGTCTACATCCTCTTCTCGAAGAGTGAAATACCAATAGCAGCAGAGAACCAAGAGATCATGGACTTGGTCGACCCCTCTACTCCGCTTCCACCTTGGTTCACCGAGGAAGACCTCGCTACCTATGGAGCTTTGTATGAGAAATCCGGGTTCCTAACTGCGTTACAAGTTCCATATAGGTGAATTCCTTTCTCTTCTTAGGAGGAGTGGTGGAAACTTGTATCTCAGTAACTAACAATAGTTTCCTCGATTTTGTGTGTGACAGAACTTTTGGAGAGGACTTGAAGATAACGGATCCTATAGTTAAACACCCGGCACTTCTCATAATGGGAAGCAAAGATTATGTGTACAAGTTTCCTGGGATAGAGGATTACATAAACAGTGGAAAGGTGAAAGAGTTCGTCCCAAAACTGGATATTGTGTTTTTGCCTGAAGGAAGCCATTTTGTGCAGGAGCAATCACCTGAGGAGATCAACCAGCTGATCCTCAACTTCCTTGTTAAGCACATTTGATTGCTTAGTTGTCCTTGGAATATATATATATATACATATATGTGTGTGTGTGTGTGTGTGTGTGTGTGTGTGTGTTGGCATAGGCAAAATTATATGTGAATGCTTGGACGAGTGACATTTTGTGTAATGGGATGGTCAAGGACTAATACTATCTGCTTGTGTTGTGTGGCATGTAATTTATGCTTTGAAATCTTAAGCCAAAGAATATAATAAAAAAGCAAATTGGAGTATAAGTTGATCCTTCATTTTGTTAATATATATATATATATATATGTGTGTACATATACCTTTTGATAACCATGATTCTGGGTCTGTTGGGCAGAGCTTTCTAAAAGTTGTTTTTGACTTCCTGAGTCCAAAAGTTACTTTTGAAAGTGTTTTAATAACCTGTCAGAATAGCTTCTGTGATCCAAAATGACTTTTAGAAAAAAGCTCTTCTGAATAGACTTGGAAACTTGGATAAAAGTTTAGGTAGACATTATAAACTCTATTTTAACATTTTTAGTATGTACGAGAAAATTTTAAATCATTTTGACTTGAAAAGCTTTTTTAAGAATGTGATTTCCAAACATTTACTCAAAAATCACAGCTTTTGCTTTTATTCTTCTAAACGCAGAAGCAAAAATTCTATCAGACAGCTCCTTTATGATTGATCCAGGAAAATATGAATCGTTAAAGAATTGGTTATAAGCTTATGATCAAATACCGTAGTACAACTTTTGATGAAACCTTATACTCAGCTAATAGTTCGAGGATAACTTCGTAACTTCATAAAGGCGTTACCTAACACAGGATTAAACAAATGTCAGTTAACGTTCTTATATTATTGAAATCTGAAGTAACAAACTGTTTCATGATTAAGTATTGATTATCAGTCAACTCTCTCTCTTTCTCAAATGGATCAAATACAACACAAGTACATTGAAGCAAGAGGAGTGAAGCTTCACGTTGCAGAGATTGGAACTGGTTTGACCAATCTTTTCTCTGAGAATTTTTCAGTTAAAAAAAAAAAAAAAAAAGTTCTTAAATGTCACTTTTCTTTCCACTTCCTGTGCAGCAGGCTCAACTGCGGTGGTATTTCTTCACGGATTCCCGGAGATCTGGTACTCCTGGAGACACCAAATGGTTGCAGCCGCCAACGCTGGGTACCGTGCAATTGCGCCTGATTTAAGGGGTTATGGCCTGTCTGAGCCTCACCCACAACCTCGCAAAGCCTCCTTCCATGACTTTGTGGAGGACACCCTTGCCATCCTTGACTTCTTCAACATTGAAAAGGTGCACATATTAAGGAGATTTTTACATTAGGATTTAAAAAAATACACTATTGGAAGGACACTGTTTTTAAGCCGTTTGACTGTGTTAGAATCTGTCTATTTTGCATATTTTTTTTATTTTAATGTGATTTTGATTAGATCTAACGATAAGAAATTTGTACTACCGATGTGACATCTTACAACCGTTTTTTTTTTTTATACAATTTGCGGATACTAACCGAGGGGTTTGAATAAAATAGGCTTTTCTAGTGGGAAAAGATTTTGGGTCATGGCCCGTTTATCTGTTCTGTCTTGTTCATCCCACAAGGGTTCGTGGAGTCATATCATTAGGCGTTCCATTCTTCCTTCCTGATCCTCAACGGTACAAGGACTTGCCTGAAGGTTTCTACATCTTCCGGTGGAAGGTAAATTTGAAACGATCTCTAATTACAAATGTCAATGTCTGTACTTAGTGCCAAATATCAAAATTTAGCATCGGCACACTAATTTAGCACTGGATCGAAAATGCTCTTTAGAATGGAAGTGCTAAATTTTGCTAGAGTTTTCTTCGACCAAGAAAAGGGGATCTAGAGTTTTGACATTATTTCGAATTTGGTTTAGGAACCTGGACGAGCCGAGGCTGATTTCGGTCGGTTTGATGTGAAAACAGTTGTGCGCAACATCTACATTCTCTTCTCTAGAAGTGAAATTCCTATAGCAGAAAAGGATAAAGAGATTATGGATATGGTGGACTCATCTAGCACGCCTTTACCTCCTTGGTTCACTGAAGAAGATCTTACAGTCTATGCAACATTATACCAACAATCTGGATTTGCTTCTCCAATGCAAGTTCCTTACAAGTAGGTCATTTTTTCACTTCAAAAGCTTATTTTATAATCCCTCACTAATAAAGATATGAATTGTCAAATCACACCATAATCACGTATAAAATATGGCAGTTTAACGATTTCTGAAAGCATGCTTTATGTTGAAGAGGACAGCGTGAAAAGTACACAATAACCGACCCGAAAATTGAAGTCCCGGCGATGCTGATAATGGGAGGAAAGGACTATTTCCTGAAATTTCCGGGGATTGAGGAGTACGTAAGGAGGGAGAAGATGAGGGACTACGTGCCTGATCTGGAGGTGAAGTTGGTGGCTGAGGGAACACATTTCATGCAAGAGCAATTCCCAGACCACATCAATCGGCTCATCCTCACCTTCCTTAATAAACATGTCTGACCAAACTTTATTGGATTGAAAGGAATTCTCCTTCTTGCCCAACATGCATTTTTGCCTTTCCTTTGCTTTTCATTCATTGGTTAAGCTTTTGGAGGAATTACAATATGAATAAATATTAAAAATTAATCAGCGGTTGAGACAGTTTTGAGCCTCATTCAATGGCTAAAAATTTAACTAGCTACTCTTTAAGCGTTTGTGCTCTCAACTGCAAAACTTAAGCGCTTTTACACCACCAAGGGGTATTATACTCTATTTGATGTGACAACATTTTTTATTTTTTTTTAATTTTTTTTTTGAAAGAGATGTGTTAAAAATAAAAATAAAATAAAATTAAGTGGGAAAGGAAACTCTATCTGAGAGATTGTTTGATTTGATCGGCTACTTGAGGAAAGTACAATAGAGGTTCGGATTTGATTCAGAATGGGAAACTTTGCAACTCCGACGAGGTCACGTGACGAAGACTTCGCACGGGTAAGTTGACGGCCCAAAAATTTTGGGCTTGGGCTTGGCTGTGGTCCATTTAAATTTTGATCCATTAGCTTGTTTGTTTTATTTATTTAGTTTTTTGGATATATATTTATTTCAAGTAGAAGGGAAAAAAAATCAATTTTTTTGGTAGAAGGGAAAAAATCCATTTAACTCAAAGGTTGATTTTTCTGTTAGGAGAATTATGTAGTGACGTATGAGTTGTTGATATTTTGTTATCATGTCTCAATTAAAAATTCATTTTTCTTAAAAACAATTATTTTGTCAGGAAATATGTTTTCATACTTTATTATGAGAATTCTCTAATTTAAAAAAGTTTTTAAATAATTTAATGGCATTACCTATTTTGATTATTTTCCTTTGTCTCAATGTTACTTATTTAATTAATTTTCATAAGTTAAAATGAAAATAAAATGAATGAGAACAAACATGTAAATCATACTTAAAAGTAAATAAAAAACTTTAAAAATTTATTTTACAAAAAAAAAAAAAAAAAAGTCCATAAAAACGGTCTTTTTGTTCAGAGGTTGAATCGATCATGTTTCACACTCATTTTCAAACGGTTCCATCACTGATCATTTTTATAAAATGAACATTGCACGAGAATAATAGACTGACACAGTAATATAATCAAAATTCAAAACTAGTGACAACCATAACATACAAGTTCAATACATATGTTACAACTGAATCAAAGATCCCAACCAATTACGTTAGTGTTCTTGTCTTTACAAGATAAGGAATCATGCAAAAATTGATACTTTTTGTCGTTCATATACATATATAGCAAAGTAAAAATATCTCATTTGCAATTTAAAAAAATAAAAATCTACTAATACTGTGTTTACTATCAACATCAACATGACATCATCCAAATTTTTTGATTTGTTTTTTTATCTTAAAGAGAAAAAAATTTCAATTATTAACTTAAAATAAAAAAAAGGAAAGTAGAAAAAATAAATTGTGGTAAGAACAATATTCAAAGAAAGACCAACTAAACCAAACAACCAAAGTCACAAAAAATGGACGGAATACAGCACAAGTTCGTGGAAGTCGATGGGCTAAAGCTTCACGTAGCCGAGATCGGAACGGGTAAGAATCCCCTGCTCACCTCCCCACCCACTCCACCAATACAGACGCCTTCTTCTCCGCACAAATTAATTAACCAGACACAGTCAGTCACACACACCAATTTTCGCTTTGATCAAACGATGAGTGCATGTTTCAGGTCCAAACGTCGTCGTATTCCTGCACGGGTTCCCGGAGATATGGTACTCTTGGCGGCACCAGATGATTGCCGTGGCCAAGGCCGGGTTCCGGGCAATAGCGCCCGATTACAGAGGGTACGGACTGTCCGACCCGCCTCCCCAACCCGAGAAGGCTTCCATGGCTGATTTTGTCAACGACATTCTTGCCATCATTGACGCTCTCGCTATTCCTAAGGTCTTACTCTTCAAATCTCAAAACCCATTTTGTAGGGTTTTTTTTTTCTTTTTTTCATGTTGTTTGGTTTTAGAAAAATTAGATTGGGTTACTTTTTTAATCATATAATTTATTAAAGGACTCAGCCTATATTTGACATTCAGGTTTAACTCTAATTAAATTGTATTTTTTCATTTTAATTTTTATCTTTTTTTTTAAAAGTCAACAAAATTTATAATTAATTTTTAAAAAGTCAACTAGCTCAAACTTAAAAATTTTATCTCATCTCAAATTAAATCCAAACACCAAACGAACCATTGATTTTTTTTTAGAAAAATAGTCATTAGTATTTTTTGGATTTGATTAATCAGTAATTGACTAGTCAATTAATTATGAAATTTAATGATTTATATTATGATTTTAATTATTAATTTATTATTATGTGATCAATCACTAATTAATTATTAAAAAAAGTTTTTTAATTAATTTTAAAAATTTTTGATCATTTATTAAAAAACTACTTAAAAAAAAGCTAGTTAATTATAAAACCCTTTGTTTTAATGAATTGTGTCAGTTTGTGCATGAATGGGAAAGCTTATTTTTTTTATTTTTTTTTTTTTCCCCATTCTTTTGGCTTGGTATTAATGGTGGGATTGAAATGGGTTTTCTTTTTCTTAATTGGTGGGTACTTTATTTTTTGTATTTATGTTGGTTTCTTCTTTGTTTTCCTTGAGTTATTTTGGTGGTCCTTGTCTTTGCTTGGGTAGGTGGATTTTGTTCTCTCATAGTTGTGCCCTCTGTGTTGTGTGTAAAAATACCGAATATAACATGACATCTATTTTACATGACAATAAATTACCAAAAAATAATAATACTAATATTTTTCCCCATATATCATTAGCATTCAGCTTAAAGACATTACACATTAAAAATTACACTTCTGATTTCTTCTGATTGAAAACTAGATTTTCCTTCCAAATCAACTGCTTTTTTAGCAAATGAGTAGAGTTACAGAAGTGCAAAACAAACCATTTATTAAAAAAGGTCTTAAATCTTCAATCACTGGGAATCAAAAAGCCATGCAGAAGAAAATAATCTGCCTCTACTTGATTTACCATTATGGCATTGGCATGACAATCTGTTCTGTTTCACATACCAATACTCTGCACATTCATAGGTTTTTGTCATCGGAAAAGACTTCGGAGCTCGCCCAGCTTACGTATTGGGAATTCTACACCCAGAAAGAGTTTTAGGAATTATCACTATGGGAGTGCCATACATTCCTCCCGGTCCCTCCACATACCACAACCACCTGCCTGAAGGTTTCTACATCTCGAGATGGCGGGTAAGACACTAAGCGACTCAGTTCTATATGCTCTGATACCGTGTTAGTTTCCAAAGGTGGGTGGTCATGATCAACATTGGTTTTTATTTTCTTAAAATTAGGAACCTGGACGGGCAGAAGCTGATTTTGGCCGCCTGGACGCCAAAACAGTGGTTCGGAACGTCTACATCCTCTTCTCGAAGAGTGAAATACCAATAGCAGCAGAGAACCAAGAGATCATGGACTTGGTCGACCCCTCTACTCCGCTTCCACCTTGGTTCACCGAGGAAGACCTCGCTACCTATGGAGCTTTGTATGAGAAATCCGGGTTCCTAACTGCGTTACAAGTTCCATATAGGTGAATTCCTTTCTCTTCTTAGGAGGAGTGGTGGAAACTTGTATCTCAGTAACTAACAATAGTTTCCTCGATTTTGTGTGTGACAGAACTTTTGGAGAGGACTTGAAGATAACGGATCCTATAGTTAAACACCCGGCACTTCTCATAATGGGAAGCAAAGATTATGTGTACAAGTTTCCTGGGATAGAGGATTACATAAACAGTGGAAAGGTGAAAGAGTTCGTCCCAAAACTGGATATTGTGTTTTTACCTGAAGGAAGCCATTTTGTGCAGGAGCAATCACCTGAGGAGATCAACCAGCTGATCCTCAACTTCCTTGTTAAGCACATTTGATTGCTTAGTTGTCCTTGGAATATATATATATATATGTGTGTGTGTGTGTGTGTGTGTGTGTGTGTGTGTGTTGGCATAGCCAAAATTATATGTGAATGCTTGGACGAGTGACATTTTGTGTAATGGGATGGTCAAGGACTAATACTATCTGCTTGTGTTGTGTGGCATGTAATTTATGCTTTGAAATCTTAAGCCAAAGAATATAATAAAAAAGCAAATTGGAGTATAAGTTGATCCTTCATTTTGTTAATATATATATGTGTGTGTACATATACCTTTTGATAACCATGATTCTGGGTCTGTTGGGCAGAGCTTTCTAAAAGTTGTTTTTGACTTCCTGAGTCCAAAAGTTACTTTTGAAAGTGTTTTAATAACCTGTCATAATAGCTTCTGTGATCCAAAATGACTTTTAGAAAAAAGCTCTTCTGAATAGACTTGGAAACATGGATAAAAGTTTAGGTAGACATTATAAACTCTATTTTAACATTTTTAGTATGTAGGAGAAAATTTTAAATCATTTTGACTTGAAAAGCTTTTTTAAGAATGTGATTTCCAAACATTTACTCAAAAATCACAGCTTTTGCTTTTATTCTTCTAAACGCAAAAGCAAAAATTCTATCAAACGGGTCCTTTATGATTGATCCAGGAAAATATGAATCGTTAAAGAATTGGTTATAAGCTTATGATCAAATACCGTAGTACAACTTTTGATGAAACCTTATACTCTGCTAATAGTTCGAGGATAACTTCGTAACTTCATAAATGCGTTACCTAACACAGGATTAAACAAATGTCAGTTAACGTTCTTATATTATTGAAATCTGAAGTAACAAACTGTTTCATGATCAAGTATTGATTGTCAGTCAACTCTCTCTCTCTCTCTCTCTCTCTCTCTCTCTCAAATGGATCAAATACAACACAAGTACATTGAAGCAAGAGGAGTGAAGCTTCACGTTGCAGAGATTGGAACTGGTTTGACCAATCTTTTCTCTGAGAATTTTTCAGTTAAAAAAAAAAAAAAAAAAGTTCTTAAATGTCACTTTTCTTTCCACTTCCTGTGCAGCAGGCTCAACTGCGGTGGTATTTCTTCACGGATTCCCGGAGATCTGGTTCTCCTGGAGACACCAAATGGTTGCAGCCGCCAACGCTGGGTACCGTGCAATTGCGCCTGATTTAAGGGGTTATGGCCTGTCTGAGCCTCACCCACAACCTCGCAAAGCCTCCTTCCATGACTTTGTGGAGGACACCCTTGCCATCCTTGACTTCTTCAACATTGAAAAGGTGCACATATTAAGGAGATTTTTACATTAGGATTTAAAAAAATACACTAATGGAAGGGCACTGTTTTTAAGCCGTTTGATTGTGTTAGAACCTGTCTATTCTGCATATTTTTTTTATTTTAATGTGATTTTGATTAGATCTAACGATAAGAAATATGCACTACCGATGTGACATCTTACAACCGTTTTTTTTTTTTATACAATTTGCGGATACTAATCGAGGGGTTTGAATAAAACAGGCTTTTCTAGTGGGAAAAGATTTTGGGTCATGGCCCGTTTATCTGTTTTGTTCATCCCACAAGGGTTTGTGGAGTCATATCATTAGGCGTTCCATTCTTCCTTCCTGATCCTCAACGGTACAAGGACTTGCCTGAAGGTTTCTACATCTTCCGGTGGAAGGTAAATTTGAAACGATCTCTAATTACAAATGTCAATGTCTGTACTTAGTGCCAAATATCAAAATTTAGCATCGGCACACTAATTTAGCACTGGATCGAAAATGCTCTTTAGAATGGAAGTGCTAAATTTTGCTAGAGTTTTCTTCGACCAAGAAAAGGGGATCTAGAGTTATGACATTATTTCGAATTTGGTTTAGGAACCTGGACGAGCCGAGGCTGATTTCGGTCGGTTTGATGTGAAAACAGTTGTGCGCAACATCTACATTCTCTTCTCTAGAAGTGAAATTCCTATAGCAGAAAAGGATAAAGAGATTATGGATATGGTGGACTCATCTAGCACGCCTTTACCTCCTTGGTTCACTGAAGAAGATCTTACAGTCTATGCAACATTATACCAACAATCTGGATTTGCTTCTCCAATGCAAGTTCCTTACAAGTAGGTCATTTTTTCACTTCAAAAGCTTATTTTATAATCCCTCACTAATAAAGATATGAATTGTCAAATCACACCATAATCACGTATAAAATATGGCAGTTTAACGATTTCTGAAAGCATGCTTTATGTTGAAGAGGACAGCGTGAAAAGTACACAATAACCGACCCGAAAATTGAAGTCCCGGCGATGCTGATAATGGGAGGAAAGGACTATTTCCTGAAATTTCCGGGGATTGAGGAGTACGTAAGGAGGGAGAAGATGAGGGACTACGTGCCTGATCTGGAGGTGAAGTTGGTGGCTGAGGGAACACATTTCATGCAAGAGCAATTCCCAGACCACATCAATCGGCTCATTCTCACCTTCCTTAATAAACATGTCTGACCAAACTTTATTGGATTGAAAGGAATTCTCCTTCTTGCCCAACATGCATTTTTGCCTTTGCTTTGCTTTTCATTCATTGGTTAAGCTTTTGGAGGAATTACAATAAAAATAAATATTAAAAATTAATCAGCGGTTGAGACAGTTTTGAGCCTCATTCAATGGCTAAAAATTTAACTAGCTACTCTTTAAGCGTTTGTGCTCTCAAGTGCAAAACTTAAGCGCTTTTACGCCACCAAGGGGTATTATACTTTATTTGATGTGTCAACATTTTTTTTTTTTTTTTTTTTTTTTTTTGAAAGAGATGTGTTAACATTTCATAAGCTAAAACACATTTTTGTTAAATTTAAATTAAAAGGAAAATTGAAATTTGCAAACAAGTTTAACCTTAAAATGAGTAGATTTTAGATCCGAATGAAGTTACAAAGCATGTTCAACAAAAGTTAGTTTGGCTTATATATATAGATTCTAGAAATTCGAATTTGAAGAAGACTGTTCAACGAATGAGAAGGGAGTTATGTCTTGGGAAAGACCCTTCGACGAATTTGGAAAGCAATGCCAGATCATCATTAGTAGTCAGTTAAAGGGAAGCCGACTTTCAGAAATCATTTAGGGGGTGTTTGGTTGAAGGTAATCAAATGTAATCAGATACCTGATAATCTTTTTAAAGTAATCAAATTCCTAGGAATATTAGATTATAGTGTTTGGTTTTTAAAGTTAAATTTTAAAAGTTAAAAGGATAATTGTGTCTAAATTATTTAAATTTTAAGATTACCATGATATTTAGATAAGGGGTAATCTGAAACCCAAGGGGGGAGGTGGGTTTCAGATTACCCCTTTATAAGGGTATCTGAAACCCATGGGTTTCAGATTCCCAGGTATCTTAAAATAAGATAACCTCATAACAAACATTATAATCTTAAGATTCCTATTCCTTTATAAAAGATTACCCCATACCAAACACCCCCTTAAATATCAGTTGTGTATAGATATGATACACCTAATTTATTGAATAATTTCTGTTTTCTGGGAGGAAATAAAGAGAAGAAAAAGGAACGTGAGAAATTACAAATATTCAGAGCACCAAAAAAAAAAAAAAAGGGAGAAATTACAGATGCAGATAGTATTTGGCATTGACCAAAAAAGAAAAATATTTTCATTTTGCTATCATTTCGTATACAATCATCTTTTCGCACTAAAACGGTGAAAAAAAGAACCTACAAAAGAATGACATAACAAAGAAACAAAAAGAAGACTCAAAATCAAAATTAAAAAGAAGCAAGAGACCAATGTGAACCAGATCTGACACGGTATGAAACAGCAGACAGACACGAATATTAAATATCTGGTTATGTCATGTTACAACAAATGGTTGTATCTGGAATGAAAGAAAGGCCAAGTCTGTACAGGATCTCCGGTGACTTGTCGAAGTCTCATCCTCCCCGACATGATTCAATTACTTCGCTCACAGCTTTATGAGTCTCCGGCGTGATCATGTTCAAGGACAAATGAAATGCCTGAAAATAACACGAACCAATTCTCAGTACCATATACAATTCACGAATGATTTTTCAAGTTTCTTCAATATCTTGAATAAGTCGGAGACAAGCATGTACCACAAATCTGTCCAACACAGGTACTAGAATTGCCAAGCTGCGGTCCGGGAGACAGTCAGCAATAGCATTACGTATGAGCTTACTGTAGATCCCAGACAAATTTCACTTTTCAGAATATTCATAACGGAATTTGAGAGATACATAGATAAATAAATAGATAGAAATGAAGAGAAGACAAACCTTTCAGTTGAAAGGAATGCAAGAAGTAACGCAGCGTAAGCTTCTAGTATCATTTTCTCGGCTTCTTTCTCTCCTTGTAGCACGGCTTCTTCATCATCCTGCAAAATGCAACATGTGAAGTAGACAGCCCGAAACAAGCTTCCTTTCCATTAAGTTTTCGCAAGATAAGATAAATTAATAAAAACCATATCTATGAAGAAACTGATTTTTCTTCTCCTTTTATTCTTTGCACAGCATCACTGCAATAAATAGTGTAGTAACAACTAACACGAAGATAACCAAGAGATGTTACTCACCCACGGCAAAACTTTTCCTTCATGGACCGCCTCACCTGCTCCTTGGTTGGCCAAAAAGATAGAGCAGAGTAGTGGAATTACATCCTTGCTACTCCCCTCGTCAAACAATTCGGAGTTATGCAATTGAACACTGGCTGATGCAAGCCGTGATCTGCGATAAATAAAACTATGAAGTTTCAGTCAATAGGAACATGATAATTTCCACACAGCAGCAAATAACTTAAATCGTTAAATGTATGACAGCTTCAAGAATTATATACAAAAGAAGCTCAAGAAACTGAAGTAAAATTAACCTGTTTTGACTGTCCTTCTCCACCAAGTTCACAAGAAGGCCCAAAATAGCAACCAGAAAATCTAGCTCGTGATCTGTTAGAGGCCTGTCATTTTGACTATCAAGATCAACAAAGGATGGTGAAGACGAGCTGAATGAAGGAAAGTGACAAGCAATCAAGGAAGACATGGTCTCCAGTCCTCCACAGGCAGCAATTTGCTGACAGCCAACAGGATTGTCATTTGTTACGTTCATAAGGGCCTGGCCAAGAAGCAGCATAAGCATTATTTACAACAAATTATTTCATTTGACCAAAAATTGTTTATTTGACCACCTAATTTGAAGTACCAAAAATCCCTCTATGGTATACTATTTTCTCTCCGTTGCAAGGAGGTTATAAAGACAGGTGCGAAAGTTTGGTTGCTGACTAAGGGTTCAGAGTATTTGGTTAGTGGCTTACTTTGACAGCAGTGAGAAGGCAGTCAGCTAAAAGGCTGGAGCCATCTTCATCGACAGAGGTTGAACAGGAAGCTTCATGCAAGTGATTATTTTCTCCATTACTTGTTTCTTCATGGCTCGTTATCGTTCGAGACTGAAACCCATACTCAGGTTCTCTGTCTATTAGTCCAATTCTTTTACTCCTAGGTATATTTTGCTTTCCAGACAGTACTTCCCACTTAGAAGGCTCAAAATCATCTTCATCAAATGCAAAAGGATCTTGGCTATCATCTAAAACCTCCAATTTTGCACCCTCCAAATCATAGACTCCCTGAGCAATATCAAGATTCTTCCTTAAACTATTCTTAGCTGCATGCATACTACCAGATAAACTCCTTGATGCTCCACTGCACGAGCTCGATGCAGAAGATTTTAGTCTCGTCTTTAACGAATAGCTATCATTCATGGAGGTGCTGGTGGTCTCAGAACTAGAACACTCCAATCGCGTGGCGGACACAAATTTGCTGCTCTGGAATTTATAAAAGCCCTTCTCAGAGTAAATATTATCTGAATTTCTTTTAGAGGCATCACTGAGAAATTTCTCATTGTCGTCTCCTGAAAATTTAAGTACAAGGAATCAGCTTATGAATCTGGCATAGTCATGGTAAGGAATTATTGAGCAGTGACAGAATTGCAAGTACTATTGCGCATTCTGTAAATGCTGCTTCTTTCTTAATCCAGAAAAATTACTTTTTCGACTTTCTAGAAATATAGTCGTGCATGTGTATGTAAGAATCTGAAGATACACATGAGAGGGTCGGGGAAGAGAGGTTGGCAATTAGGTACCTTTGAAGTCAAATTCAAAAGAATAAGAAGTCCCCTCCAAGAGAGCAGAGGACTTTTCATTAACAGAAGCCACGGCAGAAGTTTTGAGTAAATAAAGATCTGAAAATCAATGCAACAAGTTAGTCAACTGCAAAACAGATAGCAATAAGTTCTCAGACTGAGACCACAAAAAGATAAAGACAAACTAGCTCTGTGAATCCTTAGGTACCTGAAAGAATCTTAATGATAGACATAACAAGTTGTGCGAACGATAGGGGGCTTCCCGTTGAAGTTATCTTCCGCTTCATCCCGAGCAAATGGTTCTATCACAAGAAAGGAAATATCAACATATTTTTTTTGCTTAATTTAAGATGTCTTCAACTTCAAGTTGAGAAAGCAGTAATTTTTCACACACAGATGAAAAAGCGAGATAAAACATTCAATGTACCTGATTATCTTTACTTAAGAACGTCGCATTTTCCATAATTTTCAGGCATTTCAAAAGCAGAGAAAGGCACTGCATATCCATGTCAATTTTTGTATCCTGACTAAGAGGTAGATTATTTTCCATCCAACTCTGCAAAATGCATTTTCTTTAAATTAAATGAACTTTCAAAGATCCCAAGTTTTTCAAAATGTATGAAAGAGGAAGGTCAGGTGCAATGAAGGATGTTCTTTAGTTCCACACCAAAGATTGCCGAACTTATGTTTCTCATGCATGCTTCCTAAACTCGACTGCAAGAAAAATTTTTGAACAAGCTTCCTAGAATTAAAATAAATACCGCATGGTCTAGACAGAGCACTGGCTCAGAATTTCTTCTAATCAATAACGAATATGATTATAATTAGGTTATTACCCTTTATTGTCTTTTACTGCTCTATCTTTTCCAAATATAAAACAGACTATATAAGATTAAACAAACATACAGGCTCACACCTCCATATCAGAATGACAGTTCATGGCCACCTCAAAGACGGCATCAAGACCTTTAAGCTCTCGCAATTTTTCCTTAAAGTTTCCCCCAGATTTCCTCACTGTCCCAGAGGTTTCTGATTGGATTGGACACGAGACAGAAAATCAAAGGGCAATCATTAGCACATGAAAGGAGTCAAAGAGCAAAAAAATAAATTTATCAAAACATAGCAAATAAGTTCAATCATGAAAATTGTGTACCCACTTATGCCAATACAAACATAAAGAGCACTCTTAAAATCGATATACAAGAATTAATAGGTTGAACTCGGTGGAAAGAATCTAAACATCCTATTAATTGATCAAAACTATTACACCTACTTAAGGATCATTCCTCTCGTGGATAAGTTGTTTAGAACTACTTTATTTCTATGAACAGTCCGGCCATGCTTTCATTTCTTAGGAAATAGAATCAAGTGATATATAACAGAGCTTGGAAGCCATGGGCTTCAGTATAGAAGGCACACCTTCAAGAGAAATAGTAGATAAGCATGCTTTCTCTATGGTTAGCAGAGCTATCCATTTCGGGCTTAACTCTTGCTTTCGCATTCCACTGTTCCCATAGCTTGACTTTAACTCCTTGCAACTTAGAAGAATTTCATGCACTTTGGACAAAATTTCACCAGCACCACGGTCCACCGTCTCCTTGGAAGTCTTCAAAATGCCAGAACCCATACTCAATGCTAAAAGCTTACAACCAATTTTTGGTACTTTTTCTTCAGTAGCAGTAGAGACCACTGGTTTCAACAACCTAATTAGGAATTTTATGCAGCTCGGTGATTCCAAAAGATGCTCATCTTGACCCTGACAGAACACAGCCATTAAGAGTACAATGATTATAATCGACGAATTTCCATGAAATGCGAAGAATCCTGTATATTAGCCAGGCACTTCTAAACTTCCACCACATTATTAAAATGCTCTTGAGAGGACGAAAAGTTTGCATCTTGTTATAAACAAGCAATTTGAACATTATTTAGAATGACAAAAATGAAAATTACACTTTGCAAACTGCAACTTACATCACTTGTCAAGGCATAAAGAAGAGCAGCAGAAGCCAAATTACAAGGTGAGTCATCAAAGCTGAGACCCATGACAGCGTCAATAATTGTCTTCGCCATCCTGGAAATAGTTTCCAGAAAGAATAACAAAATCACCAGCAAAGCTCACGAAACAAAATTGTTAGAGCGATAACATGCATATATTTGATACAATAGGAGAGAAAGAAATGACATAGTTAAACTTCAAATTCTTTAGATATTCAAGCGAAAATTATTGATAATTAAAAGGAAATAAGAGACATAAACAAGCCCCAGATTTTGTTGCCTCTCAACGACAGTTATGACCAAGATTCTTTCACAGCTGATCTCATGCCGTTTTTCTCAAAATTCTATTCTCTTTCTTAAGAGTTATAATTCTAAATAAGGCCCTTCCTTATACCATAAATTCATCGTATTCCAAAGAAACGCATTAACGAACAAAAATCCTTTATCAAGCAAAAATTTCACAGCTACATTTCAAGCTCAAAATGAATAAACCCGTCAAGAACTACATGGAATTCACTCACTAAAACCTTCAAAGATCACACCCCAACAAAGAAATCATTGAAATTCACATGCACAAATCTCCAAAATCGCGCTTTAAATTCGAAACAAATCAGAAATTGACAAAAGTCTTCGAAACAAGTTTGAATCAAACAACAGTTGATTAAATCCCAATATTCTATTGACATTCGAATTCAAATGTCAAAACCCATCAAGAGCTACATGAAATTCCCTCACTCGAATCAAGAAAATTCTTGAAAACACCGCATGCCCATGAAAGAATTTTCCCAAGAAAGATTGAATAACCTCACTAACTTACCCTTGAGTCCTCAAAAGCCGTCTCTGCTGGGCCGTACCGCAAATGGACAACAACGACAACAAGCTCGCCCTCCTGATCCGAACCGGCTGGTTCCTCCTCAGCCCATCGAGCGCGAAATTCACCTCGTCCACGTGCTCCATCATCTCCCCGAACTCCTGCGCCTCCATCAGCGTCGCCGTCGCCGGAATCAACGGCGGCCGAGACGAATTCCTCCTCTTACTCGGCGGCGGGGCCGGAGGCGGCAAGTCCCTCTTCTCCGGCACAACCCTGGTCTTTTTGGGCTTCCGAAAGCCGCCGCCGGCGCCGCCGTCGGTCAGCGAATCGTCGTCGAAGGAGACCTGGGAGGAGGAATCGAAGCCGTACGGATCGAAGTCGAAGGCGGCGGAGGCGGAGGATTCCTGGGACGAGAAGGGGATGCCGTACAAATGGTGGTGTTCTTGAGAGGAGGGAGTGTCTTGGGAGTCGTGAACGGCGTCGTTTAGACTGTTGGAGTACGGAATGCCACGGCTGGCGGTGCGGCGGCCGTACGTCCTCACGCTCATGGTGGGGACTGCAGCGGGGAGTTTTCCGGTTTTGCCCTTGTCTTTGCTATCTCGTCGGATGGGTTGGGCTGGGCATTGGGGAGGGGCGTTTTCGGAAAAGGGGGTTGAAATTGAGGGGCAGAATTGGAAAATGAGAAGTAACGGAGACTCTTTCTCTCTCTCTCTCTCTCTCTCTCTCTAGGCTCTGAGCGTTTTTCGGCTGTGGAGGAGGAGAAAGAGAACGAGGAGGTTCCGAGACGAAAATGGAAAAGAAAATCGATTCGAAATGTTGAGAGGAGAGAGAGAGTGAGAGAGGAGAGAAAAAGAGGGGCTTTTTCTTCAATTCGAAAACATACGATCCGGTTTGCTTCCGTGAAATTGCGTGCAATTTCTGCATCGCTTGGCCAATCACAATTTTTTCTTTATTTTTTATTTAGGGTTGTTTCGTCATTTTCTCTTTCAGTTCGGATCATGCGCTTCACGGCTCAGGCTCAGCTATGTGAGCAAATGCTTCCTTTATTTTCTGAGGGATTTTGGGCAACATTTGGAAATTGAGTTTTTTATGTTGAGTTGGTGACGGAATTTTAGAGGATAGAATGGAGATAGAATTTTAAAGATTATGTTGAATTTGTACGTTGTGATATAAAAAATTGTGTAAAAATTTGAAATTGTTTAGAAAAAATTTGAAATGTGTTCGGTGTTTTTGAAGTTAGGTTAGAGATGGACTAAATAAATTCTTTTTTTTTTTTTTGTTTAAGAATAAAAAAGTATTTCTTCATTTTCTTACACTAGTGTCCCTTAACTTATCCTACGGTTATAATTTATATCTTGAACTTTAAATTTTGATAATTTACACAATAAAGTTACTTATTTATAGCGATCTATCTATTAATGATAACAATATTATTTCCTGTATTGATTTTGTTCTACAAGGTTTTTAGTTTGCTTTGTATCTTGTAATTTCTTACAATATTTTTATTCTTTTTAAACTTAAAAGGGTAAAAAAAAAAGATTACATGCATAGCCTGACGATAATATCATACCTAACTTTACATAAAAGTGTAAAATTAGAATAGCTTGAAATAGTACATTTTTCTTACTATAATCCGGTCACATTTGAAAAGATAAACAATCTCTCCTATTTTTACTTTCTACGTTTTCTCTCCTCCCTAACAAACAATCACCAATAAAGTTTTTTATCTTTTTTTTTTTCGTCTCCATGAACTTCTCTTATGTTTGTAATTTACATCCAAATTTATACTTTCGACACTTTATTTTTGAACTTAAAATAAATAGATAAATAATAGGTACATGCATAATTTAGCGGTATTTTCACATCTGACTTTACCATAATGTGTAGAGTTTTAGAGTTTGAATCCATCATCTCCAAGTTCCAAAAAAAAATTAAATAGGTAAATACCCAGTTGATAATGTTGTTAGTATTTTTTATGATAAATCATTCATGAATTACACATGGATAATTAATTAAAGACATGAAAAGTATTTTTTTAATTGATGTTAACCCCAATCTATGCTTTAAAAAAACTAGTTCAAAGTTTTCAATTTTGATAAATTGAATTAGAGATCATAAACCCAATAAATTCAAGTTAAAATAGATAAAAGGATTATTCTTATGATTAATTAATGACAAATGTGTAAGTTGCAAGTCAATCTCCCTATTTAAAAAAAAACACAGTTATCAATTAGGGATAAATTAGCAAAATTAAAAGTATAGAGAATTAAATATAACCATGCGATAAGTGCAAGGGCATCAATGCAAAAAAAAAATTATATTTAAAAAAAAAAACCTTCTTATTTGTGTGGGTATTTTACTATTGATATTCGGCAAAATCAATTTAGTTCACCATTAATACATGTTAATGGGAAATTTATTAGATCCGAGTCTCGGACATGCATGTCATTATGGCGTATTTCCTTAAAGTAGTTTTTTGCTGGAAATTTCTTTTAAGTAGTTAATTATTCCAGCCTCTCTCTGAAAAAAGAAAAAAAGAAAAAAAAAGAACAGCATTCATTTTTTGCCTTTTCGAGACCTAAGATTTATTTTATTATTATTATTATTATTATTATTATTAAGGAAAGGAAGTTAGACTGTACTTCGGATTTCCTAATAGTTACAAAGGCTCATGGATATTTTGTTAGGGTGAATAGTTGCGTTTGTTAGGCTTCTTCCCTTTATCCATACAGGTTCGATTTTTATTACCTTTTTTTAGACCTCATTTTTGGGTTTATAATTCTTAAGACTATTTATGGTATACTTACTATACGTAGAATCATTTATCACTGTTATAATGTTTTTGTTTTCTTTAGGTATTACAAAAGGTAATTGGGAAACTATAATATTTTGATCATATTAACCAAAGTTCATTGTGAAAATATTAAAGCAGATTGTGGCCGGATCTAAGCATAACTTGTGAGGTTGTGATCATTTTCTGTTTGATTTTAATGTCATAATGTTAGTCATAAATAACAGTATAGAGCCAGAAATTTTATCAAATCTAATTATTCTAGTAAGTAGTTAAAACAAATAATTATTAAGCTTGCATTTGGTAGAAGATTCTGCAGTGAAAATTTTAAATTAAAATTGATTGACTTTTTAATAACTAGTTATAATTTTTGTTGATTTTTCAGAAAAATACAAAAACTGAGGTGAAAAACTTTTAAATTTGAACCTGAGAGCCAAACAAATGTAAGGCTTTGTTTGGCGTTTGAGTTTGACTCCAACTAAACTGTACATTTTCATCTTAGTTTTTGTCTTTTTCTGAAAAATCAGCAAAATTTATAACTAATTTTTGAAAAGTTAACTAATTCCAAATTAAAATTTTCATCTTTAACTGGCAAACCAAACGCAAGTTTAGTATTACATTTTTGGCAAGGTATCTTCAAATGACGCTGCTACTGGCCTTTGGCTACACCACTGACTATGCAGAGCGAGAAGAGTAAGGGAAGTTGAAATTTTGGTCTTTTCTTTTATTCTTTTTGTTTTGTTTTTTTATTTATTATTTTTAAAAAGAAGTTAGAAATCAAAAGGTTAAATACTTGAAAACTTATAATAAGCTGTACACTGCAAGTAATTAAAAAATCTGCCAATCGAATGAAAGTTTCTTTTTACTAGTATTATTCTTGTTGTCGTTTTAGAATGATAATTATGGTTGTGATTATAAGTACAGTCTAATAAAAAAAATTACATACGACTTTGGATGGCGTTGATTAAACTAAAATTGTAATTTAACAATATTTATCTTCGTTCATGTATATGAATCTTTGATTTTTCCCTCTACATGAACTAAACTTAGATTACAGTTTAGTTCAATTTTTTAAAGTTTATAAGCGCCCAAAGATTTAGGAATTTATTTAGTAGCATAGTAGATTTCCTATTTATATGTGAATTCAATTTTGAAATACGAGAACTTTAAAATCAAATTATGTAAATATTACAAAAAAATAAATTAAAAAAATAAAAAAAAAAAGAGGGACAAATGAAGGACTGCATTATAAAAAAAAACTTTTGAAGTTGGTGAAAAACTTTAAGGAGTTCAATGGTCTGGGAGGTAGATGACCTTGTAACTCCACTGACTTCATTATATAAAGTATGGAGATTGAATTCCCATCCTTTAAGCATGCATTTGGTGTATGAGTTAGAATTGAGTTTTTTTGGATTGGATATTGAATTGAATTAAGCTTATATGTTTGATGAGATGTTTGAATTGCTGGAGTTAAAAAGTGTAAAAACTTAAAATGTGTTTGGAAAAAAATCAATATGGAGTTTATTTATTTTGTCTCGAAATTCTATGAAATAAAAAAAAAAAATCATCACATTTGGACTTTTATATATAAAGTTATGGACTGTTAAAATTTGAATTATAAAATAATAATAATAATTATGAATAGTGAAACCGATATTGAATTTTCAAGGAAAAAAAATCAAATTGACTTGAATGGTTGTGGAAAGTTTAAAAACCCATATTATTATTATTAGTATGGTTGTTACTATTAAGCATTATTTTTTATGGGCTTTTAGAATTACTCATGATCTGTTTTTATTATTATTATTATTATTATTTTTTAATGAGATACTCATGATCTGTTATCATGTAGTCTTTTGGTGCCTTTTGTTATTATTATTTATTGTTATGCTATGTTTGTTTTTTAAGATCATTGACATTATTTGATGGAAATATTAGATATCTCTATAACATCTATAACATCTATAAAAAGCATAGATGTAACTAAATATCACATATATGCTTGCAAGCTGTTTCTTTCTTCTCCTATTTTTGATTGACATCTGTACAAAAATAATGCTTTGCAATTTTTTTGGTTAGTGATTTTAGGATTTGTTTGGTTTAGTTTAGTTTCTATAACTCTATAAGAACTATTTCCCTTTTATTGTAACTAAAAACTGTAACTCTCTAAACCACAACGAAAAAAGTGCCAACAAAGAAAGACACATATTAAATTACGTATAAGATTTGTTTGGTGAATAAGTTTGAGTTGAAAATTTTAAGTTTTAATAATAGTTTTTATTGACTTTTTAAAAAAGACAAAAAAAATTTTCAGAAAAAGAAAAAAAAATACAGTTTAATTTGAGTTAAACTTGTCGTCCAAACAAGTCCTAAGTATACGTGTCCAACTTTCTCTTTGTATTTTTACACGTATATTAAGTTACCTATTAAGAAAGACACATATTCAACCATTTTTTTTTTAAACCTTTTACTGAACCACTTTTTCAGCTTTTAGTTACAAAACGATTGTTAATTTTTTTTGATAAATAATAACAAAACATTTATTGTAGTTATAAAAACCAAATCTGTTGCACATATAAATAAACCAATAAAAAGTACGTACTTTCTCTAACATTTCTATCTATCTATATCTTGCTTCATTCATTCAATATTCACCATACCAGGTTTCTACCTTCTCTAACTTTTCTTTATTATGAACTAATACTTATTTATTTATTTTTTTTTTTTCTCCCCTCGCACACATAATCTGAACCACTTCTATCTTCTTCTTCTTCTTTTTATTTATTTTTATTTTTTATATTATTTTTTTAAGACTTATCTGACTTTAATATTAAATAATTATTTTGCTTGATTTTTTAAAAACTGGCTAGAAGATTAAAATCAATAAAAGAAATTACTCCAGACTTTAGAAGCTTGACAGTAAAACTAACTGTATATTGGAAAAACAACAACCAAGAAATTATTCTAAGGTGTTTGGGTGATGAGTTTAAACTCATCACCATCAACTCAATTTTTGTCTTTTTCCTCAAAAGTTTTTTGTCTTTTCTGAAAAAGTCAACCAAAATCACTATTTAAACTTACAGATTTCAACTCAAACTCATTCACCAAACACCCCTAAGTAGAAACGGTTCGAATAAATATCAGAAATTAATTTTTATTGATTCATAGGTATGTACTCTATATTTATTTTAATCAGTTAATAAATGTTATAGAAGCATTATTATAAACAATCTTTTTAATACAAAATTTCATTTAACATATGACAGTGAACAAGAATACAGACAAGCATTTTACGAGACAATATCAACATGTTTGAAGATACTTTAAAATTATCAAAAATTTTGTTATATTTCTAACGCTTATGTCCGTCAAGTTCAACAACAATATTAAATTGTTGACAATTATTTTGAATGGATTATTAATGCAAACATTGTTGTGAAAGAAATTGAAGATGAAGATGTTGTTAAAACTTCATCTGCTTTCATGTTTGTTCGTACGTATTTCTTAGATTGAAAGATTTATTGACACAGTAAATAATTCTTTCGGTAAGTCATAATATTATGATTTTTTAAATGTAATTATTGCTTTATTCATTTATTTTATAAATTTTGGAAATATAATACATTCTTATTAAATTACAGATATCATTAGAATATGCTATCAAAGAAATTCATACGAAGTATGACATAGCAAATATTCGAGAACTATATTTAGTCGATCAAGAGTAAGTTATCAATTTATTTATTTCTACATCTTATACTTATTCATAATATGATAAATTATATAATATCAATTTTTGCTTTGAATTTTTGCTGGAGAAAACATGTATTACTAACTTTATGAAATCAATATGCCATAAACGAATGAACTACTAATTCAGATATAATTGAAAAAAGACCTATAATTATATGTGCAAGAATTAAAGCTACTCGATATATAATGGTATGATATTTCAAAACATATTTCTTTTAATTTGTACTTTATTTATCTTCCACTTATTGATATTATTTCTTTTATAAAGGTGTATCTTTAGCAACAAAACAATCAAGCGCTTTATATATTAATTTACATATACCGGAAATAGTCGAGCTACAAAATTGATTAGTATTTTAACATAACAAATTTATTTCTAAATAACTATAATTATTTTGATATATAATTAAAAAAAATTAATTTTTTGTATTATAAAATTATAGGGCAACGGGTAATGAAAATTATCTTAAAATTGTAGCAATTCAAACTACACACATATCATTTTCATCAAGACCGATATTACCTTCACTGGATCTGATCATCAAATTAGATGACATACAACATTTACCGGATAATGTAATCTTCAACTTTATTTTTATTTTAAACTGTTTTATTACAATACTTTTATTTTAAATAATAACTTTCTTTATGAAAACATTTTATTACCAGCAAAAATTTCTGTGCAAAAATTAGACAATAATTATGTTCTATAGCCTGCTCACAAATGTTACAAGAAAACATCAACAGCATTGAATCAATCGTTTGGGTGTCCTCATTGCAATCAACAAGCCACAGCAATACCAGGGTATTTATAACGTTAATTATAAAGTTATATAATTAAAATATTTTATATAATAATATTAGTATTAATAACTATTTATATGTAATTGTAGATGTAAACTTGATATTATTCTTGAAGATCCATCTGGAGAACAAGTTGCTACACTTTTCGCAGATAATGCGGAGCATATTCTCAATTACTCAGCATATGAAATTATTTAACAATCTATATATGTTAGCTTTATAATTATTAATATTATCATTAACTTATTAATCATTGTTTTTAAATTTAATATTTTTATAGACATAAATTTACAGTATTGCATTTATTACAGGACGCAAGAATATATGTTGAGAAATTTAGCAAGAACTCCAAGTAACGAAAGATACATAATGCATTTGGAGATCCGAATGACAGAATATTTGGGCGGCACACAATATGTATTTACTGTTAATCATATTTTGATGTACCAGAAGAAACACTACCTACAACTGTTGTAGGAAAAAGAAACAATCTTAAATTTTATTCCATTGTAACTTACTGTATATATATATTATCTTCTCTTTCTTTTTTTTGTTCTTTTATTCTTAATATTATTCTTCTTCATGTCTACTCATTAAATTATTTAGTAATGATAAATTTGATAAATATTATGTTTTATTATACTATTTTATTAGTTAATAATAACCTTATTAATCATTGTTTTCAAATTTAAAGTTTTTTTAAAAAATAAATTTACTTTATTGCATTTACTACACAACATAAAAAATATATATTTCTGAAATATCTAAAAAATTTACCTTTGACAGTAATATATGTTGTATATGTACTCATATTCATTCATTTTTAATAATAAATATTCTTAAACATATATTTACATATAAATTATTTTACAATCAATTAATAAACATCTAAATTAATAAATTTACAATAAATTAATAAATATATATACTAATATCTATATATACTTAAACATATATTTACATTTATAAATAATTTTACAATCAATTAAGGCACGTGCATTTACACGTGCACATCACCTAGTATTGATAAAAGTATACATATGTATACTGATTAATGTTCAAATGAATCTTGCTGACTCAAATTGATTTGAAAATGGGAAACAAATGCCCTTACGTTTTGGGATAAGTAGAACAATACAGGTTGGTTTTTATGTGAAGTGCAGTACTTGAAGAAGCGACATGTCGTCTCTGAAACATGTCATTCTGTTCAAGCAATTTGTTCGTGCTCTTTAAGAAAAAAAAAAAAAAAAAAACATATGTCGTGCTGATTCGTTTATTAAAAAAAATAAAAAAATAAAAAACTTTCTTAGTAAACTATATGTCGTTTGTTTCTATTATAAGTTAATTGTTGTTTTATGTATTGGGAGATATGTATCGTTCTTTGGAAAAAAAAAAAAAGGTGTCGTTTCATATATACCGAAGATTCGCTTTTACAAGTGTCGTGGATTCCTCTCCTGTAAATTGCATGTCGTTTGGAGCATTCTTCATGTGTAAACGACATGTCGTTTTTAAACTGAAACGACTTCATACCTCAAAGAAAAGGCAACTGCTGCGGATTTGGCGAATGAGTTTACTAAACTCAAATTTTTTATTTTAATTTTAATTTTTTTAAAAAAATTAATAAAATTGATAATTTATTATTTAAAAAATTAACTTAATTCAAATTTAAAAATTTCATCCCATCTCAAACTCAATTCAAATACTAAATTAACCCCAAAAAAGGAAAGAAAAAAAAAAAAAAACCCCTCCCCCCAATCAAAGTGGCTCCATTTAACAGTCAAAGAAGCGATATCTGTTAAGCGCAAAAAAAAAAAAAAAAAAAAAAAAAAAAAAAAAACAACAACAACAACAACAACCACAGCTAAGGTACACCAATGACTATCCGCCACGTAGCCCATTTACCGCATTTCTCCCGCGAATCTTTTATTTTATTTTCATTTATTATTATTTTTTTCTTCCACAAAATTTATCACATGACTTTCATCACTTTTTTTTTCCCCGCGAAAAAATATGGCATGATTATTAATTAAAAAAATTCATACAATGAATTATTTTTTTATAGTCATATACTAATGGCATTAATTAAGTCTATTTTTGTGTAGAAATCAAGTTTCAAAATCATAAATAAATCTAAAGGTGAGATTTTTTTTATAATTAAGTTTCTTATTTTCTTGAGAAAAACATAAATTTTTATATTTATCCATATACTTAACGCATTAATTAAGTCAAATTATTTGTGTGTAGAAATCGAGTTTCAAAATTCGTAAACACATCTACAAGTGTGATTTTATTTTCTTATATATAAAAAAGTTTCTTTTTTTTGCCTTGAGAAAAACATAAAAATTTGTCTTTAATGAGTAATTCTATGTGGGAAAAAGGAATTAAATTCCTAATTTTAAATTTTAGTATTTATTTTTGTATTTGGGAATTAAATGATGTGAATCCCACATAGAAATAGAAAATTAATTTTCTTGATAAGAGAGAACTTGTCTCTCACCTATTATCTACGGAAATAAATTTGTTTCCCTAAAAAATATGAAGTAACTAACTCTATACCAAATATACCTTTATTCTTATTTAATTATTATTTTTCATTTAAGGATAATTTCGTAATTATAGTAAGTATATTCTCAATTATTCTAATTTTTAGAAAGTAAACAACATAATAGGAATTTAATTCTTCAAGTAAATAGATTTTTTGATACATTAGTAAACACTTTTATCTAATTTTAGAATATAATTCCGTGTAATTTAAATCCTTTTTTCATGTAATTAATTTCCTATTTTTAGAATTCTTGATAAGTAAATGTGCATAATTTACTTCTAAATACAATGGATTAAAATTATCTATTTAATTTTAATATTTGAATTAATACTAACAAACGGTATTATGTCACTTTATTTAGTGAGATATTCGTTAAAACATAAAAAATAATTACAAAACATTTAAATTTATATATAGCGTAATTTATTATCTCTTTGGATCATAAGTAAAAAAAATAAATTTGAATAATAAATTTAAATTTGATAAGAAAAAATATTATTAAAATATTTAAATTAAAGATTTTTTTTTTGAAAAATTTAAATTAGAGATTTAAACATACTATTACATATTTTTGGAAACAATTAAACAACTGATCCAAGTCCAAACATGTCAGCCAGAAAAATCTGTCCGTAAAGAGGAATACCGTTGCATTGGATTTTCTATTTAAATTAAAATTTTTGAATTTCTCGTAATTTTCTTCTTCTTCTTCTTCTTTTAAAAAACCATTTTTTTTTTTTTTTTACAAAATCATGTTAGTTGGCCTTTTAATTACTTAATCTAATAGATAGTCAAATATATATTTTTAATTTAGAAAAATGACCATTAATCATTTTTCAGATTTGATCACTTAATAATTGACTAATAGTTAATTAATGATTGATTATAAAAATAGGTGATTGACTAAATGATTAATAAATAATTCATTATAAAATTTATAATTTAATGTTATAATTAATCAATGATTGATTATTATGTGATTAATTACTAATTGATTATTTAAGAAAATTGATTAATTATTTAAAAAATAAAAATTTTTTAACTAATTTTTAAAAATTTGATTATTATTTAGGTTTTTTTAAAAAAAAATTATTTAACTATAAATCCCATTAAATTATAATTTCTTATTTTTTTAAAGAATAATTTCGTTAAATTTTTTTTTGAAAACGGAATAATTCATTATTACACTGCTTCTTATTTTATTTTGTTTTTAAACTCAGGTTGGAGTTCAAGTTTAAACTTAAAGCTTAACTCAAATTTTTATAGTTTTTTGAAATTTTTTTTTTTGAAAAAGTTTTTTTATCTTTACTAAAAAGTCAACAAAAATTATTATTCAAACCTAAAAATTTTATAACTCAATTCAAACTTACTCAACATCAAACATCCTCTTATTTTATTTCATTATTACACTGTTTGGCAACGGGTTTGGTTCAAACTTTTTTTTATCTTTTCCCCAAAATTTTTTGTCTTTTCTGAAAGTCAACAAAATTTACTATTTAAACTTATAAATCTTAACTCAACTTATACACCAAACAAGTCCTTAAAATTTTTAAATTTAAATAATATTTTTATTGATTTTTTCAGAAAAGATATATATATTTTTTCAGAAAAAGATAAAAATCATAAAAAAAAATATAATTTAATTTAAAACGAGACTAAGAACTAAACAAATCCTTAATTTTCAGTAGTCTCTAATTTTTTTGGACAAAATAATTAATATTTTTAACTTTTTGCGGGTGGGTACTATTTTTGACCTTTCGCTAACTGGATCTAGGGTTTCTCCTCTTCACGACTTGGGTTCGTTGTTCTTCATCATCATCTCCGTCACCAAACCCTAACTCCACACAAAAAATCACTGACAGACAAAATCAAAAATTTCCAGATTCCCAATTTCGATTTAGGGATTTTCTACTCCAAGAAAAATTTTCTGATCATCATCAACCAGGGATCTAAAATCTTCCAGAGGAAGAAGAAAGACAGAAAAAAAAACCCTAATTTTTGTTTTGTTTGTTTGATCTTTCTTTTTCACTTTCACGGATCAGTGATTTAATACCGAAAATTGGACCAAATTTAAAGCAATCCTTGATGATGATGATGGTGGTGATGATTCTGTAAGGAAACGCCTTTGAATTTCACGAGCGACTCTCTGATTTTTTTTTTTTTTTTTGGAAACCTATTTAGCATCTGGAACTTGACGAGAACTCGGATTTGATGTTTGGCTGGTGAGAAAAGAAAAAGGAAAAGGAAAAAGAAAAGAAAAGAATGTATAAATCGGTGGTGTATAAAGGAAAGGAGGTACTTGGGGAGGTAGAGATATATCCGGGAGAGAACAACAACGACCAGAGGATTATCGATGACTTGAAGGAAATCAGAATAAGCCATTTTTCGCCACCAAGTGAGAGATGTCCGCCATTGGCAGTGCTTCATACGATTACTTCTTCTACTTCTTCTTCGTCTTCTTGTGGTGTTTGCTTCAAAATGGAGTCAAAGTGCTCGCAGTCTCAGGACTCGCCGCTCTTTCTTTTGCACTCCTCTTGTGTCACGGAGAACAAGGTATCGCAGCACAACTTATCAGAACAAAAAAAACAAAAACAAAAAAAAAAAAAGAAAAAAAGAAAAAAAGAAAAAAGAAAAACCATCTAAAGATCAAAAAATCAAATTTTAAACATTTAATTCAGGGAAAAAAAATAATTAATCTGAATTTCTAGAGAAAACAGAAATCTAAAGCTAAGATGAGCTTGAGCTTGTTAATCAGTGGACTCTGGACTGTATTTGCAGGGGACCCATTATGGAATTTTCAGGAAATTTTCTGAAAATTTCAGTTAACCAAGTTAAGCCCAAATTTAGAATAATTAGTTGTTATATTTATATTTTTGGAAATAAATAATGCAAAATGTACGAATTTTTGGACTTTCGGCGAAAATATATGAAACTTCGGGTATGAAATTAAAGCTGAACTGCGTTATTACCTTGAATGAACCTTATTGCTGAAATAGCTGTTGGGATAATGGTAGAATATTTCTGGAATATGCCACTTGGTTTAAATCTTGCTATGTGTTCTGAAGTTGTGTATAAGTTTCTGCGAGAACTAGAACATTGTTTAACTAGCTCTCTTTACTTTTTCCTTGGCTTATCTCGTTAGCTCGCTGAGAATGCGTGATCCTATTGTGACAATCTGAATCGCTTGGGACAACTTCTGCATTATCTGATTGTTCTGGGTATATTTACATGTATAAAATTATGATATTCCTAGTTGATTCTAACAAATATGGTAGATATTCTTATATGAGAGTAAGTACTCGTGTTTGTCGTAGATTTAGTTACTTCTTTTGTTGTCAGTTTTATGATGGTGTTTCTCATTCTGATGTCTACAGACTGCAGTAATGCCACTTGGAGCTGGGGAGGAACTCCATTTGGTTGCCATGTATTCTAGGAACAGTGACAAACAGCATCTGTGTTTCTGGGGATTTAATGTTGCATCGGGGCTTTACAATTCATGTCTTGGCATGCTGAACCTTAGATGTCTTGCTATTGTATTCGATCTTGATGAAACACTTATAGTTGCTAACACAATGCGCTCGTTTGAGGACAGAATAGAGGCTCTGCAGCGGAAAATAAGCAGTGAGTTGGACCCCCAAAGAATTTCTGGTATGCTGGCAGAAGTCAAGCGGTATCAGGATGACAAGGCTATATTAAAGCAATACGTTGAAATGATCAGGTTGTTGATAATGGGAGGGTTATCAAAATTCAGTCTGAGGTTGTTCCCCGCTTTGTCTGATAACCATCAGCCTATAGTTCGTCCGCTTATAAGGTTACATGAGAAAACATAATTCTGACTCGCATTAACCCGCAGGTTTGTAGTGGGTGCTGCTGGAGCCTTTATATTATTGCAGTTTTATTTCTCTGTTTTTACCAAATAATTGTAAGCTAATGTACTTCCTTGTTATCATAGATTCGGGATACAAGTGTTCTCGTGAGGCTAAGACCTGCATGGGACGATCTTAGGGGCTATTGATTGCAAGAGGGCGTAAGCGCTTTGAGGTCTATGTTTGCACGATGGCTGAAAGGGATTATGCTTTAGAAATGTGGAGGCTTCTTGACCCAGATTCAAATTTGATAACCTCAAAAGAATTACTGGAACGCATAGTGTGCGTTAAATCTGGTGAGCGGCATTATTCGTTTGGAACAACTTTTTTCACTTTCTGATTGGAATTTTGTATAGTAGTTCTCAAATTGCATGGGATACTTGTTATTCCCCGATATGGTATTTACCATATTTACTGTGTTCTTAAAGGTTTAAGGAAGTCATTGTTCAACGTGTTTCAAGATGGTTTGTGCCACCCAAAGATGGCATTGGTGATTGATGATCGCTTGAAAGTGTGGGATGAGAAGGACCAACCCAGGGTGCATGTCGTTCCTGCTTTTGCCCCATACTATGCTCCTCAAGCTGAAGTATGACTCTGCCCCCCAACAACTCTCAACTTTTTATGATGAAATGCATATGTTTTCCTGGTATACATGCACACGAGCTTATATTGTGACTCCTAATGCTGTAGGCAAACAATGCCGTTCCTGTCTTATGTGTTGCGAGAAATGTCGCTTGCAATGTCAGAGGTGGTTTTTTCAGGTAAGTTATACTAAATAGTTTTCTATTTTAGACAGAGACACACTTAATCACATAACCTTCATGTTTTACCTCGGAATTTCAAGTTTGAGGAATCAATACTGGTTTGGCATGTTTACACATAATGTCGTTGTCCTCTGTGTAACAATCTCTGGGATTTGGCAACAGAGAATTTGATGACGGTCTTCTACAAAGTATTCCTGAAATTTCTTATGAAGATGATATTAAAGATATTCCCTGCCCTCCTGATGTGAGCAATTATCTGGCCTCCGAGGTTAGTCAGGACAAAATCTTTTCATTTTCTCAGACAGTATTGAGTGGAGGATGTGTTTGATTTTTATAAGATATCCCTCTACTCTAGGGCGGTCTTGAATACCTGTGACATTATTATTTTGCATCATTTAGGATGATGGCGGTGCTAGCAATGGAAACAGAGATCTACCTGCTTTCGATGGCATGGCGGATGCTGAGGTTGAAAGGAGACTGAAGGCAGTTATCAAGTTCTAAACTGTTGCTGTGTTATTTTAGTCAGACTTGCTTCAACTATCTAATCTACTTGTTGCTCTTTCTTGTTCATAGGAAGCAATATCAGCCGCTTCTTCAGCCATTATCCCTGATCCTAGACTTGCTCCTCCTCTTCAGTATCCTGTGCCATCTTCTTCTGGCAGTGTTCCACCACCAACTACTCAAGTATCAATGACGCCTTTCCCAAATATGCAGTTCCCTCAGGTAGCTTCTGTAGTTAAACCATATGTTGGCTCCGTGGAATCAAGCTTGCAAAGTTCTCCTGCTAGAGAAGAAGGCGAGGTTCCCGAATCAGAATTAGATCCTGATACAAGGCGGAGGCTTCTAATTTTGCAACATGGGCAAGATAATAGAGAGCACACACCAACTGAACCTCCATTTCCCGTAAGACCACCAATGCAAGTATCTGTTCCCCATGTTCAACCCCGTGGAGGTTGGTTTCCAACAGAGGAAGAGATGAGCCCCCCACGACAACCAAGCCGGGTAGTAGCCAAAGAATTTCATTTAGATTCTGAACCGATGCATATAGAAAAACAGCGACCTCCTCATCCACCTTTTTTCGCAAAGATTGAGAGCTCAATTCCATCCGATAGAATGATTCAAGAAAATCAAAGATTACCAAAAGAGGTAAGTGGCATTTGGTTTTCCTCTTTTTTCTTTTGTGCTGTAATCTCGGTGTTGCTGATTGCTTGATTTTACTTCTGACTGAGGAAGCTTATCATTCATACATTTACAGGCCTTGCCTAGAGATGATCGGAGATTAAACCATTCCTTGCCTGGTTATAATTCCTTGTCAGGTGAGCTGTGAGGAATTATTTATTTGAGTTGTTTGCTGGTCTGCTCTTATCTGTGGGCCCGTATATTTTTATGCCTTCATTTTTTACTTTTGGCATTGGTAATTATACGACATTGCTGAGGATAAAAATTATTGCTATCTGGTTGAGCCGTTGAATGCCTTGTTGGTGATCACCACCTTCTATTGTTTAATAGTTAAATCGGTGCATGGACATTGTAGTGATCACTGTTTCTAGCGAGATCAGATTATCTTGGTTGATTAGTGAGTTTTACAAATTATGAAATGGACATGGAGCGTTGATGTGTTTTTCTTCGAGTGATTCTTGGTTGTGCAATTGTTGATCTTAGCACTTTCTCATGCTGATATGCCTTTTGTAGGTGAGGAGATATCCTTAAGTCGATCATCTTCAAGCAACAGGGAAGCTGACTTTGATTCTGGCCCAGCAGTATCAAATGCAGAAACTCCAGCTGGAGTTCTACAGGAAATTGGAATGAAGTGTGGAACCAAGGTAAATTTTAGGAGTCTGTAATGTGAAAATCTGGTACAATGCTTATGAATGCTAAACACACTTGCGCTTTTTAATTTTTATCTCTCTTTAACTCTCTCTTAACTTGTTTTATCAAACCGTTATAGGTGGAGTTCAGGTCAGCTTTGGTTGCGTGCACTGAACTGCAGTTTTCTGTTGAGGTACTGTCAAAAAATTTTATGCATCATTTTCAGCGATATTAACTTTTTTTGCTTTGTTCTTATTCTATCATAATTAACATAATGGGCGAAAATTCATCAAAAATGTTATGGGCTATGTGCATGGTTGAGCAGTTGAATAAATCAATTATGTGTTTGAACAAAACCTTTCAGTAATTGGTCCTTTATATTATCTTCTATCATTTGAAGTGGAAAGAGTGAAGAGTCTTGAAAGAAAGACGTAAATGCCATAAATAGAAATAACATGCCTTTTTGTTGGATAAGCTGAGGTTTTCCATTGACTAAATAAAAATTGGCATCTGCATGATCATTCTGTCTTGCCCTTGTAGGCTTGGTTTGCTGGAGAAAAAATTGGTGAAGGAACTGCTAGAACAAGAAGGGAAGCTCAACTTCAGGCTGCTGAACACTCTCTTAAAAATTTGGCTGGTAATATTACTTGCTTTTTTTGTTGCCATTTACTTGAGAACTTTATAAATAGGTTACCTTTAAATAAATTGAATTTATAAATCGGTTACCTTTTAATTATATTAGATGAAATTTTTGATAAAATAAAGTAGAAAAGGGGTATTAAAAAAAGATGAGCGTTCTTATGGTTTTCAAAACAATAAAGCAATTGCTGACAATTTTGGATAATGTTTTGCAGATATGTATATATCACGGCTTAAGCCAGATTCCGGGTCTTTGCTTGCTGACATGACAAAGTTTCCTGATGCAAATGACAATGGTTTTGTCGGTAATGTGAATTCATTTGGGAGCTATTCATTTCCCAAAGAGGAGTCTCTGTCATTTTCATCGGAGCCATCGAGGCTTTTAGGCGCTAGATTGGAAGGCTCTAAGAGATCAATGGGTTCAGTTTTTGCACTAAGAGAATACGTAAGATCTAAATGATTTATTTATTTTTCCTCTTCTTTTAATCTTTTTTTGTTACTTCTCCAGTCACTATATATTGTGTGTTTAATTTTGATTTGTGCCATTGTGCATTGTACTTCTTCAGTGTACGACGGAGGGTCTTGAATTAGCGTTTCATCCTCAACCTGCACCTCCTGCTGGTTCGATCCAAAAAGATGAAGTGCATGCACAGGTATGAACTAGCAAGATTTGCTTCATTAATTTAGACCAAGTTGGAGATGGTTTCTTAATTTAGTTTAATAAAATGCCGAGTATTTTGGCAACCCATTTCATACGCCCTTTGAAAATCAGTAAAATGATGAAAGGAAAGAATTGTGCGTGTGTGTGTGTGTGTGTAGTATTTTATTTCAAAGGGAAAACCAAGTCTGTAGGCTTGGCAATATTCTCATTACTTGCAATGCATGTGTGAGTGAGCATGACATATAGACATACTTTTTCCGTCTTTCTCACAGAGTGCGCAAGTGTCCTGAAATCTGTTGTAATGAGTATGTTTGCCGTGTTACATTGCGGAGAAGTGGTTAGCCTACTTTTGGACCAATGCTTTTGAAACTCATGCCTCTCATGTAGTTGAGTTTCAATGCAAGAAATGATTTAGCATTCAGGGACTGGTGTCTGTTTTATGAACCAAAGCAAACTTTTTTGAGCCTTTACGATTGCTTATATTTGCACGTCATTAAGTCCCTCGAGTTCCAAGAATAGTTCATCTCTTCCCTGGACCTTTCGAAGATGATAGATTTTGATATTTGTTAGTTAATTAGAACTTGATTCTAATGAGGCGCCTCCTAAGATAATCTTCTCCCTTCTAACAGTTTCCCTCTGTTTTTTGGTATTTTTGTTCTAGGTAGAAATAGATGGCCAGGTCGTAGGAAAGGGGATTGGGATGACGTGGGATGAGGCTAAGTTGCAGGTATCTTGTCAGTTATTTTATGTTCTCTTCCTGGCTTATACGATTTTTTTTTTTAATCTTGTGTTCTTTTCCCTTTTTTCGGTTTAAATATGGCTTCTGAGAGTTATGTCTTTCTTAGGCTGCTGAAAAGGCTCTCGGAAGTTTAAGACCAATGTATGGTCAGAGACGTCAGGGTTCTCCAAGGTAAGTAATTTAACGGCTGTAGCTACTGTATTCTTTTGCATTAACTTAGTCAAAGTGAAATCTGACATGCCCAAAAAAATAAAAAAAATAAAAAAAACTGGCCCGAACAGCCAGGGCCACAAAACTTTCGGAGTTCTAATGTTTCTGGGTTGGTCGCAATGGTCCAAATTCCATATTGATTTAATTTGCTGTTTGTGGCGTTTAGACTTCAGAGCACCATGAGATACCATGTAGAGAGGTTGGAACTTGTATGTAAAATCCTTTTGGCATTTAAAGTACGATTCTGGTTGTTCTTCTACCGGGTTCTCTATCTGGTGGGTTTTCACTTCTCGTTTGCAGTCGCAAAGTGACGCAAACAAACTACCTCTTCTTTTCTCCCGTAGGCCCTTTTGGTGCACGAGATAGTATTTGTGACTTGGAATATTTTGCTAATATGGCTCAGCCAACAAATTAAGACAGCTAATAATAAGAAAACTGAAAACTGATGGAAAAATACTTCCAGACAATATATGGCACTAGTTTTTGCTGGCTGGTATCTATGCTCTCTAAGTAACTATTAGATTCTCATATTAATTTCTCCTTTGACAATCTTGGTTTTTTCTCATACAAGGTCATTGCAAGGATTCTCAAATAAGCGTCTGAAGCAGCAGGAGTTTCCTCGAGTTCTACAGCGGGTCCCATCGTCCGTTAGATACCCTAAAAATGCTCCTCCCGTTCCTTGAAAGGCCATTAGCACGTTTCCCATCCCAGATTTTTGTCATGGCTATTGTTTGGAAATTGGTTAAGTACATATTTATAGAGATGGGCAATAGCTATGGAGATACTGAACCGCAAAAACCATTACCCATGTAGTCTTCTTGCAACACATTCTGTAGTCGGCGGACCGGATTGCTTTCAGGCCTTAATTTGGAATTTTTCCAAAAGCGAGGGTGAGATGCTTCACAAGTGACCCCAGTCCGAAGATGTTCATGTCTCCGTTTTCCATTCGCTGTTGTAGAAGCCTTGTCATGAGATTATGGTAGGCGGCCTGCTCGAGCTACATTTTTTCTTCTCTGATTGCTCTCACTGGTGCCAGTGGTCTTCGAAAGTGCTTTTTCGGGTCGGATTTGTTTTCCCTGTGTTGATCTTTATCATCTCGGAGTGAAAGGGAACGTGGAATTAAGGGCAGCCTCTGGCAATGCTCGGGGATTCATAGTACTAACAAAACTTAAACAACAGCCATTGACATGTGGATTGTAAACCCAACTGACCCTTCTTCCTTTGGTCCTCACTCACCCCTGATGATACTAAAGTTTTCCAATTGTGTTGGTATCGGAATCCCCGGATTGGCGGGTTTGCCAAATTATGTAAGCTGAGCTGTAGTAAAACGTTTTATATTTGAGTTACCATCCGATATTGGTACTATTATTATTATTATTATTATTATTATTTTTACTTTTATACTTTGCAGGTTGATGAATCAAAGTTTGTCACCAAATGTCATTTAACGACCACAAAGGATGGTTTTGTGTTGTCTAATAAAAGAACTTTCACATTCAAATTCTATGGAAGGATCCAAATTGTTACCTTTAGTTGTCCCAAGAAATATTTAGAAATAAGGATAAAAATATTTTCATCCTCAATTTTTCTGTTAATCTATGGAAGGAACCTAATGGTTGCCAATAATTGCCTCAGAAAAATAGTTGGAAAAGAAACAAAAAGAAAAGAAAGAAAGGCAAATACTCGAATCAGATGGCATGGACAGTTACTTGGAAATCTCTAAAATCCTCTCAAAATAAATAAATAAATAAGAGAGAGAGAGAGAGAGAGAAGAAGTCTTAAAAATATATGCAATACTTACCTCAACTTTGGTTGTCATTAATAGATATGAATTAATAATTTAGTGATAGCTCATTGATTAATTAATATAGACTAATAATATATTATTGATTGACCATAATAAAATCCAACAAAAATAATTAAAACGACCATTAACCTAAAAATAAAACAATTCGATCATTTATTTAAAAGATGATTAAAAAACGATCACCCATTTAATATTTACAATAGAGATTTCTAATGTTAAACTTAATCAAAATCAACAGAAACTAACAGTACAAAATAGAGCTCGTAGCTTTGCTTATCTTTTTTAGTACTCATTGTTCTTGAATGGGAGTAGATTACCACAATTTGCAAATTTTAGGTGTAAATTATTAAAATTAAAAATTTAAGGTGTAAACTAATGTAAAAGAGTCATAATAATAGAGATAAATTACTACAAATTTTTAAACTTAAGATGCAAATTATAAAATTTAAAAACTTCAAATGTAAATTACAATTGTACCCTAAATTCAGGGTGTGTTTGCAAAACAAGACATAAAAATCAGCCGCAGCCTTTTTATTATTATTTTTATTTTATCTGTATTTTTACATTTTTGGGCTGCTAAGAAATGTAGAGTGAGGCCAAGACATCCTAGTCAAGAAGAATTCGCTTCCGTTTCCATTTCCTTCCGTTGCTTCACCGTTAAGTATATAAAAGCACTCCCCCACCATTACAACAGCTAAAAAAACCTTTCCTCTACTTCGTCGTTTTCTGCTAAACACCTCCTAAAAAAAATGGCTTCCTTCGACGCCTACGGCCTCGACGGCGACGGCCTCAACGCCTCCAACCGCCATTTCGACGACGCCGACAACGACGACGTCGTCGTCGTCGAGAGCTTCTCCGGCTACGATTCCTTCTCCAGCTTCCCCGCCGACCAGCCCACCCACCACTCCGACGAGTACGTCGCCGTCGATCCCCACTCCGCCGCGCCGTCTCCGGGAGTCTTCGGCTTTGAAGATCCGAGCCCTAACTACTCCGAGTCCTCTCCCTTCGGCTCGATTCACATCGAGAATGGCAATGGGAACGGGAACGGGAACGTGTATGGGTACGGCGTTGGTGAGAGCGACGATGGAGTCTTCGCCTCCGACGGTCCCGTGCTCCCGCCGCCGACCGAGATGGCTCCCGAGGAAGGGTTCGCTCTTCGCGAATGGAGGCGGTGAGATTCACGATCTGACTGATCTCTATTCCTCTCTTTCTATAACAGCTTAGATCTGCATATATTCGCTTACTGAATTTTGGAATTAGCTTAGATCTGTGATATTTATACATGTATGTTTCCTTTTCGCGTTTTGATTGATTTTCTCTCAAGCTCTTAGATTGAGAATTAATGGTGATCGTTTCCGAATTTAGAATGAATATAACTTCTGTTCATTTAACAAGTTTCAATTCCATTCGGTTTTTGATTTACTAGAAAATCATTACCTTTAATTGAATTCAAGAGTAGCTCCTCTAAAACTATTAGATCCATGGACATTTTACATCATAATGAGGCTGAGAGGTGTGTGAGAAATGACGTAATGGAGGTCGAATCAGAATGGCGCTTCATTTTGTGTAGATTCTTTGTTTGGATAGTTAGTGAGAATCTTAATTATTGTTCTTTTGCATGCAACTAGAGCTCCTCTACATTGTCAAATGCCCTTTTGTTATCCGTTTAGAATGGGAATTAAGGAGTGAACTGGTGGTTTTCCTTCAGAGCATGACGGTAAAGGGATTTGTTCTGGACTTTTTGCAATAAAAGACCATGTTGTAGATTGGTATTGCTCTTAGAAATTCCATTGATCTAGTCTAGCGATTGAAATCTTTGAGTAGAAGGGTATACAAAATTAGTGAACGCTAGTTGGTCTCGGGTGGAACCATGGAAGTATAGCAATTGCTACTTTCAACGTTCATATCAGTCAGGTCTTTTACGAATTTGGTGCTTTAAGGTGAGAACATCTCTGGTTATTCTATTCGTGTCACTGATGTGTGTGCACTCAGAGCACAAATGTATATGTTTTGCAAATGTTGCATGATAGTTAATATCAACTATGGGCGTGGTAGTTGATATCTAAAAACAGCTTCTCCCACACCGAGAATGGGAAAAAAGGAATATCTTGAATCTAATGAGAATGAGATGTCGACTCTTGTAGCTTTGATACATTTGCTAGTGTTTTCACTAAGATTGATGGAAATGGGATCCGAGGGGGGAACTACCTAACTGGTATAAAACCATATATGTAGACTTTGTTATTGTTTCTGAGGATAGATATAAAGAGTTCTGATTTATATGATCCTAACTAGCGGCACGCTTTCTTTTGCTGGTACAGTCAAAATGCCATTCAGCTTGAGGAGAAGGAGAAGCGAGAAAAAGAGTTGAGAAACAAGATTATTGAGGAAGCTGAGGAGTACATACAAGCTTTCTACGAGAAAAGGAAGCTTAATGTTGAGACTGACAAGACTAACAACAGAGAAAAAGAGAAGGTAAATGTTGAGCTCTTTCTTCAGCCGTTCCGTCTTTTACTCCTGTTTCTGGTTTATTTACTATCAGAATCCGTTTGCATATGGGGCAGTTGTACTTGGCAAATCAAGAGAAGTTCCATAAAGAGGCGGACAAGCAATATTGGAAAGCTATAGCAGAGCTTATTCCTCACGAGGTTCCTAATATTGAGAAGAGGAGGGGCAAGAAAGATCCAGAGAAGAAGACATCGATCACAGTCATCCAGGGCCCGAAGCCCGGGAAACCCACTGACCTTTCGCGAATGAGGCAAATACTTGTGAAGCTGAAGCACACGCCTCCACCTCACATGATTCCACCCCCGCCTCCTCCTGCTAAGGATGCCAAAGACGGTAAGGGTGCGAAAGATGCCAAAGATGGAAAGGATGCAGCAACTGATAAAACCGGGTCCGCTGCAGGCGCCGCACCGGCCAAGGATGTCGCCTCTAAACAGGAAGCTTCTGCTTCAGCCAATGTTCAGCCCACTGCGTAAAATGCAAGCATTCATACAAATTGTTCTTTCTATGTTCTTATCAGTCCCTTATTCTCGGGCTAAATTCTTGTTGATCACTGTCTCATCACATCATTTGTTATTGACAAGTACTATCCTGTAATCTTTGGCTTCCATTTGCTCTCAGGGTTTAGTTTGGAAGTCTTTTTGTACACATTGGTTTGGGAATTTTATTTTTTATTTTTGGGTTTGGGATGTGGAGTTGTCATTTTAAAGCAGACATTTTACGGAGTCAATTTTTGGATCATCCTTTGTGTATTTTGAATCTTTTGTCTTGTTGCCTATTCGATTATGCCAGGCTTTCAATATTTATTTTTATTTTTTTTAATTTTTGGATAAATTGCTTATTTGGTCCCAAATTTTTAAGTTTATGCAAATTTGATCCATTTTCTTTTATTTATTTTTTCCGTAGTTTGAAGGACCCGAAACTATTAAATTGTGCTACAATAATCATTTATGTTAATTTTTACTATAAGAAATATATTATTAAAATGACTATTTTAATAACATTATTAATAATTTATGGTCACTCAAATTAGTAGTAAAACAAAAAAAAAAAAAAAAAAAAAGTTGCACAAACTTAAAAGTTTAGGGATAATAAAGTGATGAAGCGCGTGTGACCAAAAAAGAGAAAATAAGTATACATTGTTGTGTATTCTGCCATGAAAAATCAACCGAGTTTGGCACAACTGTCTTTAATCCAAGCGAGAGAGATGCATTTAGTTGCATCATTACACTATTAGAATACTTTGTAGTATACAAATACTATGACAAAAATAATCTATCCAACGTAACAAAAGAACAGAACAAATTTTGTGTTGTTTGAAAACATATAAATCTGCTTCTGCACAAACTACCCTACTCTCTAAACGAGCTATGTATAAGCAAACTAAAAGCCAGCAATCGGAATATTTCACTCCGGTACCAGCAGATGATCAGAAGAACTCAAACTCACTGCATATTCCTGGTTCCCGAAAAGAATTAGCAACCTCTGTCCTCCATTATCGAGGGGTCACCTGAGTTATGGTTACGGGAACGGAGCTCATCTCGATGCTAGTCAAGCCGGTTTTATTTGAGGAAGATCCGCTGTGCCTTGAATCTTGAAAGCAACCGGGGGCTGTAAGTTCTTTCTCATTGAGCCGGATGTTTCTCGAGAGCATGTTGACAACTTGGCTCATCAGCGGCCTCCGGTTGGAGGTCGCCTGGGTGCAGAAGAATGCTACCTTCATAAATCTAAGCACTTCTTCCTTCGGAAACTCGCCCATCTCGTTATCTACTAGCTCCAAGAGTCGACCTTCTTCATGGAGCTGCCATGCCTATAGGAGGACACAGGTGTGAAACGAGACGGTTATAATTCGCTACCTATTTCTTACACTTTGAAATTTAATTTAGTTTGGCAGGAAACAGGACATCATTATTAGGAGAAGAAAACGAATGCAGAGATAGTAGCAACTCAATGGTATGAATGAAGAATCTGTTTGTAGCAACTCAATGGTATGAATGAAGAATCTGTTTGTATTGGAAATTGACAAGCTACATACATATTCCACAAGAGGCTGCTGTGTCCCTCCCCAGTTCTCCTTCGAACTGCTTCTGCCACTAATGATCTCGAGTATGAGAACGCCAAAACTGTACACGTCCGCCTTCAACGTTAACTGGCCACCCAATGCATACTCCGGTGCCAAATAACCGCTGCAACGACCAATACCGAAGTATGATATTATATAATAAAAATGTTCTTTTGGCTAAACGAAATCAACATAGTTGCAGTTGTCCAACGACAATAACGTCAACAGGAGAGTTAATCAGACAAGAAAGCAACAAAATTTTTTTTAAAAAAAGTCAATAGGAGAGAAAAACGTACGTTGTACCGGCAATTTTGGTGCTAATGTGAGTAATGTTATCGGGGAAAAGTTTAGCCAACCCAAAGTCCCCGATCTTCGGATTGAAGTCTTTGTCGAGGAGTACGTTACTAGCTTTGATGTCTCTATGCACAATATGCGGCTCAAGTTCTTCATGAAGATATTGAAGACCCCTAGCGATTCCCAAGCAGATAGCAGATCTTTTACCCCAGTCTAGTATGACACTTGTACTCCTCGAACCTGCATACACAAGAACAAGAAGTTTAATTTACTTCTCTAATCGAGTTTAAAGACCTCAAATTCAGTTCCATTATTGATGATCGCTGGACTTACTTAACAGTGCACGATCAAGGCTGTTGTTTTCTAAATATTCGTAGACCAAAATCCGGTTAGCTCCCTCAACACAGCAACCGATCAACTCGACAAGATTGGGATGCTTGACATTCGATATGATCCTAATCTCAGTCAAGAATTCACGAACGCCCTGCTTCGACTGAGCCGCAAGTGTCTTCACTGCAACTTGCATTCCCCCTTTTAGGGTTCCCTAGCAAAATTTTGTGCACTTACTGAGTAAACACGTTGCGGAATGGTTTAGACAAAGACCATTTTCTCATTCAAAGACATCACTGCAAATTACTAAATGATCTACACTAAATACAGATACAAAAACTTGTCAAAATGACATACCTTGTAAACGGTTCCAAACCCTCCGCGCCCTAGTTTATTGCTTGCAAGAAAATTATCTGTTGCTGACCTTAGCTCATTGTAGGAGAAATGTCTTACACTTTCTAGCAAATTTTCTGGGCAATTGAAAAACATCACTACAGCAGAAAAGAGAAGAAAGATATGCAAACACAAAAGCATAAAATTCACACAATAAGTTAATTATCAGTAACTTCAAAGCCAAGGTTTCAAGTGCTAGCTAGTTGCAACTTGTTACAGAGTGGTTGTCTTTGTAACTTGACCCCCAAATTCAACTGAATGTCTTTTGACATTCGCAAACACTTTCTAAGAAGATAAACCATGCATTAAGCTATGTCCTTCATTTCAAAGGTCGGAATCAAAGTTAAGTCACCAAGTTGGAAAAACTTGTTACAAATAGGCATAAAATGTTAATAGAAACTATAGGCAGCAATAAAAGTGGCAGGCAGTAGAAATTATAGCGAAGAATATGGGAACTTATTAGAGTCCATGAGGCATGAAGAACCAAATGCCCCATTAAATTGATGAAATAAGAGATTGACAATAATGAAGCCAAGAAAAAAAAAAATGGGACTGAAATCTAATATCCATTTCATCAATTACACAATAACTAAGTCCTTTTTATCACCCAAAAAAAAAAAAAAAGGAAATTAAAACAAATAAATGAAAAAACAAGGACCCGAAAATCCATACCATCAATGCCATGGTGAGCTGGACTAGAACCCCTTTTTTTCACTGCAGCTGAAGAACGAAAGCAGCTACAACTCATAATTCTCTTGAACTCCTTTTGAAAAAAAAAAAGAAAAAGAAAAAGAAAGAAAAGGTCAAATTTCATAAGTTCAGACACTTATAATTAACTCAGATCAAAGAACACCGAAAGGAATCGAATAATCAACGATACCCATATTTCTCTTACATACTTTGTACCGAAAGAAAGGATTTTGAGGTCCATAATTGGATTGTTCTCATCAAGAAATGAAATTCAAAATGTCATTTTGACCATTCTGTACACCCCCTAAAGCATCTTCCTTTACCTTTTAAAGCTTGAATTCAATAACACATTCATAATTCAGAATCTTCTCATTTCAGAAAATCCCATTTCTCAACCCAATTAAAAAATTGATAATAGTCAAAGAACAAAGAAGAAAAAGCTTTACTTTTATCAGATAGAAATCTGATTATGGTTTGCTTGTGCAAATTTGAATCAGAGACTGCTTATTAACCTCAACCCAAAATCAAAAGGCATATTAAACAGCAAATAAACAAAGACCCAATTCTTAAAATCCCAAAATTATTTTCAGAAAAAGAGAGAGAGGGAGAGAGGGAGAGAACTATACAGAAATCCAAGTAACAAACCAGAAAAGATAAACAGACCTTTTTTATGTTAATGCTCAAGCGTAGAAGCACGACTTGGAGCTGTCCAAGATTTCCTGGCATGAACTTCAAGACCATGAAAATCTCTTTTTTTTCTTTCCCTCTTTTCCTAGTTGCTACTTTGAAACAAACAAAAACAGAGTTCAACCGAAACAAAAAAACAAAAACAAAAAAACAGAGAAATATTATTCCACGGTGGAAAAATTTTCTATTGTCCCTTTTTATTTTTACTTATTATATACTATCTTATATTTTATGTATATAATTTGCTCAATTATTTGTCTCATTTTCTTTTTCCAAACAGATTTTAAAGTTGCTTGGTTGGTGGGTAATTATTTTGTGTGATTTTTTTTTCTTTTTAATTTGGTTTGTGAAGTATGTTTTCATATGTGGGTTGACTAAGTGACAACCATTGCCCGTAATGGAAACAGTCACGCATAGACTTGCACTTAAGGGCTGTATGGGGGTAGTATTTAGAGATATAACTTTCTCATTTTAAATCATAATAAGATATTTTTTATTATGTCAAAATATTTATAACAACGAGATAAATAAAATAAGATTAAATTTTATTTTTTTTAAACACATTTTAAATTTTTATATTATTTTTTATATTACATATTTTTTTTTCAAAATATTTTCTTTAAAAACATATTTTCAGACCAACTTTCAAAACATCTTTTTTAGATATTATCTCAAATGGACTTAGTCGTAGCCAAAGTTTTTTTATTTATTTTATTTTAATATTTGAAAAAATATTTTTTTTTTTTCACGGGTTCCCCTCTAGAACTCAAAAAACAGCAATGGCAGAAAGTGACGGTATTCCTTTGGCGTCGAAAGTTCGTTTACATTAATCTCGGCAAAAAGAAAAGTTATCCTCCATCTATCAATATTTTTAAATGGCAAAAAATTAAAAGAGAGCATTTAATTTCTCACCAAAACTTCACTATTTTAGCAGGACAGAACAGTGCAGATTCAGATTCAGCTTTCGGTTGTTTAACTGATTGACTCGTCTAGTACTTTCGGGGCTTTTGGCTGCTGCTTATTGGCCGTCCTAGAAAAGCCATCGCAAAATTAAGACATGTTTAGTGATTAATTAATTTTAAATTAAATTATATTTTTTTTATCATTATTTTTATCTTTTTTAAAATTTTTTTTGTCTTTTTTAAAAAAAAATTTTATCTTTTTTAAAAAATTATTATTGAAATTTAAAAATTTTAAACTAAACTTATTCACCAAACACCCCCTTATTATACAAGTATATATATATATATACACACACACACATATATCGGATATACCGTCACTCAGACCTGATGGTCTCTTGTTGTAACTTTAAAATAAAATTTATTTAAAATATTCTTTATCTTAAAAATAACATTAGTAAATTTAGCTATTTAAAACTCATTATACCTTTTCTGTGTCATCTAAATATTGGGAGAGAGACAACATAGATTGGCCTCTATATTTAAAGAGAGAGAGAGAGAGAGAAAGACATCACAATAACAAAATACAACAACACTTATACCGCTTTAACGTTATCCTGTAGATAGAGAGGAAAAAAAAAAGAGAAAAAAACATAACAACAAATTTTATACTTCAATTATTTGATGTTACATTCGTCTATTATGAAGTTGATATTTAAGTGATTAGTAAATAGTAGTTCTGTCCTAATCAACTAAATAAAGTAAAATTTATTAGAAGAGAAAATGATTGTTAGGTATTTAAAATAAATTAACCATGACAAATAGTTTAAATACTAATTATATATTAAACAGATGTATCACATAAAATATAAACATGCGGTACATCGGATTTACCATATGCATTTACTGACTACGTCAGATACGCACAAGAGACTACGTCAACCCCATGTAAATGTATGGTTTTGAATTTGTCAACAAAAAAATTTTGTAATATATTATATACGCACATATAATAGATGTTGGGCCTGCCATCACAGCCAGGTGTGGATTCAAGGGGGCGTTAGTGGGGTCTCTAGTTCCCACTCAAATTTTTTGGTCTTATAGTTTTTAATTTCAAAAATTTTATAAATTTTATAATTTTATATTAGAAATTTAAAATTCTCATACATTCTTTATTTTATCCCCATTAAAGTTAAAATTTTTTTATATAATTCTTATTAAAATTAATCCTATAAAAAAAATTTGTGATGTTATTGTTTTGCCCACACAAAAATTAAAAATTCTCAAATAATCCTATTAAAATTTATTTTATCTTTAAAAAAAAATTTATGTACCCACTCATTGAAATATATTTCTGGTTTGGTCCTTGATCACAACATATCAAATGTGGAGGCTTTGACATTCTGTTTGAAATAAATAGTTAGGCAAATGGGAATCATATTGATTAACCTCAATACTTAATAAAAAGAACCTTCATTTTTAATATCTGTTAAATAAGGGAAAAGATAGCTATTATAATAATAATATTATTATTATTAGTCAATTGGAAAATATGTTTTTTTCCGCGTTTGACTTTATCAGAGAATCATACGGGATTCCTACGAGTGAATTTTTCGTCGGTAGCGCAGAAGTGTAATATCAATCCCACCGATACAGTTGTTACAACCTCATTACCATCTACAGTTTGGTCATATGCATATTTTGGCCGCATCCGGAAAATAAACAAAAACAAAAAACAAAAGAAAAAGTTTCAAAATTTTTTTTTTTTCCCCCTTTTCCAAAGAGTCCTTTTACAGATACTCATCGAAATAAATTGTCTACGCATTCCGAAAAGTCTTAATATCACTACTTAGGGTCTGTTTGGGTGGTGAGTTTAAACTCACCACCATCAACTTAATTTTTGTCTTTTTCCCTAAAAGTTTTTTATCTTTTCTGAAAAAGTCAATCAAAATCACTATTTAAACTTACAAATCTTAACTCAAACTCAAACACCAAACATGTCCTTATATAAAAACGAATGGACGTACTACCACGCTAAATTTCATCCGTATTTATTTGAGTCAATATTAATATTTATTTGAGACTTGACTGATAACTCAATACATTAAAAACAATTCACATTAAAAACAACATTCCTACACCTTACTAAGAACTTAAATATCAACGAAAAACTATTATGCTTTGCTTAAATATATACATATATATATATATGAATATATATATATATATGTGTGTGTGTGTGTGTGAAGAGCGCACGCACACACGTTTGGTTATATTCCAATTTTGTTGCGAAAAAACAAACAGGGTAAGAAGTAGTCAAAACACCAAATATCAAAGTCCTCGTAGAAAATAGTTTTGGTGAAAAGAACTCATCCATTTAAATTAATATCAAAGTCTATCTTCGTACATGGTAATGTCAATTCCTTGTTCTTGTGCTTTTGAATTCTTGCCATATTCTATTTTTCTTTTTTCAATTCCAAAATTTTTATATAGACCACATGATTGATTTCTTTCCATGTTGAATGCCAAGGCCGCACAAATCACATTGAGATGTCCTGTTTACTTACGGATCCTTAAATATTACAGGACATTTATAACATACATTTTAATTGGAGTTTTTAAAATATTTTGATTAAAAAATAAGTGAATGTTTGGAATTGTGCGTTTGGTTGAAAATATATTGTGATAATAAGAAAGTGTATAAACTTAAAATGTGTGGGGAAAAAAATTTAGATCCTATTCTGTTTCTCTTGTCATTTTATGTAATTCATAATAAAAGGTACTCTTTCAACTTGAAATAAGAAAGTTATGAACTTTCAAAGTTTGAGTTTCTTCAAAATGAAAAAGTAAAAGAAAATTTTAGGGATGTGAATAGTAAAATTAGATTACTTTTAGTGAAATTTACAAAAAAAAAATTTATTTTATTTTTTAAAACACTAATTAAAGCATATGCTTCAAACAACGTTAATCTTAAAATTAGTTCTCAGCAAAAAAAAAATAATACTAATAATATGATAATTTATTAATCTTTTTGATTCTTACGTTTTCATCAAAGTTGATCATGTTACTCGCTCACTGACTTAAATATTTGGTTAATCTTAATACAGGTCTCGTGTAGGCTTGTATATGCTCAATTACTTGGTAGGTGAATTTAAAAAATAATTATAATAATAATACTTGGTTGGTGAATGGAAACGTTGATCTTTTACATTTGTTACTATGACATTCTCTTGGTTTGCCGGCGGACTTTTTTTAATAGTTAGTTGACAATTAAATTTCTACACCAACCCATTCCAAATTTCATTTCCGTGGCAAACGTATTAAAAGTCAGACACTTTATTTTATATATTACTACGCACAAGAAAATAAAAAAATCCGAATACACAATGTTTAAAAGGTTAGTCTTACTACATCTTTTTTAATTTGATGTAAAAATTCACTGTAATGATCAAGAAATTTATAAGAGAAAATTACACATCCTTAAATTCTCTAGCTATGTTTTTCTCTAATCTCTCTTGTAATAAACCCTAATGACGACGTTCCCTGCTTATATATAAAGAAAGATTAGAACAATTTAAATTACAAAAACAAAATCCCCTAATTTCTAGGTCTAGAGAGGCTTCTCCCCCTTTTCCAACCCTTACGATAACTTACCACAAAGATCGATATGAATATTATCTCAAAATCAAAGCATCAATAAGATTGTACAACTTAACAAAACTTATATAAATTTGATGTTTATTTACATTTATGTGTATTATGTCTTTACTCCATACTGAATGTAAAAGAGCGAGAATCCAAGCTCTATAGTAGCCTTTCAGTCCTTGTTTTGGACAGCCCCCTCATCTATAATGTAGTGGTTCAATTAATGTTACATGATTTTTTATTTTTATTTTTTTTGTCTATTCGTACACATAAGTGTGTACTATAGTGTAAGAAACTTGTGAACGCTTTTTTGGGGGAAAAAAAGTGATAAAAAGTAACAAGACACCCCTGAGAAAAGAGTGGTGTGCATTTGTCAAACACATGGCTGTATCCTTCATGATATGAATATGATGATTAGTCAAATTGAAGGGCAGGCGCAGTAATTGTAGACTATATCAAAACGTGCATTATTTACTATTCCAATTATACATTATTGCATTTGGATATTCATGGAATTTTTTAATCCTCTTCTTAAATGCTCATTAAAACCATAAAGCAGATTTTTTTTTTAATTTTTAAACTCAGTGATCATCTTACACTTTACTAAAATGTGTAGAACTCAGTTACTCAAATCTCCTGCCCTCAAGTTCAATTTATATATATATATATATATATATATATGTATTTCTATGAACGCTTTCCTTTTCATGAGAAAAAAGTCTATGAATGAATTTGTTATTTTTATTTACAGTATAAGATTGCTCAACCGTAAAAGAGGATATGATATGACAAGCAGGGGCGGAGCATTTTTACCCCAAAAGTTGTATAGTTTTTACAATTTATCCCTATTAAAATTAAAAAATTCTGACATAATTCCTACTAAAATTTATTTTATAAAAAAAAAGTTTATAATTTTACTAATTTGCCCCTATTAAAATTAAAAATTCTCACATAAATCCATTGAAATTAAAAGTTTTATATAACCCCCTTTAAATTTTATTTTATCTTGAAATTTTTTTTTTATATACACCCTCACTAAAATAGATTTCTAACTCCGTCATTGATGATAAGTAAAGGGATTTATTATAAATTAAGAGATCGTAGCATGCATTTCTTTGAAAGAGCAAACATTTCGTTATATTCCATATTTCTTGGAAATTAGTTAATTATTGCCACATGTTGCGTAAAGGAAATGATACCAGTAGAATACGACATGTCGCTTTTGTTTGAATGAGTAGTTGTTAATCGCTCAAGTGAAAAGGGAAATTTTAGGACAAGCAATCAGACAAACATTGATGAAAATCGACAACTTGAAACTCCACCATCTTACCACAAACCAACTTTCGGGTTTTAAAAGATCAGAAAAGATATTACAATGATTAACACAAAGAGCCATAAAACTAACACTTTTTATTTTTTTCTTTTTACTCTTGTTTTTTAGCAAGAGACAACATGTGATGAATGATATATATGTAGAATGGTACTCTTTTAATTAGTTGCTATGCAGCTCCAGATATGATTGCACCTAATCCACACATACTTTTGATGAAATGTTGCTCATGCTTTTTTTTTTTTTTTTTTTTTGACTTTCTAACAAAAATACTAAAAAGGCTCTATTACAAGATATATTATCTCTTTTCAATCCCAATCTGCCCTCAAGCACATGCAACCAACATACCACAAACCGTGTAATAATGTTCTAAGAAGTGACTTAACTATTTCTCATGATCAATGAAAGTCCAAAAGTTGTTTTTCTAAACTCTCTCAACTCACCAAAAATAAAATGCTTAAAACATGAGAATTTTCTCAGTAAAAACGCATCACCATCCATCTTACCACAAGGCTCAAAATGTGCTTAAGACAAATTCTAGAAGTTATTTCTTAGATAATCAAGATAGCAAAAACTGACTTAATTTAACCATTATTCATCCACCTCTAGACAATTTCAAAAAATTTTCACTAAAAATGATTCACTCACAACCGAAACAAAATCTTCTAGCATGAATATGCTTACCACCCCAACCGAAATTTGACAGTGTCCTCAATGTCTAAAAATAAGGAACTGTGAAGAGTACAGGGAAAGAGAACACCTGGATGATGAGCATGCCACGGACAAAAACAGCCAGATGAATTGTCAAAAAGAAAAACAAATAAAAACAAAAACAAAACAAAACACACCAAAAGAAAAACAAAGCAAAGCAAAATAAAACACACCAAAAGAAAATAAAAATATAGTACATAAGGGTGGTTGAGTTGACTACTCAAAGCCGGTAGATAGGAGCCTCAAGAACGTCTCTTCGAGCTGGTCTACACGTTCCACGTAGTTCTTCATTTGCCGACCATTAACTTGGAATATCATCCCATCGCTCGGGTCCTTGAACTTGATAGCACCATTGGGAAAGACTCTCTTCAGCACATATGGCCAGTCCATCTCGACCTTAACTTGTCGGGATGGAGATGCATCACCGGGGCCCAAAAGTGTGTGTTTCATGCCTTCAGTAGCACAACTAGCTTTGTTTGTGCCTTTATTAGCACGAGTTTCATACCTTCAGTAGCACGATTAGCTGTCTTTTAGGGTAACCTCGGTGATTAGTTTTGGCATTCTTTTTCTATTGAAGCTCTTTAAGACGTAGTTGCCAAAACTTTGTTCCTCTGTCCTATGAGTCTTTTGATGATGTAGAAATGTTGACTAACTTTGCAATACCGGAACTCATTTTGGACTAGGCTTTCAAGATTATCAGAATTGCTTCACAATTGAACCTCTTCTGAGATGAATGTGGAAGATTTTACTTGGGGTTTCTAAATCTGGTCTTTTACAAATCTCCCTAGTTTGTCTCCCACACTTTCTTCATTTATTTTAATTTAATTTTTTTACTTCACAAAATTAGCTTGGAAGACATGTAATCGTCGCAAATAGTATCTTCTAAGAATGCTCTCAGGAAAGATTGGTGGGGCAAGGCCTCCTTAAAAACCATCCTCCTAGACAGAGAAGCGTTCCCAAGGAAGACTTATCAACCTCCTAGACAAAATTTTCTTAGATTTTACGTCTCCACAAAATCATGCAATATTTCCAAAACTAATTTACAGAAGTTTTATAATAATTATATTGAATTGAAAGTTAGTGGCCTAACAGTCAACACCTACGGGAAGAAGTCTAATAACTAACCTAAATTAGCAAATCTAAATTAATAACTAAAATCGTAAAGTGTTATAGAAGTGGAAAAAAAAATTAAATAAGACAAAACTAAGAAAATCAACAATTGAAGAAAAATAATTTTATAAAACTAAAGGAAACAAAATAAAATCCTAATCTTTAAAAAGATAAATAATAAAATTAGCAAAAGTAAAATCAAATTGATTTAAAAACTAAAAAGGAAAGTAAGAAGATTAGCTAAATTGACAAAAATCCTAATGATTATACTCTAAACAAAAAATTAAAAGGGAAGATTTATACAAAATTAGGAAAGGAAAAAAAAAAGTAAATAAAAAAAATGCTGAATACGTTTCTATAAATATATATATATATACACACACACAATTAGTATAAAGAAAGAAAATAAAATTAATGACGACAGCTATACAAGAAAAAAAAAATGTATATATACATATATATAATTACGAATATATATATTTTTGGTAAAGCTGCAGTAATCAAACGGCTGAGATGTTGCTTGTGTACGGTAATTATCTTACACTTTACCTTACAGTGATATTTGACTAAGAAATTTCAAAAAAAAAAAGAAAATTTAAAAAATCCACCTTCACTGGCGGAAGGTTGGGGAGAGGGGAGGTTTCCGTCACCGGGGTTGGAAAGGAGGGAGGGCGTCTGGGCTCAAATGCAGGGGGGAGGGACTGGGCTTGTCGGCGTCCGGGGGGGGGGGTATATCTGGTCAAGGGGGAGCGAGGGTCCGTTGCCGGCGTTGTGGAAAGGAAGGGGTTGGTCTTTTTTTTTAAATTTTTATTTATTTATTAATCTATACTAATATGAGGTAAGGTATATGATAATTATTATACACAAGCAACATTTTAGCCATTCGATTATATCTTAACGGTTAAAAAATGAACTTTACTGATAGGGTATATAAAATGGACCACAGTAGCACCTCCCTAACAACGGCGTCAAAATTTGATTACGCCCAAATTGTGTATCGATAAAGCAGTCAAGTGTAGCACAGTAAGGACGGTCGATCCCATAAGAAGACGATAAAAATAACAAATAAGAAAGATTTAAAAAAAATTAGAAAGATAAGCTAATAAAGAAAATAAAAGATTAATGTTTTTGGAATTTTTGAGAAACTAAATATTACAAAAAAAAATAAAAATGATTCTAAGAGAAAAAGAAACTAAACTAAATTGACTAATTGAGGTAGAAATTTGGATTGCACTGATATCAAATTAGCTTGATTGGAGCACAAAAAAGGATCTGCTAATGAAGAAATAAGGAAACAAACGGATTTGCACTTGGTGATCTTGGATTGGAAGAAGATGTTGACGAGGCCACGTGGTGCACAGAGATTGGGTGCATGGAGAGAGTGGCTGACAGCTGGGTTGAGTCACTGATGCAGGCAGGGGCCACCGGGTGCTGTGGAAGCTTCAACGTACGTGGGAGAAGCTGGGGACGTGCTCGATCGGACGGCTGAGATTGGATGCTGGGCACGTGTGTTGGCGATGCGCTGAAGGCGCACTGGAATGCGTTGCATGCTGGGGCTTATCGACGGACTTAGGCTGCTGTAGACGCCCGCGTGGCGTGTTATAATTTATGAAAAGGAGCCGCAGCTTGGGCTCGGGCTTGGCTCCGAGCTGGTGGCTGTCCTGGGCTGCATTTTGTGACTAAATTGGGTGGCTTCCATGGCTCAATTACATGGCTCTTTGTATATATATTTTTTGCACTTCCTTTTACAAATAACTAAATTACAACTATACATTTTCCAATTAAATCATTGTGAATAAAAATTATGATAATGTATAATTTAAATTTAAATAATTTAGCATTGACACAATTACAAACACCAAAAAAAGTTCACTTTTGTGTACTAATCAGTTGTCGTTTGCATTTAATGCCTAAATGTAGATATGCACAATACATGCATGTCGTTTTTTTTTTCCTCCCCTTTTTTTGGTAATGCTTTCATATGAAACGACTGTCGTTAGTTGTTTGAAATCTACATTAGACTCAAAAGTATGAAAATGACAAAAGTCAAACATGTTGTTTGTTAATAGGATAGAGACGTCACGTATTGTGTTTGAAGGCAAAATAATAAACGACGCAACTATATAAACGACGAGATGATCTTTAAATTTTTTTTTTTTTTAATGAAACAGTTCATTTATTGGTTAACTTTTTACCAAATTAGAATCACATTAATGGTTATATATTGTAAACTAATACAATGTATTTAGGTACTTCATATTCTGATTATAATGTTATTTACACAGTAAATTGATTCAAAATATTGTTTATTTATTTCTTTTTTATATATATATTTTTACCAATCACATCACTTACTCTTTCTCACTAATATACATTAGAATGACTATAAAAATAAAAACAATCCAAGCACATATTCCACTTAAATACAATGATTAAATGAAACATTCATGGCGTAGGAGCCCGCCGGAAAACACCTACGAAGGAAAATTTCGAGAAAATGGAACGTGTACGACCAAAGTTCCAGAGAAAACGAACAAGAAGATAATTTCGAGGAGAATCTCAATTTTTCATTTCTTTTCCCGTCTACCCTGCAATAGCACCATTTTCCCTCTATATCCTCCACTCTAATGACTTAAAGCAAAACGGCAAAGGCTCACAGGCCAAGTCCCAAACGACACAAATCAAGAAGGACTATACACCCATATTATTAAAGCAAAATAGAATAACATATAAACCAAACGACAAAGTTCAAGTAAAGCAACTAATAGTAACGAAACATTATCAAACGACACCAAACTAGCATGCCCGATAATATGCTCCTGCATCAGAGCCTCCCGCTGAGAAAAGATTCGACCCCGAATCGTCAATAGTAGATGGAGACGCGTCAGGTGGGAAGTAGTCGAATAAGTCTTTCACATTGAAGGTAGAGGAGATGACGAGGTCCGGTGGCAGCTCTAACTTATAAGCATTGTCGTTAATCTTGGCGGCAATACGAAATGGTCCGAATTTGCGATCACCTAGTTTAGGATGAACACCAGCGGGGAGGCGGTTCTTTGAGAGATGGACCATAACTAAATCACCCTCAGCAAAAACTTTACAGCGGCGGCGTTTATCAACATCTATTTTATACCTGGCATTAGACTACTCTAAATGGCGGGTAACATCACGATGGGTCTGAACAACCTGTTCAGCAACTTTAGCAGCGGTTCGGCTTTTGAAATTAGGGAGGTGGATGAGATCAACAGTAAAATTAGGGTGTTTGGAGTAAACAACAGAAAAAGGTGCTTTGCTCGTTGATCGGTTAACCATAGCGTTATACACGAACTCAACTTAAGCTAAGATGGTGTCCCACTGTTTTGGATGATCTCCAACCAAACAACGAATCATATTGCCCAATGTGCGATTGGCCACCTCTATTTGCCCATCATTTTGGGGATGATAGGCACTACTGAAGTTAAGGGAGGTGTCAAGACGTCGCCATAACTCACGCCAAAAGTGGCTAAGAAATTTGACATCGCGGTCTGATGTAATGGAACGTGGAACACCATGAAGACACACGATGTCTCGAAAGAAGAGGTCAGCCACGTGTTTGGCATCATTAGTCTTCCGACAAGGAATGAAGTGAGTCATTTTGGAAAAGCGATCAACAACTACCAAAACCGAGTCAACATGACGAGATGTTTTTGGAAGTCCAAGCACGAAATCCATGCTAATATCCTCCCAAATATTATCAGGAATAGGGAGTGGAGTGTAAAGGCCTGTATTCTGAGCATGTCCTTTGGCTCGTTGACAAACAGCACATCGTTGCACGAAGTGTGTAACATCCCTCCTCATATGTGGCCAATAATACCTAGACTCCAACAAGGCAATAGTTTTGTCACGACCAGTATGGGCCACGAGGCCACCGGCATGGAGCTCTCGAACAAGAAATTCCCGCAAGGAGGTCTTCGGTATGCATAGTGGGTTGCCACGAAAAAGGAACCCATCTAGTAGAATGAATTCACCATGACCCATGCCACGAGAACAAGCTGACCAGATTTCACCGAAGTCATCATCACTGTCATATTGATCTCGCAACCTGTCAAAACTAGTAATAGTGGTGTGGAGTGTACTTAACAAGCAACGCCGGCGGCTTAAAGCATCAGCAACTCTGTTATGAACACCGGCTCTATGCTTAAAGACAAAAGAAAACCTTTCGAGGAACAAGATCCAACGAGCATGCATCCGGCTAATGTTTTTTTGTGATTGGAGAAATTTGAGAGCATGGTGGTCGCTATGAAGTATGAATTCCTGCTGCAATAAGAAATGCTTCCATTTCTTGAAAGAACGGACCATAGCATAGAGTTCTTGCTCATAAGTAGACTATTTGCGTTGCGTGTCATTGAGCTTTTCACTAAAAAACTCAATCGGACGACCTCCCTGAAGTAGAACAGCCACTATTCTTGTCATCAAAGCATCGGTTTCAACCTCAAAAGGTTGATCAAAGTTCGGGAGCGCCAACACCGGTGTCGTGCTGAGTTTGTTTTTAAGGAGTTGGAAACTTTCCTTTTGCTTTGGCCCCCAAGTAAATTGCCCCTGCCTCATACAGTCGGTTAAGGGAGCTGCAATATTACTAAACCCTTTAATAAAGGGCCGATAAAAGGTAGCAAGGCCATGAAAACTCCGCACGTCATGCACGCTTTGTGGTGATGGCCATTGTTGAATTGCTTGAACCTTGGTGGGATCGACAGCCAACCCATCAACACTAACAATGAAACCGAGAAATGGTAGTGATGTAGCCCAAAACACACATTTATTGATGCTAAGGAATAGCTTGTGCTCTCGGAGTGCGTTGAGCACAGTTCGCAAGTGAAGAATAACAGAGTCCTGATCAGCATTATAGATTAAGATATCATCAAAATATACTACTACAAAGCGACCAATAAAAGGTTTCAAGACCTCGTTCATCAAACGCATAAACGTACTAGGAGCATTGCATAATCCAAACGGCATCACCTGCCATTCATAAAGTCCCTCACGAGTTTTAAATGCCGTTTTCCACTCGTCACCCCGCCGAACACGAATTTGATGATATCCACTTTTGAGGTCCAATTTCAAGAAGATTCGAGCGCCGGCAAGCTTTTCTAACATGTCATCCAGTCGCGGAATTGAGAACTTGTACTTCACAGTAATCTTGTTGATTGCTCTACTATCCACACACATACACCAAGTACCATCCTTCTTTGGAACCAATAAGGCCGGGACTGCACATGGGCTCATACTTGGGTGAATGAGTTGTTTGTGCAACAGGTCATCCACAATCTCCTGCAAAATAGCATGTTCGCAAGGACTCATCTTATAGTGCGGCAAGTTTGGGAGACTCGTTCCGGGCACCAAGTCGATATGATGCTAAATCGACCGCAACGGAGGCAAGACATTTGGTAGTTCCGTTGGTGTGAGGTCACTAAACTCCGACAAAAGAGCCTCAACTTCTGGTGGGATTGAATTAACGTGCTGTGGGGCTTCTTTGACTCATAACGCCAAAGCAAATAGACTCTCCCCTTAAGGTTTTGGTTGAAGGAAGCTCCGAATATAGCCAACATGGTGGCCGGGGGTGGGAAGTTGTGCTGTGCTACTGGATCTGAAGGAATAAGAGCAATTTTTTGACCTTTCCACTCAAAGTAGTATGTATTGTCTCGACCACGGTGAGTAGCATTCACATCAAATTGCCAAGGTCGCCCTAGAAGAAGATGGCACGCATCCATGTCGACAACATCATATTTTACTTCATTCACGTAGTGCTTGCCGATAGAGAATGGAACTTTGCAAATCTCCTGAACTTTAGTTGCTACACCCTTTTTGATCCAACCAATCTTGTAAGGGCAATGGTGTTTCTCTGTTTCCAAGCTTAGGGCCTTAACCAATGCCTTTGAAACAACATTTTCCGAGCTACCATTGTCAATAATCACATTACACACTTTGGTATTAATGGTGCAACGTGTACGGAATATAGCATTCCGTTGAGTTAGTTGGGCTTGCTTTGGAGCGAAAATCAACTTCTATAAGATGCAAACAACAGGATCCCCATTGTCACCCAGAACCAATTCAGCTTCAGCAAACTCATCACCACACTCTAAATAAGAATCACCACTAGTTTCATTGTCCCCCACGAGACCAACTTGGCAGCGAAGTGGACACTCATTGGAACGGTGTCCTGGCTGCTGACACTTAAAGCACTTTTGGGGAAAGGGTTTAGTATAGGGATTAGGTTGGGGATCATGAGGTACATTTCCCTTGCCTTTGTTCCGTGGCACTGGATTATCGGAGTGTATAGCAATTGGACTACCGGCAACAGTATTTAAAGCGGGAGATGACTTATTTTTCTCCAATGGGAGTTGGGACGGTGGTCGACTGTAATTAGAGTAGCGGAGAGAAGCCCGCTCTAATTGTTCCTCAGCTCTTTGGGCCAAATTCACGGCATCAGAGAGTTTCCACACTGGTTGCAATGAAAATCTGTCTTGAATCGACTCACATAACCCGCCAACAAATCGGGCAACCTGTTGATCCTCTGTTTCGAAGATGTTGGTTCGGGCATCGAGTCGGTAGAATTCCTCAGCATAGTCGCGAACTGGTCGATCTCGCTGTTGACACTGTTGGTACAGGCGATAGAGGCGCTGTTGGTAATCGCTCGGAAGAAACCAGGCCTTTAGGAGCCGTCTCATTTTGTGCCACGAACGAATAGGCTGTTTTCCTTCTCGATGCCGATTAGTGAGCAACTGATCCCACCACGTAGATGCGCTGCCCTTAAGCTTATACGCCACAAGCTTAACTTGTTTTTCAGCAGGGACCTCCATGTATTTAAAGAATGTTTCCACCGTTTTTAACCAGTCGAGGAAATCCTCAATATGCAAATGGCCATCAAAAAAAGGTATATCAATTTTCAATCTATAATCAGTGTGTTCAGAACGACGAGGAGGTCGGAGAAAATTACCCATGTGCCTGGGCGGTTGGTGCACTTAGGCTTCCACTTCGGCATCGATGGAAGAATCAGTCGAATCATCCCTCGATTGATGGAAAGAGTCGCGGTGGTAGTCGAAGTCAATTTTTGGGTTCTCGATCGGCTGGATCTGGGCTTGACGGCGGTCGCATGTCGTAAACGGAGGTGGAGGAGTTACCAATTCTCGAGGCGGAGGTGAAAATTATGGGTGTTGTTCTAATCGGGTTAGAATCTACCGGACATCGGCGACCAAGGTGTCATTCTTGGTGTCGATCTTTATGTCCAAGGCACGAATCACCAACCAAAGAGCTTGGATGCCGGGTTGACACCCAGATTAGGGATCGAACTACTATCATCATCAGCCATCAGAAGAACAGCGTAAGTTCTGTTTCTGCCACCACTCTAGCGTAGGAGCCCGTTGAAAAACACCTACGAAGGAAAATTCTGAGAAAATGGAACGTGTACGACCAAAGTTCCAGAGAAAACGAACAAGAAGATAATTTCGAGGAGAATCTCAATTTTTCATTTCTTTTCTCGTCTGCCCTGCAACAACACCCTTTTCCCTCTATATCCTCCACTCTAATGACTTAAAGCAAAACAACAAAGGCTCATAGGCCAAGTCCCAAACGACACAAATCAAGAACGACTAAACACTCATATTAATAAAGCAAAATAGAATAACATATAAGCCAAACGACAAAGTTCAAGTAAAGCAACTAATAGTAACGAAACATTATCAAACAACACCAAACTAGCATGCCCGATAATATGCTCCTGCATCAATTCACAGGCATACTGAATACATATATTTTTTATCTTGGAATACAATATCAAATGAAGACGTGATCAAACGAATCATAATTTGTTTTTCATCCAAAATATCGATTATTTTTAAATTCAAACTCAAAGAAAAATGTATTTATATTCTCAAATCGAATTAGATTACATGGTTTTGAACCATACACTACCACAATCAGCCTTATTTGCAACGACATTTTTGTCATCCAAAAGATTCACTATTTGCGATGAGAAGTCGTCGCTATTACTATTTGCAACGACATGTCGTCGTATAAAAATAATTATTTGTGACTACAAGTCGTCGCAAATAGTTAGAACTAACGATTTAGTTATTTGCATCGCAATAACAATTTTGGCGTAAAAAAAGTGATAGCAAGTTTTTGGTGCCAAAAAATATCTATTTGCGGCTATTTGTCGTCGCAAATAATGAATTGGACAATAACTGGCATCCATTAATTAGATATTTATAGAGGAGGTTTATTTGCGATGACATGTAAAAAAAGGTCATCACAAGTAGTTTTTTTTTTAATTTTCTTGAAAAAAAAGGCAGTCAAATTTAGCGATTTCCGATGACTATTTGCGATAACATGTGAAAAAAGTCGTAGCAAATAATCTTTTCATTCAATTTTCACGAAAGAAATGGTGGGCAAATTGGCGGCTCCCATAGATTATTTGCGACGACATGTATAAAATGTCGTCGCAAATACTAATACAATTCAATTTTTGCGAAAAAAAGGCGGTCAAATTGGCGGTTCCCAAAAGACTATTTGCAACGACACTTAGTACATGTCATCGCAAATAATGGTTTTATAAGGTTCTTCTTCTGATAGTTTAAAACGATGTTGTTTTGGTGACACTTTTTGCGACGACAAATAATGATTCCAGAATGCTCTTTAATGAACTTTTCAAGACAACATTGTTTGGGTGATTATTTGTGACGACATTTCACTTATTTGTGACGACTACCTATCCAAAAAGTCGTCGCAAATAGTCCTACTTATATAGCTAAATGCAGATCAATTTTCCCTATTTTCTTCAAGTTTTCCTTCCTCTCCTCTCGGCCTCTCTCCTTCTCTTCGCCTGATTTCAACCAAAAATCACAAAATCGTCCTTCTCTCCCAAATTTCTTCAAGATTAGTTGAAATCTAGGTTGAACCCTCTCCAAAACGAACAAAAAAGCCACTAGAACTGCCACCATCGTCGCCTCATTGACCTTCTGCCGCCGCTGCCGTTTCTCCCTCGGTACACCGTCAAAATTGCTGCTGCCAAAACTTAATACTCCAACCCCCGTTTATAGTGGGTTTTGGGTGTGGTGAGTCTTAAAAAAAAAAATCAAATAGTTGTAATAATAGGATGATAATGATGATTTGTGTTTAATTATGATGACGATGATAGGTTTTGGAGTTTTGATAATATATGATAATTTTTTGAATATTTTTGATTAGTTTGTATGAAATATGTTGGAAGATTGTTTGATGATGATGATGATTTTTTTTTTGATAAATTAGATTATTTTTGAAATTTTAAAATAATAATAAAAATTATAATAATGTGTAAATTGTTGAAAAAAATAATGAAATAAATTAATATATAAAAAAAATTTTAAAAATTTATTTAATTTGTACGATTAATAAGTAAAAATTTTTTTAAAAATTTATAATTTTTTTGTATAACTAAGATTTGGAAATTAATTTAACTAACAATTAAAATTTTAAAAAATATGAAAAATTAAGTTGTATACCTAAGATTTGGAAAAATAATTTAACTAATAATTGAAAAAAAATTTAAAATATTAAAAATAATTTGTATAATTAAATTTATAAAAATGATTTAATTAAAAATTAAAAAATTTTAAAAATATTTAAAATAATATATATAATTAAAATTTGAAAAAATAATCTATATAATTAAAATTTGAAAAAATAATTTAACCAACAAATAATAGAAAATAAAAATTAATAATACATCCATAATTTTTCATAAATAAAATGCAAATGTTCCTTTCTCAGCAGGCATTGATGTTCGGTCCAGTAACTACTTGTGTTGGCTCTACGAGAGGATCGCAAACCTCTACCTGATCCGACGAGACTCCCATCACATTGTTAGTCGGGTACACAAGCTATAACTGAGAAACTAATTATTGTTTTTTTGAATTTTATTCAGTTAAAGTTCGTAATCAATTTTTCAATCTTTAGTGTTCATAATTGTTTACAGCCTCAGATGCAGTACCTTGACATCGAGTTAGGGAAAGTCCTGAACCACTTGTCCCTCGGCACCCGCCAATAAATGAAGACGATGATGAGAATGAAGATGCTGCTGATTTAGGAGATTAGTTTTATTGTTATTTCAATTTATCCTATTTTTCATATTTATTTATCCAAAAATTTAGTATTATGTTTTATGTTTCTCGTAAATAATAATATTATATTTAATCCAAAAAATTTGATTGTTAATTTCTTCAAATTTTTTTATTTCTATTAAATAATAATATTATATTTAATTCAAAAAAAATTATTTACCACGACTTCTATCATCGCAAATATTTTTAATGGTATCATCATTTGTGACGACGACATAAAACATGTCGTCGTAAATAATGTCATTCATGCCATCATTTAATCACATATTTATGATGACAAAATTCAAAAAAATAATCACAAATTATATATGCACCGTCATCATCAACAAAATTATTTTCCAATTAATTGTGACAACTGTCACCATAAATATATTATTTACGATGATTTTTGAGTTTCTGCGACTACTTTTCGTCTTCGCAAAAGGACCCTTTTGTAGTAGTGATATGCCAGACGACACTTAATATTATTGTATTCATGAAATAAGACGTGTCCTGTGTTTGTTGGACCAAATACCAAACAAATGATGTCATTCATCTCTTAAATATAAACGACATGTACCTTTACTTAAAAAGTACAGCGGTTTTGTATAAAAATGCGACATGTCGTTTGCTTTTGTGCAAATGTCATGTCGTCATGATTGATGATTTAAAGACGCCATATGTCATTTTAGTAATGGAAAACAACATTAGTTTCAAATAATTAAAACAAGGAGATTTATGCAATTGAGTGAAGGATATGATAGCAGCTCTCTATATGTACCGTAAATTTTTAACATGGACACTCATAAATTTGATATTTTGAAAGTCAATTCAAAAATTATAACTGTTGTTTTTATGATTGTGAAAAAAATATAATTCTTACTATAAAAGACTCTCAACAAGAAAGTGGAATATAATGTTATCTTGTCTTTTCCCAACCCCACGATCTACCCCATGACCCCACATTTAGGACTCAAATAAACTTATACTCCTGTTTTAAGTTGGAATTTTTAGGTTGTAATTGATTGACCTTTTAAAATATTATCTTGTTAGTTGACTTTTTAAGGGGAAAAAAAAATTGAATTGAAATTTTTATGTTGGAATTGGTAAACCAAACAAAGGGCAAACCTTACCTTAAAAAAAAAAAAAAAAAAAAAAAAAAAATCCATATCCTCCTCCCCTTATGTTATTCTTTCTAGGCGCCATCTCAATTTTGGAACCTCCTACTACCGTCGTCCTTCTCCTTGCCACAAAACCAAAGGACATCTCAATGAAAGCCAACCATTTTCAATTGGTCTTTGGTTGGTGAAACTGCTCAAGATTGACCAGTGACAATCTCCCATACTTAGAAAATCAATGGTGTTGATGTGTCATCGAACCTATCAACAAACACCACTATTTGGGATGGCTCTAATTTGGTGGGGAAAGTGGGAAAAGAGCATCTACAATTCTAAACCATCCTGTGATTTGAACATCTGTTGTTTTTCTCATTTATGTCCCTTAAACTTTAGGGTTTGTTTGGCAGAGTAGTTTGAGTTGGGATTTTTAAGTTTCAATAGTAAATTTTTTTGAATTTTCAGAAAAGACAAAAAACTTTTTGGGAAAAAGATAAAAAAAAAGTTTGAGTTGAATGATTTGAGTTGGTGAAACAAACAGGCCATTAGAGTTACTTTTACTTTGTCTTATGGACTTTGAATTTAATCTTACTTTACCCCCTCTTAGAATTTTAATTAAAAACAGATTAAAAAGTGAATTAAGTGCAGTCATCTGATTATTTTTCATTTGTTTTTCGTGAAAACTCTAGTACAATGAACTTAACAAGACCGATTCCCTGTTTTTCCATCTGTTTTTGATTGAAATACTAATAAAAGAGGTAAAGTAAAGACAAATTAAGAATTTTTAAAGTTTAGAAAATAAAATGAAAGGGATGTTAAAGTTCTGGGTCATAGCTGAAATTGATTTAAAAAATAATTCAAAAAAAGAAAGTAATTGAAACAAAAGTTGATAAAAAAAAAACACACACACACACACAAACACACAAGAGCTGAACCCTCTCGCTCCGAATAGGGGCAGGGAACACACTCTCTCTGGTCTCTGCGTGTGGATATATAAGTGTGAAGTCTGGTGCAATTCTGCACGAGAGCACAAACGCAAATCGCAAACCCTAAAAAACAAAACAAAACAAAACACAAAACAAAAGCTAATATATATGTGTGTGTGTGTATGAGCTCAGACAAAAGCCAAAAAACCCAAATCGTCACCCACTCACTCTCTCTCTCTTCCCTGTACCCCACTCTCTCTAACAGGATATCTGTCGCCCTCAATTGCGACTTTCCGCCACTTTCTCTCTCCTCTCTCTCTCTCTTACTCTCTCTCATCGCTTGCATATATATATAAATTCTAGGTTTTTCGGCTATGAATCAGAACCAAGTACCGGGGACTAACGACGACGAGGACGAGCCCGCGGCTGAGTCTACTGAGGGTTCCGACAAGGCCGACACCGTCGCCGCCGCCGCCGCCGCCGACGAAGACGTCGTTGAGAGTCCCGCCGGCGATCCCATGGACGAGGACTCCGTCAGCCCCGCCACCGTCTTCTGCATCCGGCTCAAGCAGCCCCGGTCCAATTTGCTTCACAAGATGAGCGTCCCCGAGCTCTGTCGCAAATTTAGGTTAGATTGATTGGAATTCGAGCACGAATGCGTCTGGAATTCGTGGGGGTTTTCTTTGTTGGGTGTTCAATTTTGTTCCTGTCGAGAGTTGTTTTGAAGTGGATTCTTGAGTAAGAAGTAGAAATCAGATGAGAAAAGGGGAAGAAAAAACCATGATTTTGCTTGCTTGTGAGCGGGAGGCCGTGATTTTTGGGTTTGTGAATGAAATTTTGAAGCTTTTGTTAAATTGTTTTCTGAATTATAAATTTGGGTTGCTGATTGCGACGAGTGAAGATACAGCAATGGGAAAATGTTTAAACTTGGTCCAAAAAGTACAATTTATTTTTGTTTGGTATATATATTTTCTATATGGACCGATGTTGATATGTTGTTGGCCACAAATGCTACTTCTGAGCTTCAAGGGTTTGTGTGAAACGAAATGGGAAAGTTCTGTGATTGAAGACTACCTGGGTTTTCTTCATTTACTGGGATAGATAAGAAGTTGTGTGTTGATGTAGTTAGCATTTCTTGACAAGACTGGATTATCTTTTCTTGAAATCTTAAAATATGGAAATCTTGAGCTTGTTTCTATTTAAAGATTTTTCGATTTCAAGCAAATCTTCATAAAGTATATGCCTCTTAATATTTTCATTTATATTTTTTATGAAACAACCTGTCATGCATTTAATTAATATTGTTTATGTGATGAAAGATTTCTATATTTATCAATAGCACATTTGCTTGTTTCAGTGCTGTTGCTTGGTGTGGGAAGCTGAATGCTATTGCTTGTGCATCAGAAACGTGTGCAAGAATTCCAAGGTTGGCATAGTTTGGTTCATTTACTCTCATTTCTCAGGCCATTGATGTTATCTGCCTTATATTTTCTCCTTTAAAACGGGTAATCTGAAAAATGCGTGTCTTCCCATGTATATGGCATGTATATATGTACGCACATAAACCTGTAAATTTTCCTTTGAAAAACCTCATTGATTTCTCTCTTGCAAGAAAACGACTGTTTCTTCATTACATTGTACTTTAACTGAACTAATTTTTTGTTGTTGTCGATGTTGTTCTTTTCTTTTCTTTTTTTTTTTTTTTTTGGCTGTTGTCATTGTCTTTAATGACCTCTTTTTTTCCCCCTCGTTTTGGTAGTTCCAATGCAAATACACCATTTTGGATCCCCATTCATATTGTCATCCCAGAGCGACCGACTGAATGTGCAGTGTTTAATGTTGTAGCAGGTATTTGGAAGCACCGTTCTACTTTTAGAATATTTGATTTTTTCAGTGCTTTTCCTGCTTATGCGTTCGTGCTTGAACGGTTCAACTTGTGAATGAATTTATATGACAACTGGGCTGGATGCATGTCAAAACATGGAATCTCTGTGAACTTGATATGTTAACGCATGATTTTGTTCTTAGATGCGTTGGGGTGTGAGTAGTTGCGTCCTTGTAGGCTTGTACTGTGTTAGGCTCTTTCAATTTCCTATTATGGTACTTAAAATTACTCTTATTTATAAAGTTGGTTGTGACTATGTGATTTATGTGTTTTATGGAAATATCTTGCAGACTCTCCGCGTGATTCTGTTCAGTTCATTGAATGGTCCCCTACATCTTGTCCCCGTGCCTTACTAATTGCTAATTTCCATGGGAGGGTGACTATATGGACTCAGCCTTCTCAAGTAAGCTAAGATATGCTTCATGTTTCATGATAGACTTACACGCATGACTTGCCTCCAAAAAGTTCTTACAAAGGATTTTTCACTCTTCACCAAACTGTTAGGTTTAGAATTTACTTCCACCCGTAACATCCTTCTGCTGTAGTCTTTGGATCCATTTTGTCTTGTTGTTGCTATTTGATATATATTTTATTTACTTTGTATAAATATTATAAGAAACTGCTTGCTTGTTCCTGTTTCCTAACCCGTTAACCTTTTATTCCTACTTTCAGGGTTCAGCTAATCTAGTACGTGATGCTACGTGCTGGCAACGTGAACATGAATGGCGACAGGACATTGCAGTTGTTACAAAGTGGTTATCTGGGGTGTCTCCGGTAAGCATTACTTTGATTATTATATGCACTAATCTTGTGGACATTCCTTGTCTTCTACTAATCTTCTACTTTGATTATTCCTTGTCTTCTACTTTGATTATTATATGTACTAATCTCCGGTAGTGGACATTCCTTGTCTTCTACTAATCTTGCACTAAAAGAATCATACTTTGATTATTATATGCATACGAATGCAAATTTTCCCTGTATTTACGTTTTGCTGTTTTCATCACTTACATTAACTTCCCATTATATAAGGAAAAATTGTAGAGGACCCAACGCTGTTTTGAAGACTATATTTTAATTAATTAATTAACTAACTGAACCATGTTCTACGGTAGCTCAAAATCCTGAGTATTATCTATGGTATTAGATATCCTCTTTCGTAAATGTTGTTCATACTTTAAACTAACATTTACTACTCTAATGAACTTTAGTTTTTGTGTGCAGCAAAAAATTTACAGAGTATTTTCTAAGATAAACTGCACACAAAGTTGATTTCACTTAACAGTCTTTTTGTTTCTGCATCCTCCATATTCTGTCTTTCTTGTGGGAGGATTCATTTTCCTCTTCTGGTAAATGTTAGGCTCCTTATTTTATTAAATACTCTGATGAACCAGTATAGGTGGCTGTCCTCAAAATCCAGTACCACCTCAAATGCAAAGTCAACTTTTGAGGAAAAATTTCTTTCGCAGCAGTCTCAAAATTCAGGTTTGTTGCTTATCTTGGAACATAATTACGTTCAACTGAGATCTTTTTGTTTATTTATTTGCCGGTAAAAGGAACTGAAATTATGCTTGAACTGTGCTTGTTGATGTTTTATGCACAGCACTAACAATGATATTTTTGGTCAGAACCTCAGTCCTATCTAACTATTTGTTCTCTCCTTTTTTGACCCAGTTATGGTTGTAATTCCTATCTAATTCAAAATTTTGTTTCGCTTCAGCTAGGTGGCCTAACTTCCTCTGCGTTTGTTCTGTTTTCTCTTCGGGTTCTGTGCAACTTCATTGGTCTCAGTGGCCCCCTAGTCAAAGTAGTTCTCCAGCGAAGTGGTTTTTTACGAGTCAAGGACTCTTGGGTGCGGGACCTAGTGGAATCATGGCTGCTGATGCTATCATAACGGATAGTGGAGCTATGCATGTAGCAGGTGTTCCAATAGTAAACCCATCTACTGTTGTTGTTTGGGAGGTGACTCCTGGCCCTGGAAATGGATTTCAGACAACTCCAAAGACAAGCACAAGCAATGGAGTCCCACCGTCAATTAATCCACCTGCTTGGGCTGGGTTTTCTCCTTTGGCTGCATATTTGTTTAGCTGGCAAGAGTATCTACTAGCTGAAGTGAAGAATGGAAAAAAGCAGACAGATCCAGATTTCAATGATATTGTACAACTTCATTGCTCTCCAGTTTCAAACTTTTCTGCATATGTGAGCCCTGAAGTTGCAGCTCAATCTGCGACAACTACTACATGGGGCTCTGGAGTTACTGCTGTTGCCTTTGATCCGACACGTGGTGGTTCTGTGATAGCTGTTGTCATAGTTGAGGGTACTAACTTGTTTGCTTTGTTTAAAGGATCTTTTGAATTCAGTTATTGAAAATGGTCTTTGTTCTTCCGCTTATATTCCCCTTCGACAAGGATTCTCACCTTTTATTAGTGTACTTGTTACAATCTTAAACTTATCCTTATATATTTCCCCCCTTTTTCAAGACCTTTTGACTAATGTCATTGCCATGTTCTGGTTTTCTTATAATGCTATGAAAAGGGGAAATTGTTGCTAAAAATACTGTTGGGTATATGATAAACTGTGTTTCTAGCCCTTTATTCCCTCGTCTATGATTTTCTAGAGGTTGGTCTTTTGCCTGTCAAGAAGCTTGAATTTGTGAGTTGTTTGACGTGCCGTTACTGATTTCACCGTGCAGGACAGTACATGTCCCCTTATGATCCTGACGAGGGTCCTTCAATTACGGGTTGGAGAGTGCAACGCTGGGAATCCTCCGTTCAACCTGTTGTTCTCCATCAAATATTTGGAAATCCAACTTCCAGTTTTGGTGGGCAGGCACCTATGCAAACAGTATGGGTGTCCAAAGTTGATACAAGTATTCCACCAACTCATGATTTTAAGTTTTCTCAAACAACAGCAACAGGACCAACTTCTGATTCTAGCGTTGAGAAGGCCAAACGAGTCACTTTTGATCCGTTTGATCTGCCAAGTGATGTTAGAACACTTGCTAGAATCATCTATTCTGCTCATGGTGGTGAGATTGCTGTCGCTTTTCTCCGAGGTGGGATCCATATTTTTTCTGGCCCAAACTTTGCAGCTGTTGATAACTACCAGATAAATGTTGGATCTGCAATTGCCGCTCCGGCATTCTCATCAACGAGCTGCTGCTCTGCTTCTGTTTGGCATGACATCAGCAAGGATCGTACCATTTTGAGGATTATCCGTGTGCTTCCTCCTGCTGTTCCAAGTAGCCAGGAGAAGGCCAACTCTTCAACCTGGGAACGTGCAATTGCTGAGAGGTACTTTATAATAGTGGTTATTCTTCTTAAAAACAATTTAAAGACCCTCAATGCATATATTTGTGGACAATTTGACTACAGCTATTTTGATTTTCTGGGATGAAATGATATCCTGTTGTTTTGTTGGAGCAGATTTTGGTGGAGTCTTATGGTTGGAGTTGATTGGTGGGATGCTGTCGGTTGTACACAAAGTGCTGCTGAGGATGGCATTGGTAAGAAGTTTGATTGATTGCTAATTCATGATTAATTAAGAAGGAATCGAAATAAATTTTGAATTAAAAATATTAAATAAGTGACATGTTTCTTTCTGTTTATAACAAGCAATCTGCAGTAGCGAGTTTTTGCTCTGTTTTATTTGTTTTATTTTTTGCCGGAGTATGACCTCCATTCTTGTTTGTTACAGTTTCATTAAACAGTGTTATAGCAGTCTTGGATGCGGATTTCCATTCCCTTCCTTCAACTCAGCATAGGCAACAGTACGGTCCTGTAAGTTTTGATTCTATTGTATCCGTGTGATTATGTAATTTTTTTACTCTGACTTGGTATAGTTCTGCTAAATATGATGCTGTTGATGCAGAGTCTCGATAGGATAAAATGCAGGCTATTGGAAGGTACGAATGCTCAAGAAGTCCGGGCTATGGTTCTAGATATGCAAGCAAGGTTATTACTAGATATGCTGGGGAAAGGAATTGAATCGGCTTTGATTAATCCTTCTGCTCTGGTACCAGAGCCATGGCAAGCATCTGGTGAAACCTTGTCTGGCATTGATCCTGAAGCAATGGCTGTTGAACCGGCACTTGTTTCAAGTATTCAGGTAAATTGCTTATTTGAATATATACATTTCTTTTGGAGAACGGTTGTTGATCATGGACGACGTTGGTATGTTGTTGATTGGGCTTTGCCGTTTCATTTTGTTTGTCATGCTGATATTTTTCCATTTTGTCATCATATTATTTCCATGTGATGCAGGCTTATGTTGATGCAGTTCTTGATCTAGCTTCACATTTCATTACACGCTTGAGGCGCTATGCAAGTTTCTGTCGCACATTGGCAAGTCATGCTGTTACTGCAGGCACTGGAAGTAATCGCAATATGGTGACTAGTCCTACTCAAAGCTCTGCAGCTCCTGTCACAAATCAGGGTTGGTGGCAATACTATTCTGATTCAACATAAATGTTAAAGCTTCTCCCATTAAGAGATTATTCATGAAAGACCATCAAGTTCTAGTCATTATTTTCTCCTTATGTGTGTCCTGCCACAGCTTCACTTGAGCAATTCTTTAAAGAGTGTAATGCCATGTTTCTCAGGGGGTCAAAGTGGCACGACAAATTCTACCGGAAGCACCCAGATGCAAGCTTGGGTACAAGGTGCTATTGCAAAGATTAGCAGCACCACTGACGGAGTATCCAGTTCAGCTCCTAACCCAATAAGTGGTCCATCAACTTTCATGCCTATAAGCATTAATACTGGAACTTTTCCTGGAACTCCAGCTGTTAGGCTTATTGGGGACTGCCATTTCCTTCATAGACTGTGCCAACTTCTACTTTTCTGTTTTTTCTTTCGGAGAACACAGCTGCCTCGCTTTGTCGGAGGTGCACAAAGACATGCCGATGCTAATGTGCAAAAGCCTCAAACTGGTCCTCCAGGGAAGGTAGAAGAAGTTGGTTCTGCTCCTACAAAACCATCATCTCTAGCCAGACCAGATGAAAATCAGGCATCCCGAGCTGGTCAGATCATTCCTGGAGCGAAAGGAGTTGAGGAAGGAACTGGTGGAAGGTCGAGACTGGGTACTGGTAATGCTGGTCAAGGGTACACTTTTGAGGAGGTAAAAACTGAATGCTTTTACTTTGTTCATTCACATCTTCAGATCCATAAATAAAGAATGTGTTGTCTGATCTTCTTAGTGTCTTTTGTTGATATTAGACGTTTAAGTGTTTAGTCAAGGGAACTTCTCAATTGAATGTAGAGAATAACAAAAAGAACTCTACATGTTTTTGTCATGTAGGTGAAAGTCCTCTTCCTTATACTTACGGATCTTTGTCGGCGGACAGCAGGCCTAGCACACCCATTGCCGGTATCTCAGGTTGGTAGCAGCAACATCCAGGTGCGGCTGCACTACATTGATGGTAATTATACTGTTCTTCCGGAAGTTGTCGAAGCAGCCTTGGGCCCTCATATGCAGGTATAGCCGTTTCCCTCCCTCTTCCCCCCCTATCTAAGGGAGTAAGGGTCAGTGGTTTAAGTTCAAAATGATTCTATTTTCTAATTGCTATGCAGAATATGCCACGGCCTAGAGGTGCTGATGCTGCTGGTCTGTTACTTCGAGAGTTAGAACTGCATCCCCCGGCAGAAGAGTGGCACAGGCGGAACATGTTTGGTGGGCCTTGGTCTGATCCAGATGATATGTGCTCTATAGACGAGTCTTCCAAGCTAAGTAACTCAGCTGACCTACTTGACTTAAGTTCGTTAGAGTCTTGTGATGTTTATTATGGCACTCGAGGCTTGTGGCCGCGGAAGCGCAGGATGTCTGAAAGAGATGCCGCTTTTGGCCTTAATACATCTGTGGGCCTTGGTGCGTATCTGGGTATAATGGGATCACGGAGAGATGTTGTTACTGCCGTATGGAAGACTGGTCTTGAAGGGGTTTGGTACAAGGTCTGATATGAAAGCCTCCTAATCATTTTCAGATCTTATTGTCTCTAAAAAATTATTTTTTTTCATCATACGTCTATGAAAGTCAAAATCTGACGTGTCTATTTGTTTGCTTCGTAAGCATATTATTCAAATATTTTTCTTTATCGCTGAGTTTGTAATCTTGATCCGTTTGCAGTGCATTAGATGTTTGAGGCAGACTTCAGCTTTTGCTTCACCAGGTGCCAGCAATCCACCTAACCAAAATGAACGTGAGGTTTGGTGGATCAACCGTTGGGCTTATGGCTGTCCCATGTGCGGTGGAACGTGGGTTCGCGTTGTATAGCTTACCATGCCAAACTAACTGTATCACAAATGGGGTTCTATCTCATCCCTCTCGTGGATTGGATGAGTTAAAGTCTGCCTAAACGTTGTCAGATTCGTCGGGTTTCATTCCCATAGTACGAAACTGAGCTCTGCAAGCTGCAACAATTGGTTGAAAAGATGAAGTATCAGTCAACAGGGAACGAGCTCTTGGGCGAGTCCAAAGTTGCGAGGAACTGCCGATTGCTCTTTCGTAGCCAACAAATTTTTCTTTCTTTGTTTATTCTTTGTTCATTTTTCTTATGTACATGAATTTTTAGGGCCGGGAGAGTAGACTTTTCTTTTTGTTATTGAAGCTCCCAAAGATTTCCCTTGGAGAGTAGACAGGTACATGTAGTTCAGGGTAGGTACTAACTCTATTTAATCACCTCAGTGTATATGTCAAACATGAACAAGATAGAGTGATTGAGGCTGATATATATATATATGTTTTTAGAGGGAGGCAGATACCGTTTGTAATAAATATGAAGAACATTATAGTAAAGTTATGTATTTTTAAAGTTTGATTAACAAAATTTGTTAAATAGTAAAATTTAGATTAATTTTTTAGAAAAAGATAAAAATAAATTGAATTCTAGATTTGGAATGAAAGCGATAGCGGTTTCCCTCCGTTGATTTTATTGTGTACGTATAAGGGGAGGAAAAACTCATCCTGATAAAAGAGCAGGCCTAATTATTTATTTATATATCAGCTAAAAGAATATAATTATATGAATAAAGGATGACACATGAGGGATGGTGAATATGATACGGTTCAACCCATGGCTTCTTACATAAAAGACGAATGAACTTATCATTTTGAAAGATATTTAACCACCCCTAACTTTATAGGCCAAAAATACATGTATATTTTTTAGCAACTTTGAGTAGAAATGAAGAAGTTTTTCACCGACTAAAAAAGGAAAAAGGAAAAAGGAAAAAAAAAAAAAAAAACTTGTTTTTCTTTTTTGTTTTGTGTTTGTTTTTTTGTTTGTTTTTTGTTTGTTTTTATCACAGACATTGCTGTGCCTGTTTAGGGGATTACGAAGGTTCTAAACTGCTCATTCGAAGGGACTAGGGAGACGATATTACCATTAGAAGGAAAATTAACCTAGACAAAAAAAAAAAAAAAAAAAAAAAAGGAAGACACTGACAAAAACATTTTTGAGTAGAGAGAGAATTGAGAAAGAAAGAAAGATGAGCAGTGGCCATGGCGGAGGAGGAGGAGGAGGGGGATCGGGATCGCATTCGCTGGCGTTCAGGGTGATGAGGCTATGCCGGCCCTCTTTCCACGTCGACCCCGTCCCTCTGCGTGTGGACCCCACCGATCTCCTCGTCGGCGAGGACATCTTCGACGACCCACTCGCCGCCTCCAACCTCCCCCGCCTCCTCCACTCCTCTCCCGACTCCGCCGATCTCAGCTACCGCTCCCGCTTCCTCCTCCACGACTCCTCCGACTCCCTCGGCCTCTCCGGCCTCCTCGTCCTCCCCCAAGCCTTCGGGTCTCTCTCTCTCTCTCTAGAATTTTCCTTTGTTCAGAATTCAAATCCATCGCTGATTTGAGGAATTTTGGTTTCTTCTTCTAGGGCGATTTACTTGGGCGAGACGTTCTGCAGCTACATTAGCATCAACAACAGCTCCAATTTCGAGGTCAGGGACGTCGTGATCAAGGCCGAGATTCAGACCGAGCGCCAGCGGATTCTGCTCCTCGACACCTCCAAGTCCCCCGTCGAATCCATACGCGCTGCTGGCCGCTACGACTTCATCGTCGAACACGACGTCAAGGAGCTCGGCGCTCACACGTTTGAACTAAATTTCCCATCTTTTTCCACTTCTTTTACTAGTATTTTTGTCCTGTTGTTTTACTTTGATCGTCACTGCTGTTTACTCATTGTCCAATTTAGGCTGGTTTGCACTGCATTGTACAATGACGGCGATGGCGAGCGCAAATATCTTCCACAGTTCTTCAAGTTTATCGTCGCCAATCCGCTTTCCGTCAGGACGAAGGTACCTACCTGAAAATGCTTTTGAAATGAATTTAGGGTCTTTTTGATTTTTCACTTGTTTTTTTTTTTTAGTGAATGTAGAGTTGATTTTTGTTTTTCGTTTTCGTTTTGCAGGTTCGCGTTGTTAAGTTATGTCGACGTTGAACTACTTTCTTAATGCAAGTTTACAACTTTTTTTTCGATTTCTTTGATATATACGCTTGAATAATGAGATCGAAGACCGAGTAGAGCTCTGTGTTGTTTTTTGGTTTCAGTAAATAATTTATAATGTTTTCATATTTTAGTATTGTCTATTTGCTCCGTCGGTTCCTTTTTATCCTAAATGGTACCCAAATGGTTGGTGATATGCCTTATAAGGGTCAAGCTGACATTTTTTTTCTCACTTTGGGCTGTTTTTGTTAATGTGGGATGTATGGTTTCCGTATAGTCAAGAACAAGCTTTGGTCTTGTCGACAATTTTATTTGAATGCCTATTCCTAAGTGATAGATTGTTTAATACAAAATCCTTGAATGCATCAGTTCTTTTTGTTTTCATCGATAATCTAATTTCTTCCGCAGGAAACTACATTTTTAGAAGCTTGTATTGAAAATCATACGAAATCAAACCTTTTTATGGATCAAGTTGAGTTTGAACCAGCTCCACGTTGGAGCGCAACAATGTTGAAAGCAGATGAACACCACACTGAAAGTGATTCTCAGACAAGGTGAGTGGCATCTTTATCTTTTGACATGAAGCGTTCATGACTCTACACATAATTTGTCTTCTTTTTTCTGGTCACCTCTATTTTTCATATGATTAATCTTTGGTTTTATTTTATGTCTTCAATTATTTGTATGTGTATCTTTTTTTTTTTTTTTTAATTAATTATTTCAGAGAGACATTGAAGCCATCAGTTCTCATCAAATCTGGTGGAGGAATATACAACTATCTTTATCGGTTAAAATTATCATCACAAGGTTCTGCACAAATGAAAGTTGAGGGAAGTAACGTTCTTGGTAAACTTCAGATAACATGGCGAGCCAATCTGGGTGAACCCGGTCGTCTTCAGACCCAGCAAATCCTGGGCAATGTAAGCGCTTACCTTCAATGGAGAATGCTTGAAAAGAATGTTGCAAGTTTCTTCTGGGTCTTTTAGTCTTCTCTATGTGCTTACCTAAAATCTTCTCGATGTGAGATTCTGAGACATCATGAGATATCATGCATGAATCAACACTTGCATGAATGTACTAGATATCACGAGTATTCATGTAACATATGCCTACATGCTCAAAATTGGATGTTTGACTTATCTACGTGATATATTCTTCTGCAGCCCATATCCCAAAAAGAGATTGAGTTGCATGTTACGGAGATTCCTTCTATGGTCAACTTGGCAAGACCATTTTCGGTAAAATAAATTTCACTTGTGTCTCTTTAATTTATAGCTCTGATTTTCTAGGATAAAATTTATAGTTATTCATTGGAAATGCATATATTCTAGTAGCTCTGAGAACTCATTTTCCATCCATATTTTTTCTCCTCTTCATGTCATTATTTTCAATTGCCAATCCTTATTTTAGTACTGTGTACAGCAATTTGAACTGATGCAGGAAAATGTTTCCTGCAGCTACCCTTGAACATGACAAACCAAACTGAAAGGGAATTGGGCCCCTTTGAAGTTTGGTTATCGCAAGATGGTTCGCTTGAGGATAAGGTTGTCATGGTTAATGGTCTACAGAAACTGGTAATATAATACTAATGGCTTGTAGACACCTTTTTGTTTTTGTTTTCCCATGGCTGATTCTTTCATAATCTAGAATCAACATAAAATGACTTTCTTTTGTTAGCTCTTGGTTTGTTTTCACCATTTGTTGACATTTTAGATATGTCACTAGTCAGTAAAGATTTCATTGTTCAAACCTTGCCACCTTTTTAGGATCTGCTGCATGAATCTTTGTTGTATTTTGGTTGGTTGACCAGATTAATCTTGATGAGCTTGTCTTTTAGTCAATCGTGTAATCTGTTTGATGTTTGGTAATATATCTTAACAATTTAAATTACTTTGACCCAATGGAATGTGGCTGGAGAGTGAATCACAAAAAAATTTATTCATTTATCCTTATTTCGAGTTTAAATTTATATTTTTTGGTTTCTGATTTAGTAATCTGAAATCTATACTCAGGTTTTACCTGGGCTTGAAGCATTTGGCTCCACAACATTCACTCTGGTATGGAGAGGATTCATTACAAATTTCTATTTTCTTAAATAATGTATTAAGCACTTATAAATGTCGTATAATGTAGTTTTTCAGTATATTTTTAGGTAATTTCAGGACACAACATTGTTAGCTTATATGTATCTTAATGATACGTTTTATCACATAAAATTTCAGCTATCCACTTTGTTACTGGCATTATTTTGTGAGTAATCATTTTTTTTTTTTCTCCAATACCTATGTTGAGTTATTTCTTGGGACATTGCCGTTGCATATGCAGAACCTCATTGCTACTAAGCTTGGAGTTCAGAAAATCACAGGCGTTACGTTGTTTGATACAAGAGAAAAGAAATCTTATGGGCCTTTGCAAGACTTGGAGGTCATTCTCTCTGCTTTTTATACGGAGTTTTAATATCTATTAGCTACTGCTATTTTATTTTATCTTTTCCCTGATAAATTGGAAGCTCAATGATGCAAAGATGTGCTTGTTCAATTGCTTGAGCATGTGTATTTTGATCCTTTCAATTAATGAACTTAAAACTGTTTAGTCAAATAGTGGGGACTTGGAATATTGGATCATCTCAACAACTATTTGACAAATCTGTCACGTAGATTACATTTCAAGATAGATATAGATTTTTCAACTTTAACTTGTCAGCTAAGCTCCCATGATTCCTCAGATTGATTGCTGGATTCATATTTGTTATATATTTATTGTTAAAATACTGACTAGATTTCTTGACTTGTTGCAGATTTTCGTGGATTTGGACTAATTATTGAACAGCTTTCACTAGCTTAGCCTGCGGTCGCTCTTCCTTCATTTGTGGGGAAAAGGTCATCTATGGAAAGCAGAATACTTCCAGTTCCCGAGTACTAATTAATCTCTTCAAAAGGCCATTAATTAAGGCTTAGCAGATTCAAAGACAGCTCATCACCATGACTCTTGATGCCAATCATACATGGAATTGGGATGGCCTCCTTTTATGCATTTTCGCATCTATTTTCCCAAAAGCAAAGCTCCCATCGGTTTTTTGTGATTCTAAGTCAACGATTTGGTTCAGTATTCTGGGAAGTAAATAGAAAGTTGTACTGGCATCACATTTTTCTAGTTGATATTGAATGATTATAGTTCATGGCTTTTCCGATCTAACTACTTGTAAAATATTGTAACATTTGATGCTTCTTCCAAATAGTCTCGGCAATATTAATATATATATTTTTTAATTTAATTTAATTTATTTATTTATTTTACCTCAAATCAATGAGGACTAGATCACCTAGAATCTCAATCTTGTTCTCTCTTTCCAAATGCCGTTCACATTATTCGTGAATTGCTTTCCGCATTGTCAAGGGTTCCCGATTTATTGTTTACTTATATTCCAAACTTTTTTTCTTTCCTTTTTGAATTTGGGGTCCGAGATGCAAAATTTGTACCTTGTAGTGAAGTTAGGTATGAAATTATCTCTACGTCTATAATCATATATTCCAAATTTCCGAGAAATATGACTTTCCGGAAGGGTGAGAACTCTCTTTTTGAGATTGACAAAAGGGTGTTGAACTTTTGTAGTTTTGCACAAGGTTCTACATAGGTATGGTTGTTGATACATGTTAAGAGACTTGTTTTCCAAACCGTGCCACTATTATTATCCAATGACAAATGGCACCAACATTTCCCTTCTATTATGTATGTGTGTGTGTATAATATGACACTCCATTTCTATCGTTTCTTCTTTCATGAAAGAGTATGCGTGTCTCAAGTTCACTTGGTAAGGTTGGAAAGAAAAGAGGTTGTTGCTCAAGTGAACGTGATTGATCAACTTGTTCCTTTTTTATTTTTTTTCCTTAGTACTTCATAACGACAAATTTAGCTGTTTATGGACTTAAGAGAGACGTCAATGTTTTGTTTGTTTTGGCCTTTTGTTTGTATATTTGTTTTTGGGAACACGACACAAGTTTGCTTTTTACAAATACGTGCTTCTGTTTATTTGATAACGAAACGAAATGTATACACAAAAGGTTAAAAACCTAATATTAAAACCATACAAAATGGGTCCAAGCTTTTATATCTATTTTAGCTGGAACCCTAAAGCCAAAAAAGAAGTGAAATTAAATCAATAAAACCCGGAAAACAAAGCATAGTCATGTTATTTTTAATGGTCCTTTTTTTTTTTTAACTAAGTAGCTGATTAGGCTTGTGAACCCCACGCTGCCCAATTGGCTTCGCTCCCGACACGTGGCATGCTTTGGATCCTTGACTGAGCATCAACCTTGAAGTTGGCCCCACACATCATGCCCTCGCTATCAATTCTAGCCATTGCCTTCATCTTCTTTGTTGGATGCTCAAAGCTCATCAACCCATGCGCACTATGAAACATACACCCTGCAATCACACCACCAATTACCATTAATTAATTCCAAATCACTTTTTTAAATCAAGTCACCCAAAATGGGTAAAAATGTATAAAAAAAAAAAATTATTTGTCTACATACCATTAGGAAATGGAGCAAATGACTTAGCACAGCTTGCTTTAATGACCCCCAAATCTTGAGAAATCACCACCGACCCATCTGCCGCTATTCCCCAATAAAGGCTCACTCCTTCATCACCACTCTGCTCATCACAACATCATGTCAAATCAATATAAGTACAATAATTTAACGGAACTTGATAAAAGATACGACGATTCAAAGCTGTACCAGCGCGGAAAACACGGATCCAGCCTTGCAATCATAGACAACAAATGCAAAGCTTCCTTCAAGTTCCTTGAGGACCTGGTGGGCTGGGTAGGGACACCTGTCACGCAGGGTCCGATAGGCCTCAATCACCAACATTGCCTCGTTTGTGGCCTTTGACAGCCCATATTGCCTTATCAGGCTGCATAAGTTGTTCAGGCTTCCCAGAAAAATGCAGTATATATCATCCACACCACAGAACAACCTGCCAAAAGTTCAAAATTTTGTGAAAACCGGACAAATTGATTGATGGGTTTTCTTCATATATGCATATACATACACACACACATATATAGATTTGTAGAAACTTACCTTTGATGAACAGAGTAGGGCTTTTCTGGTGGAACGTAAGAGAGAGAGGCTGAGTTTCCAAAGCCGATCGAGAAGGCATTGTTGGAATGAGACGACAAGAAGTCGTTGAGGATTTCATGAGGGAGTTTGGGCTTCTTTGCTGAATTGCTCATGGCAGGGCTGTTCAGCTCCTTTGGTGGCTGAACCAAATCCTTGTTGAATATTGCCAACATTTTTTCTTTTTCTTTTTCTTTTTTCAAAAACCAAAATGAGATAAAATGAAATGAAAAACAGAGAGACTTTGTCAACCTTTTAAACACAGATGAAAGAAGAAGGAAATAATACTGGTATGTATGTTGAAGAATGGCCGATCCGTGGGGGATATATATAAGTATATTTCTAGAGAGAGAAAGAGAGGATGAGAGAGAGAGAGAGAGAGAGAGAGAGAGAGAGAGAGAGAGAGAGAACGTGGCAACATTATCCAAATCAGATGGTTAGGCATAGAAAACGCGGAATCTAATTTTGAGGTGGTTTAACGTTTTAGTCTATATTTTGGAAGTTGCTATATGAGTATATCTGACGCAGATCCTTCTCCTAAGTTAGGATTATTAAAATCACTCTTATCCGATGGACCCCACACGAATTGTTCCTGTACAAACTGACCTTTGGAATTTTACGGAGACACCAATCACCAAGTTACACATGTTTTAAAACACCCACTTTTTAAATGACGTGGTATTTTGGTTGGTTGACATTTGTTGTTAGACTTTTTGGCCCTGGGGGGGTTAGTGGGGAAACATTTATGATTCATCTCCTTGGGAAGAGGGAAGAGAATAAAAAATAGTAGAGATTGGAGGAGGGTGTGGGAATGACGGTGATCCTAGTCAGCCTATTCATTTTTGGACCCCCACCCCTCTCGCTTTTCTCGACTTTTCTTTTCTTTTTTTTTTTTCTTTTTTTAATTCAGCTTGCTTCGGTTCGTAAAATGTTAAATGAAGTTGAAATTTTAAAGTTACAATTAATTGATTTTTTAAGAATTAATTATAAATTTTATTAATTTTTAAAAAAAAGATAAAAATAAATAAATAAGTTTAATTTAATTCAAGTTTAAATAAGAATTAATTATAAATTTTATTAATTTTTTAGAAAAAGATAAAATAAATAAATAAGTTTAATTTAATTCAAGTTCAAATAAAGTCTCTGGTATTGCTCGTTACATTACGGTTTTTGACTTGGACTGTGAAGTGGATAATGTATATAATCACACATAATAACCCACAAAAAAAAAAAAAAAAGGAAATGTAATCACACAATTATACGTGGAGAAGTATTCACTAAAAAAAAATATTCATATGTGGAGAAATATAAGAACAAGGATAAAAAATAAAAATCATGCAGACTCGTAATAATTTCGCTTCTTGATCCATAACGGTGAGTGAGGTGTATTGTTGAAGAACGAATTGATAATCACTGAGATTAAAAAATATAAAAAATAAATCATGCTAAACGGCTCAATTTGTATAATAATCTTTTAATATTATTTCGGTTATTATTTTTTAGTATATTTTTTTGGCTAAAAAAGAGGATTAATGGTGTATTCTTATTTCCTTTTATTTAAGAATCTAGAACTACAATTAACAGTAACTCCATCTAATAAAGAATACCACTTTAAGAGTGGATCTGAAAATGATTATGCGAGGTGCATTGAAAATCAAGAGAAATCTTTCATGATCACTGTATCACCACCACTAATGGTTTTTACCATCAACTCAGATTGACCAACAATAGAATTGGATTACTCAACCTTTCCTCCACTCATATCTTCATGAGACGCTTGGACACTGACAATGATGCACCTTTTTTTTTTCTTTGAAAAAAATGCATAAATTCAGAGTAACTATTTTTTCTGTTTTCTTTTTTATTTTTAGCCCGAGGTGAAAATTTTAATTTTTACAACAAACCCAAATCTTATTTTTCAATGAAGATGTGTATGATCATTAGGTGCCTGTAATTAGGGAAAGCATTAGTTTAAATTGAACACATGAAAAATAAAATAATTATCATAAAACATGATCAAATTTGTCTTGCACTAGATGATGCCATTCGTTTCCCATTCATTTTGAAACAGAAAGCTGCTCTTAAAAAAGTGACCAACTTGCTCAAGACAACAGATAAGGAACGCATAGAGAATATGGCACTTCATTTTAACAAAACAAACCGTCAATTTTCCTGAAAACAAGAATTACACCATCTAAAAGTTTATCTTTCCTTGTAAGCACAAAACTATTTTCATTGCGGCAGCGGAGGACCGCAATAAGAACACAAAAACAGAAAAGCATATCTAATATTCTTATGCACTATAGTCCCTGCTGTAAAATCTGTCTTCTGGATAAAAAACAGCATTCACAATATTACCCCCAAATTTTCTCCCATTCAGCACATTCCTTGCATTGGCACAACCTACAGCATCAGAGTATTCCAAGAACACCTGCAAGTGAAACCATGAGATGGCACTGAAATGCCGAAAAAAGCCACACTTGAATTTCCATTAAACTAGTGCTTGTCCAAATTCCGGTTTTGGAGAAGCTCAACAAAGAAAAACAACCAGGTAAAGAAAAGGAATATTATTGTCAGAAAGATAATTCTGCGAGAGTATTTGTTTTAAGAAACATCAACATGTTTTGAGAAAGAACAATACACAGATGTTTTGACATACTAAGAGGATGAAGACCCAAAAATTAGTGTACAGTTTAGTGAAATACCTTTCCAACACCAGATGTCGGCTCTCCGTTCTGATCTGGGCGAGGAATAATGACATTTACCACAATTCCTAGCCAATTCAATAAGAGTAAGAAATAAAACCCAGACATTGTGAAACACGAAAATTTATTAGGCAGGAATTTATGTTAAGCCAACATGTTTTGCAGGGGAGTTTTAACATCATAGCAAGAAAAGAATGATACAAGCGGGTCATTGAACTGCAGATACAATAGTTCCACTAGCAGCAATATGGAATGCAACAAACAGAAAATAAGATCTCTGTGGTTCAATATGTTTAATGAAATGCCTGTTGAAACTCAAGAACTAGTACCTTTACAGTCATTATTAAGCAACTGAATATTACTATGCTAAGCATATAACAGCATACTTTTGTTTTCCTCAAACTTGTGACGATTAAGGTGTCCTACAGCTTAAGCCACCAAAAGTGCTATTAACAAGGTTCTGTTAAAGAAACTAAATCGACACACTTTATTAACAAGAAAAACACGTGTAGACAACAGTTCCTCTTGAGAGGGGGGAGGGGGGGGGGGGGGGGGGGGGGGGGGGTGTGGTGTGGTGTGTGGGTGATTAGGGTGGGATGGTAGCGGGGTTAAGCAAAAAACATGACATATATACCAAATTTTCCGCATTCCTCCCTCATATCTTCTACTATTTCTTGGTATTCTTCATCGTCCTTCAGTTGATCAGCACTAATTGCCTTCACAAAACATTAAGTACCAAAAACAGTAGTTAAAACCAGTAGTAAAACTACAATATCAAAGCTGTCCAAGCAAAATGCATATATGTAATTATAAAACTGTAAAACCAGTAGTATTAACTAGGACATCAGAGTTGTACAAGCAAAACACATATATATAGTCATAGAACTGTGTTTTACTTGCACGAAACACTACAAAAAAATCCGAAAGTACCTCACTCAAACATAAAATTTTAGTTGGAATTCCTGCATTTTCTACAACTGTCATCCCGATTTCAGGAAGTTTTATGCCACCAGCTTGCAGGGCCATCTTCTGTAACACAGTGAAACTCAGTAAGTAAATAATGTAGATGACAAAAAAAAATTTACATGAAAAAGGAGGCCAAGATAGGTATAACCTGAATAGCTATATGCTGTTGTGCCTGTACCAATATATTTTCCTGTTCTGATTTGGACTGTCCGGTGTTGCTTAAGCACAAAGAGAAAAAATTTCAAGCAATGCAGATGGGCTCAAGATATCCAAAAAGTGAAAAACGAATGCAAATTGAAAGTTGCTAAAAGTCACAGAAGAGATATGAACTACAATTTCTAACTTCAAAAAAAATTGTTGCTCTGCCCTTCTGTCACGGGATTATTTGACCAAGAACACAAACCTCAAAGTAGCACGCCGAACTGTGAGCGTTTTATCCCCCATTTTCAATCCATTTAGAGCACCACATGCAATGTCTGTCACTGCTGGATCCTGACACATTAAATGACCAGAATTCAGAAGTACACCCTCTAGAATTACAAAGCAGTATATTGCATTGAAGAGAAGGAAATGGCGTTCTAATAAAAAAATATAATCATTCGGTCACAGTAATTAAACATTAGTTGTAAGGTGAGAGCGGTCTGAGAAAAAAGCTAGAGTTTCAAAGTTTTGATTATTCACCTGATAGACACAGAAACCATATCCTTTCGAGTTTCCAGTGTCCTTATCCTTAACAAGATCGAAGCCACGAAGAGCTCTGCATGGGTCAAGTCTACAGTTAGAAAAGGTTCTTATTGTTGAATACATGCAAGCATTAGATCTATGAGTTCCGTTTCTTTTACTTTTATTAAAAAAATTACAGGAAAACAAGAGTATGGACAAAGTCAGAAAGAAGGCTGGTAAGTGCAACAGAAACCGTTACCCAAAAGACTCGAGCAATTCTCTTATCTGTGCCTCAGTGAAGTAATATGGGAGTCCACCAACAAAGATACGTTCAGGTCCCTCTGCTCCAGTGATTGCACTGGCAATGGAAATATCAGGAATTAGCATACAAGAGGACTTCTTCAACTTAAGTATGTGTACACATCAATCTCGTTAGAAAACAAAATATCAACAAACCCTGGTGTGAGCCCAACAGCAGATAAGTTAAGGTGAGGACTTGGTTGGCTAGGACCAAGTGTCGCAGCTAAAGCAGGATTGTAGTCGGTTGGCCTTCGTACCCTTACAGCAACCCCCTGTCAATATTAAAACCATCGTGCTTAATATATGATAATTTCAATAGTATGTATAAATGTAACTGCAACCATAGCACAAAAATCCCAAATAAATTTTTTTTTTTCAAGAAAAGGAAAAAAAAAAAAAGCAAGTTTGCTGGAAACATAAGAAATCAAGTACATAAAAAAATCAAATTGCATGCCTCAAATATGATCCCATCTAATGCCATTGCATTACTTGCTTCTTCAACAGTTCTCATCTCGACAAATGCAAACTTCTTCTCATGATTGATATAGACATTAACAACAGCATCGCCTGCAAATTTCAAATTCCAGAATACAAAATATTCTCAGAAAAGCACCACCAAAAAAGAAGAAGAAGAAGAAGAAGAGCTACAGCTTTAGGCACAAAATCATGGACCAGTAAATAATGCACGTTGATATCTGGAAGTGGGATTATTTTTTACCTGAACCAGAAGAATTTCCTCCAATTGCAGTCATGACACCACTAAAGAATGTAGCAATTGTCTGCATCAGAAATAGGACAATTCTTCAAAGTGTTCCATAGAAAGCAAGATGTTATTCTTCTAAAATTTTAAGGACGCATATCCTAACCAAACCAAATTTTGTAATTTTAAACAATTTGCGCTCAATCTGTAAAAGAGCAGCTCATAACAAGCCATTTTTACTGATCAATAACGCCATACATCATGAAGCCCTAAACCGTAAACCCTAGACAAGTGGCATAAGAAACTGACCTTTACACAGCTGGAAGAACAATTAGAGATAATAAAGAAAAAAAATAGTTTTGCAGTACAAATTCTAGTAAGGAATAAAAACTCATTCTTTTGCTTGAGGGAAATATAACCAGGAAAGAATAACTCAAACAAAAACCTGCTCATTAGCTGTAGGAGGAAGCCCACCAACATATACTCGTCGTGCATGCCTTGTAGCCTACATGAGCAGGAGACAGATACATAAAGTCTACCATAAACTAATATAGATGAAAAATGTAAACCCTTCCATATGTCATTTTATAGTTTATGTGCTATTCATACATCTACCTGCTGAGTCATGGCTTGGGCTGGCATCAGGGGAAGTGAAAACTGTAACATGTAAAAGGCCTATAACATCACCAGAAAAGAATACAAAAAAAAACAAAAACAAAAGCATAATAATCATAATTCCAATGGAAGATACAGACTTGTGCAGTTCCGAAAGGCAATATGTTTTGCACTACTCCAGGTGTTGTTTGAGGAACACCCAGCAGCTGCCCTGAATTATTAACAGAAAGGAATACGAAAAAGTCAGAACGATCACATACAAACTAAAAGATGGCACAATCGCTTTAAGAAGAAATGCATCGTGTAGCCTAGGCTTTTCTATCTCCTTTTAAATTTTTTATTAAAAAAATGAAGAAAAAGATCCTATTTCATACCTATTCATACCATCAAATAATAAAGTAACAAATGAGTTCCATCACTGCAGAAATGCAGATGCTAGAGAAATATTAGTAAGTCTACCAAATAGCAACTGTGGTCGGTTGAGGGCGAACAAGATCCAGCTAATTGATCCATTCTCCGATGAACATAAAGGCTACTTGGTCACGCCAACCCAACATTGCCTTCTTACCCAAACCATCAACATAAACACAAACAAACAACCACACACAACAACCAAACAACACAACAAGGGCTCTCAGTTTCCATTGTTAACCATTAGAAAAATATGTTTCAAGCAGAAACACTAGAAGTAACAGGAGACTGCACATTATGGCAACAAAATATACTACCAATTACTTGATGAGCGAAACCTGGAGTAATTAAAGCGTGGACGGTAAAACAACTTAACAAGCTAGATCCATACCTGGAATAGGAGCCCCAGGGATCACGGTGGCAGCAGGTGGTGCCATGTCAAACCCACTTGTCCTCCTGCTGAAAAATGGTAAAATTTGAGACATGAGTTTTATATATGAACGGTACTTTCAAACGGTACATGTGCTGAATCTGGAACTAGCACTCCCTTATCCCACTTGGTTTTTTTTTTTTTTTTTTTTTTCCTTTTTTCTTTCTTAACATGAAAAAAATAGTCATTCAAAAGAGGGGGCACAAAAAGAAAGCAAAAATTAGGAAGCCTAGAATGAAAATAAGAATGTGTCTTTTTGGTATTAAGGTTGGTTTTTGACATATTTATGCTCGATTGGGACATGGTAAAAATGGGGAACAACAAAATATACAAAACGCAAAACACAAATAACTAGCAGCATGAAAATAAAAAAAGTGAACAATCAAGTAATAGTTGAAACTGCAACATCACCTTTTAGAACGAGATCGGGAAGAAGACGGTGATCGTGATCGGTTCTCAGATCTTTCCCTAGAACGGGAACGCATTCTATGCGCATGCCTTCTTTCCCTATCATCATCATAATCACGGTGCCTATAAAGCAAACCCATAATATAACCAAATCAATAATCATGTCACTTCACATTCAATTCTTACAGCTATATAATTATATACATATGTATATGAAAAAGGATCATGTGTATGTAAAAACCTGTCAAAATCTCGTCTTTGACGACGATCATAGCCATAGCCATTATTGCTATTGCCTCTTCCTCTCTCAACTCTTGAACTTCTATCCTTGTAGTCCCTCGTCGTTG
>CM019739.1:9957073-10129573 GCA_009761775.1 Ficus carica | reverse complement strand
AAATTAACCCGCGACACGAAACTGACCCGCGACACGAAATTGACCCGCGACCCGAAATTGACCCGAAATTGACCCGAAATTGACACGAAATTGACCCGCGACCCGAAATTGACACGAAATTGACACGCGACCCGAAAGTGACACGAAATTGACACGAAAGTGACACGAAATTGACCCGAAATTGACACGAAATTGACACGAAAAGTGACACGAAATTGACACGAAAAAAACGTGTACAACCCGAACACGACCCGCGACACGAACACGACACGAAACCGTGACACGAACACGACCCGCCCCCTATTTTTCCTAACCCAAACCCGTGAAATTCGTGTCGTTTTCGAGTCGTGTCGTCGTGTCGCGACCCGTATTGCCACTCCTAAGGAGAGAAAGATACTAAGTTGGCCAAGCGACAGGCAGAGTGACTCAGCCCTGACCAGGTCAATCTTTATCCAATCACTTTTTATTTTTCTTTTATTTATGATATGACACCTACATATTTATTTATTTATTAATGGGAAATAAAAACGCTCTTTTTAAGTTTCGAACATAAAAAAACTTCTGTCCACACACTAATACACTTCCACCCGTAGAACTTGAGGCTAACTTGAGAAAGGTTGCTTTTTTGTGCCAAGAATTGATTTTAAAGTGAAAAACGAGTTTCATATACATGCGCATGAGAATGACAAGATTGGGTAATTCTAAAACTTATTAATGCCTGCAATTTGGTGAGTCATGGCCTATGAAGACTGCGATTGATCTTCATATAATGCCCACTAAATTAGTCACTCACTACCATGATATATATATATATATATATATATAAAGAAAGAAAGAAAGAAAGAAGCGGTTGTGACGGCCTTACCACTATACATCGCACTATAGATGCACAAAAAGGATTTGGTAACATTGACGTCTCAGTGTGACACAAATAATATACATAGGTATTGAAAGAAAATTTATTAATAATGCTTTGTTTTATTCATAATTATGTACAAAATATTTTTATTTTCAAAATGATTTTAGTCCGACTTAATATTAAATAAGTGTACAGTAAGAAATAAGAATATCTTATTTTATAAGCTCTATTTTTCACGTTCTTTGAATTCAAGTGTGTTCTCAAGGTTTGTGTTATTTTTGTTAAAAATATATATGTGTGTTTGTGTGTTGGTTTACTTTCTTTTTTAATAATACTTAATCGATTCTTCTAATTTGAGCTCAAGTGCTCAACTATTTAAAAGTCCCCTTATCAAATAAAAATGAAATAAATTTGACACATCTTTATATTTATGCATATCATAACGTTAAAGTTGATAATTTTACTATTTCATAACACTAAAATTATCAACTTTAATATTAGAGCGGGTAAAATTATTAGAAGTTGCTCAAAACATGGTTTTTCACCTAATTTTAAGTCCATTTAACATTTTTTCCTATTGCTCAATTGCAATTGATACATTGAATAATACAATGTTTCCACTCTTTGTTGCAAACATAAACATTCAAATTGTCCTAATTTGCCTCTACAATTTAAAGCCTCTCAAAAATATTATTCAAAATAAGAAAAATCATACAAATGATTAAATTTTAAGCATTTATTAAATAAACGGTCAAGATTTTTTTATTTAGAAAAATTATCGTTAATCAATGATTGGTTATAATCAAATAATAAAAAAAAAAATACATATTCACGATCATTTTTTAAATTTTATAAATATTCAGTTATTTATTAAAAATCTTCTTAACAATAGATTATTTACCGACATATCCCTTCAAATACATCTTAGAAATATGTAAACACATATGTTACTCATGCATTATTTATAATTATGTTTAACATGGACTTTAGGAGCTAGGACCTAGGGGGCTAAGCCCCTTCCATTTTTTTTTATACCTTATAATTTTAAATGAAATTTATATAAAAACCTTCTTAAAATGAAATTTTTTGTCGTAATAACCTTCAATTATTCATCATATAATTATTAATCCTTTTAATAAAATGTCCTAGCTTGATCAATAAGTATAATTGACGAAGCACATGCATAAACTACATGCTCGAATCAAGGGCGTGACGTATGTCATATGATAATAACACGTGTTTATGTTGTAGTTTTTGTGGAGGCTAATTTGAACATTTGGATTCTGTTTAGATTTATGCCCGACTGATCCAAAAATTGATCATCATGTGCAACTTTCTGTTTGGTTTTGTCATTTTTCATTTTGGCTTGAATTTATCTTTTTAACAACACGGCGGCACCCACCGCCCGCCACCAACCAAAGCCACCGACTTCCAAAAGCACTAAAACCAAGGTACCTACTTCCACCATTTTCATTTTGGATGATTGCTCTCAGTTTCTATGTCGTTTGTCTGATATTGGTTTTAATTGCGTAATCATTGTTGGCATTTTTTCAATACTTATACAATGACACCATTGGAAAACATTAGAAAAAGTGGGTGAATTTATGATAGAATCCTTTTACATATTCTATCGGTAGAATTTTATTTAAGATTACTCAAATTTAATTTAATGAATAAGATATTATGAATGTATAATAACTAAAATAAACACTAATATATAGGATCATAGAGGTAAAAAAAATTTAACCCCCTATAGCTCTTCTTATTAATTTTTGATGAAAAATTAAAAATTCAAAAAATTTAAAAATTGATCTATAGGATTGCAAGTCGGGGGGCTGCCAGGGGGCAATTTCGCAAGTGGGAGTCTTGAAGGTCGTGGATTGGGAAGAAGGGGGGGGGGGGGGGGGGACAATTTTGCAGGTCGGATCGCCGGTGGGAGCAAGGTCGCTGGGGGCCACCCGTGGGGGGTGGGAGTTTGCTGGTGGAAGGTTTGTGTTTTTTTTTGCTTAGAATTTTTTTTTAAAATTTCTTAGTTTATAATACAATGAGCTAAGGTGTATTATAATTATCATATACAAACAACATCTTAACCGCTAAAATATATCCAACGGTCTATTAAATGAACTATAACAGTAGGGTATATAAAAGAGATTTTACCATAATCTTTCTCTAGAAAAGGACTCAGAAATTGCTCTGGAAAAAAAAAATAAAAAAACATAAAAATAAAAAAGGAGAATTTCATCTCACAGAGTACGGTTCAAAACCAATTATGACCTTTGTACCACCAGAGACCTCTGACCTTCTTCCCGTCCCACAGTCGAACTCGTAAGCTTACCAGACACAGATATAGTGTCTCACCACTGCTTTGACTCCCAAACAACATGAACAAAGTACATATGCCCTTGAAAGATCTACAAAAGGCTAGTCTCATTCAAGGCTGGCTAGCCTACCTTCACAATTGAACTCCTGTACGTCTCATTGCTCGAACTCATGTTTAATAATTAGTTAATCATTGTTAATGTGTATTTTTTCTTGATTGACTATAATCGATCACTGAGTAAAGGTCATTTTTTTAATAAAAAAAATCAACCATTTATTTAAAAAAGTGTTTAAAAACTATCTATTCACTAAATTTTTCCAATTCTATTTTGTACTATCAATCCATATTAGAAACTACTGATTTTATAGACATTTTCCATAGATAAAATAAATATGATTTTGAATAAATTTAACATCTAAATATATTATTAGTAGAAATATCGCTTAAAAAAAAAAAAAAAAAAAACAACAACAACAACTAAAAGGTTTGTAACGAAATGGTCCAAAAGCTGTAACAAGCAGAAAAGCTTATGCATGAGCTGGAAATCTGCTCACCAAACTTTATTTGCGCCAAAATGGAGAAACTACTTCTATTTGCTATATATATATATATATATATATATATATATGTAGGCAACGCAGAGGAGAAGCAACATTGGAGGTCGTAACTTGCAAAATGGCAACTTGCATCATCTTATGAAGTTTCACCTTGATTTAAAAGAACATCGCTTCTTCAGAATGTAGTACAAGTACAACAACATGGTTCGGGAGGGAGGTGAAAGAGGGCGGGACGTTATCGATATCTTTGTGCGCTCTTCCGAGCTGCTGCACAATTCAAACGTTTGTGATTGTTTAACAGAAGTAGTAGAACCATTTGAATCCCATCCCAGAAGTACACCCCCTCTTTGAGGATTTTGCAACAAGTCGTTCTCCACTGGTTGGGAGTCACTTACTTGGGCCATTAGTCTCCAAACAGCATCGAGAGGAGCAGATCTTGCATAAAACCAGCTCTTCCGGCAGCTTTTTCGCGCTCTTCACGACTCAAAGAAGGATCAAAACTGCAACACAGAGAGAGATTTTCAGATTTAAAGAGCAGCTTTACCATTATTATGATTACTTTCCTGTTTGAAAAGCTTTTAAAAAAAGCTTAGGGGAGGGATACAATTGGGCAAGTGCCTCTTCGCCAACATGAAAGTTCGGAGCAGATTAATTTCCTGATTCACTTACTCAGTAGCCTGAGCTTCCAGAGAGCAGAGAAACGGCAGTCTTTAAAAGGTATCTAAAAACGTCCGGACATCGGTTCTTTAATGTCTTTTTCTACCCCAAAGTGGGAAGAATCCCAAAACTGACATCAAACCTCAACGCAAACACGGAATAGGCACTACTAATGAGGTAACCAGCCACTTCAATTTTTCTTTTTAAATAAGAGAGTAGGCAGCTAATAAGGTAACTAAACATCTATTCCCTAAAGAAATCAGAATCAAACCTGCTTAATCAAGCTCAACCTATGAACTGATATCGAAGGAACTAGACACTGCAATTTTTCTCTCTTAATAAGAGAGTAGGCACTGCTATGACCGGGATTGCAGACTCAAAGATATGGAAGGTGGGTGGGGATCTTTTGTCAAAATAGAACGGCCTTACTCTTTATTTTTCTTTCTTAAACTTTAACTGCGATTGACGTAACTAACATCTATTCCATCTCACGAGCCTTAGTTTGTCCTAACCAGAATTCAGTGGCCACTCTGTACCACATGACCAAGGCTCTGGCTGATATCCATATACACTTTTGTCTGGTCAGTTACATGCAAAAAGATGTAACCTAGAATGTGTAAAGCAATTTAATAGAAAATAAGGAGTTGCATTTAGTTTTCAAAAGGATTTTGAGAACAATTTATTAACGCGGTTCGGTTTCTCTCCAAGCCAAAAAAAAAAAAAAAAACAAACAAACTATGCAAAAGTTTTCGTTCACCTCAAGTGTTAACACACAAGCGGAAACCGATGTTGGTACGTCAGTTTTAAGGCATCGAATCTTTCAAGAGAAAATAGTAACCTAGAAAGGTACCTTGATTTCCAAATATGAGATGATGCCCCTTTCTTCTTAGAAGTGTCATCAGCATTGGCAACAACAGACTTTGAAATTTCTTCGGTTTCAGATGCAGGGAAATTCATAATAAGAGATGACAAGAATGGATCCGTGGCTACATTAGAAACACTAGCATTGTTCAATCGATGTCCAGCACCTCCTAGAAGCACCTGCAAATGAGCTTCACGAAGATCCCGGCCAAGAAGAGACAGTGCCTGGCTATTAGGAATGGCAACTCTACGAAGCCTTCGTCGTCTTTGCATGTGATTTTCAGTTAAAGAAATACTTCCAAGATTAATCTTCACTATGCATTGATATTTATCAGGTGATTTTAGAAAAAGCATGATTTTCAATGTTTTTTTAGAGCAAAAGACAGGAATCAATATTTCAAACTTAAAGGATATCTTGAACAAATGCCCATGATGCAGCTTTATATGACTTAACATGTCCCGTGAAACTTTAATGGAGCAAATGGGACAAACCTGCAACAAAGGGTAAGCGCAACATGAGATTCTTTTATTCATGGAGGACAATTGCAATTACACACCGAGCACATTATCTTCCTTCACCAACTCTTAAAGATGAGAGATCAAGGTAAGAGAGGAAATAGACCCGAAAACACTAAAGCATAGCATGCAAGGATAAAAGTAGAAATACGAAAAAATGTGAAAGAGACGTTTCTCCTCAAATCTGTCTCTGAGAGAACCACCATGATGTTCATGCAGAAACCATATGATCTCAACGGCAACATCTAAAACCAAAACCCAAACCCGTTGTCATGTCCTACAGCACAACCAATCTATCCATTTAAAAAAAAAAAAACAAAAACAAAACACCATGGTTCTTTGCTTATCGATCCATGAGCCACAACCATCTTCGGTTGCCATTTATAAAGGAAGAATATCTAAGGGGAAAGAGAGGTCAACATAACTATTTAAGAGGTGATGCAATTTTATCCATGATTTACCACAACATTGCAACATAATAGATCACCTCTTGTATCTTTAAGGGGAAAAAAAAAAAAAAAAAAATCTTCAACTCTCTTCTAAGAGACTAAGAAAAATCACACCATGGTTGCAAGCATAGACTAGCAGTAATACTATGCCTAATTCCACCTAAGGGAGCAAAGTACGAATCCCCCCACCCCAAGTTCAAAAAAAATCACTGCTTTCTATTCCCAATTGTGCCGCAATTCATAAATAAGTTCGTCATTCACAAAGTTAAAGAGTTTGATCACATTCTCAAAACATTGCACAAAATCTCCATTCTGGTTCAAATTATCTAATGAGATGAGTATTCTTCTCGGTTTTTTGTTTTTGCTTTCTCTCTCTCTCTCTCTCTCTCTCTCTCTCTCTCTTTCATTCATGAATTTCGTATTCAACAAAGCCGTCCAGTCATACCTAAAATCATATTGATTTTAACTAGACCAAACTCCACCATACCAAAAAAATTACCATAATTAAACCAAAAAAATATAGGGCCTTTTTGACAGCAATTTTCAGAAAACGAGCTTCAGTTTAGGGGAAGAAATATATTATTAATGTTTCTGAAACTTTTTTTCTTGTCTATTTCCAATCAATTTTCTATATAAAGCAACTAAATCCATTATTTTCTCATTCCTTCTAATAAAATTTTCACTATTTATTTATTTATTTTTTTTTTTTTGGGAAAGTTCTAATATGGATTTTCACTTTTCAGGAGAAAAAACTAACTAAACTCTCCTCAACATGCGCCAACGCCAGAGAAAATGTAAGAACTTACCTGATTGTTCACCTACTTTTTCTCGGTTCAATAAACCAAAAAAGAAAAAGAGAAAAAAAAAAAAAAAAGAAGAGGACGTACGGTGACGCTAGATTCGTACGAGTGTTCGTCTTCGAGATGCGAACAAAGGGAGGCGATGTCGAAATCTTCATAGCAGAACGGACACGGAAACTCAGGCCGGACATCGTCTTCAACCTCGAAATCATCTATGCTCGACCGATCTAAAATCAAATCCCAATAATTATTTAATAATAAATAAATCAATCAATCAATTCACAAATCCGATTCGAACTCCAAAATACAGATCAGAAAATAATCGAACTAATATACATAATATTTATAAATATACGTATATGAATATATGTATAGACGGACCTAAGTGGGAGCTCTGATGGTGGTTCTGCAAAGTGTATTGGCGTTTGGCGGCGGCGAGGCGAGAGGTCCAGAAATCGGCGTCCATTTTTGCTGGGTGGGTATCAAATCGGATCAAAGACTTCTGCTTTTTTTTCCTTTTTTTTTTTTTTAAATTCAATTAACTTACTTTTATTCGAGATTTAATAAGGGGAAAATACAAATAAATAAATAAATAATTTTGTTCTATTTCTCCGATCTCTCTAAATAATTTTGGTTTTTTTGTTTTTTTGTTTTTTTTGATTTGAGAGTTTTGGCAAGCTGATCAAAGGGGAAGCTTTAAAAAGAGAGGGAGCTTGAGAGAGAGAGAGGGAGGGAGAGAGAGAGAGAGAGCTTGGAAAATGGAAGAAGAGAGGGATTTTATATTGGTTTAATTAATATAAAAAAATAATATCAGATAAATAAGGAAAAGGTTATGTTACAATCATATTTATATATTTTACTGAATTTTATAGATCATTTGATGGACTTTAATGACTAAAATCATATTTGTCTAAGATAATTATAATGCACCTTAATTCATATTATTATAAACTAAAAAATTAAAAAAAAATTCAAAGCAAAAAATAAAAATAAAAATAAAACTCAACTCTTCCACGGAAACCCCTCAAGCCCCGGCCAACCTTCCACCATCGCTGCCGATCTCCCCCACTGGCGAACCCCTCCCCTAAGTGAGGAGCCCACCCGTGCCTAGACCTGTCGACAGACCCCCTCCCCCACCCACACCCCGTGTGCCTAGAACTTGGCGAAAAGCGCCCCCCCCCCCCCCCCCCCCCCCCCCCCCCGCGCCCACAGGAGGGTGAAATTGCCCCCGCTTCTGGCACCCACCGTGAAATTGCCAAACGGCGACCGGCCTCCCTCCCCCCCACTTGCGAAATCGCCCCTACCCCACTTGCGAAATTGCCACACGGAGAAACCGCCCCCCATGCAACCTTCGGGCACCCACCGGCGCCCCTCTCCCCCCCGCGACCTTCCACTCTCCCCAGCGAGCTTCCACCCCCTCGTGGCCAAGTTCATGCCCGCACCGACGGCCTCTTACAATTTAATTTTTTTAATTCGAGGAAGCTTAATTTTTTATTTGTTTTCTACAATTCTATATATCATGATTTATTTTTGTTATTGTATACCTTTAATATCTCATTTATTATATTAGATTTTAATAATCTTAGATAAAACTTTACCAATATGATATATAAAAAAGGTTTTTATCGATAAATATAGATAAATTCATTTGTTTTAATTAATTTAACTTTTTCTTAATGTGAAGACTAAGGCTCTGTTTGGTGAAACGGTTTGAGTTGAAATTTTAAATTTGAATTAGTTGATTTTTTAAAAACTAGTTATAAGTTTTGTTAACTTTTTAGAAAAAACAAAAACTGAGATGAAAAATTTGAGTTTAAGATATTTCACCAAACAGAGCATAAGAAAGGAGGGGCTTAAAAAATGAGGATTTTGATGAAACAGAGAGGGGATATATAAAAAGAACTTTATCACATGTTATCTCGATAAATATAGATAAATTCATTTATTTTTAATTAATTTGACTTGTTATTAATGTGAAAACTAAGAAAGGAGGGAGCTTCAAAATTGTCGACTTAGATAAGACAGAGAGAGAGAGAGAGAGAGGGACGAAGAAGAAGTGTGGTCCAGACGATAGCTGACGTGGAGTTAAACGGAGAGATTAGAGAAGATGTCGGTTTCGGTTTTTTTTTTTTTGCCCATACAAGATTTTTGGTGGTCGGAATTCTTTCACAAAGGGAAATGGTCATGTAATTTCTATTTTTCTTGGCCAAATTTGTAGATTTGTTGAAAACCAATGGAGATTTCTGTTATGTTTAGTGATAAGGGTGGAAAATAGAAAGGAATGAAGAGCATAACAACAGGACAAAACTAAAAAAAGTTAAAAAGTGGAAGAGATATATATTTTTTTAATATTATTATCGTTTGTTAGAAGATAAAGAAAAGAGAGAAGATTATGTTTAATATAGTAGATTTAACTTTGATAATTATTTTTTGAATTTGAGAACGGAGGATTTAAATTAAAAATAGATGTACAAATTTGTTAGGGTTATATATATTTTTTTATAAGCAATTTCGTTAGATTATATTTAACTATTATAATTATACTCTTATATAAACAAGAAGTTGAGAAATAATTAAGATCAAGATGGTTATTACAGATTTTTCTCTTATTTTCTTTTCAAAATTAAAACAATTAAAATTTGATGAACCGCATAGTTTTACAACTTTTTTTTTTTTCCTTCTCTATTTCTTCTTTACCACATAATCAAAGATTTTCTGATAAAGAATACCTGAAGATGTTATTTTCTTCTTCGAACTTCCTCTCATTTTTCCACTCTTTCAAATAAGAGGTCATGTTTTTATGTGGAAAAATGACCATTTCCTTTATTTTTATTTTTTAAAAAAGGAGGTTTTTCCAACCAAAAAAGACATAAAATAGTCATCTATACTTTTTATTAGCTGGGAAAAAAAAACTTTTAGGTTTTGTTTGACATTTAAGTTTAACTCCAACTAAACTGTACTTTCTTATCTTAGTTTTTTTTTTTTTTAAAGTCAACAAAATTTATAACTAGTTTTTTAAAAAGTCAACCAACTCTAACTTAAAAATTTCATCTCCAACCGGTGAACCAAATGAAGCTTACTTTGTTTAATTTTGTTTTTCCTAAACACAATTTCTTTTGAGATTTATTGATAAATAGCCTTTTTTTTCCCTAAGAAATTTTTAAACAAATAGTCGATGTTTTTAAAAATTAGTTAAAAGGCGGTTTTTTTTTTTTTTTTTTTTTTTTTTCTAAAATGGTCAATCAATTTTTTTAAATGGTTAACACCACATAATATTGTTAATTTAGTAAACAAGTGATATTGACTATAGTATAAAGTATCAAATTTCATAATCAATCATTGATTGATCAAATATGAGAAAATGAAAAACGGTCATATTACTAAATAAAAAACAAAATCATCATTTACTAGATTAAGTGATTAAAAAAAATCACCCACTCTTTTTTTTCCCCCCCTTTTTGTTCTTTTCTTTTGTAGATAAGTTTCACGTTGCCACTTGAATGGAAAAGAAATACAATCACGTATTTTTGTGGATGGGCCTGATTTGGAATTGAAAATTGATATTGAAAGCTACTTCAAATATTCTTAAACATTCTCATATTTGTTTTTAAGAAAATTCAAATAGTTAATAAGCTTGAACAAAAAAAAATTTAATTTAAATTAAAATTTTAATAAGAAAAAAAAACGGTAGTAAAATTTTGAATATTCAAATCCATTTCTCAAATGAAATTGTATACTCTCACTGCATCAAAGTTCTTTGTATGGTAAAAGGAATTCAGGTGACAAACAATTATTCATAATTAATAAAGTTCAGAACTTTGAATAATCTATGGATTAATTATCTCAAGGTGGCCTCAATACTAGATAAATACTAGACTTAATAACACTTGCTTAAGACAATTATTCCTGTTTAAGTTACAAACTTGAAAAAAGCACAAATATAACTTCAAGATTTTTAGTCCAAATCTGCTTTCTTCATTTTTATGTGTCCTTGACTATCCATCTACTCTTTATTTGCCATGTCATCTAAAATTAACAACCTGATCACATATACCAGAAGTTAAATACTAAAAACATTTAAACAATTCACTTAAATGTCGAACTTTAATTAAAGAGATGGCTAATGGAACAACATCTCTGAAATCAACTAATTTTCACAGAGAAATAAACTCAAATTACTGTTACAAAGCTTGATTCATTCTCTAAAAACTGTGACCAATTCAGTAAATCCAAACAAATAAACGGTTCGTTAGAAGATAAGAGCATTGTACTCTTCATTACTCGTTACCGCTATTCAAAGAACACAAAAAAATTTACAACTGAAACTTGCTTTATCTAATTCTTATAGGTATCTATAACGAAGAGTTGATGATTTCAATAACAAAATGGCGTTGAATAACTTATTATTTAAAAAAAAAAAAATCAACCTCAATTTTAGACTCTAATATTTTATAAAATCTTGAATAATCCAAGGGGTTATCAAATTCACATGCCCTTAGATTCAATGTTCTCAAAAAGCATAATACTTTCAAATTTTTTTATCTCAGAAAATACAACTGCCTTCAGCAACTGTTACAAAGTCTCATCTAATCCATGAAAAAGATGGAAAGAAAATAAGATTGCCTCAATGCTGCGTCCCAACAGAACAATCATCCATCTACAATGCAAGAAAAGAAACAAATAAATTTTTACACCAAAAAAAAAAAAAAAATTTCGTTCTGTCCATAACAATTACTTGCGAGGAAAAACACAAATTTGAAGTAGAAGATAGAATCATTATTTTCTTCTTTACTTGATACTGGCCACTAAGTAGTAGAAAGTTTTACAATTGAAACTTCGAAAGCACATAAATTAAATAGCAAGCAACGTAGCAAGTCTCCAAAGCGTCAGCTAATGAGCAATCATCAGAGCCCTAATTGAGAAAACAGCCAGAGTCAAATAAAAAATAAACATAAATACCAATAATTAAGGGGATTAGAAAGATTTAAGTATGAAAATGCTGGCTTTTGGAATATCAAGTTCTTGTTCAAGGTAAAGACAAAAAAAGCAATATAAAGTCGAAAGAAGACATAATAGTGACCTCAAAGCATATCTCAGTTGCAGCAAAACTCCAATATGACAATTACCTACGAATCTTGATCCCAAAAGTGGCCAATTATTAGCAATAATGTAAAAGAAAATGTCATTTCAACCAAAATGGAAGAAACTATGTACACATAAAGTTGTTCAGTTCATAAGAAGTTATCTCATTGTTGTAAAACGAATCCATTATAAACAATCTAAACGCATTGTTCTTTGCCTTTCCCAGACCCAATTGCTCCCTACATATGTACCGAGCCAGTGATCTATATTCACTGTGACAAAACCAATCTTAATTAACCTCTAAATTTACTCCTCTTAACTTTCCGAGTCCTGCTACTTATCCCTGTCCAAGCTCTCATTGGTTTGACAAAACTTATTGCTCGAAGGCGATGGCCAATGAGATTTACAAAACAATCCAGTAGAAAACATGACCATAAACTCATTTCTATAGAAGCATTAAGCATGAAAAAAACGGTTGAATAAAACCAAAATGCATGCGTGTATGCAACAATAAAAGAACTAATAAGCAAGAAAGACAATCAAAACATCAGTCATCCACATAAAAGAGTAAAAGAGCCAACAGTTATGAAAATCCCGTCCAAAAATTTTACGACAATCTTAGTTCCTTCCTAGTCATAGAAAAAGTGGAAATTTTTTTCACCACCTTGTTCTAGGGCGCAAGAACATTAGGTTATGCTCGACCATTCTGATATTCATCATACATCATCATTGCAATCTGAGCGAATACAAGAAAACGGTATTATCTTATCTGATTATGCTAGCATGAATAGAAGTGAAAAATTAAAGAACCAAAGAGGGGGAAAAAAAAAAAAAAGAAGAGGAAAAACACTGTTTTAAAACCAACAAAGAAAAGAAAAGATATTTCCATGCAAAATTGCAAATCCGAATTTTTATCACACTTCGCACGTATTTGCCAACAATTGACATTTCTTAGCGCATAAAGCTTGTCCCTTTCTATGACCCTTTATTCTCAATGTAAGACGCCGAAAGAAATTCACTTAAGCAATGCTAAAGGTTTTCTTGAATCATAATAATACCTTGCTAATAATTTTATAGTCTACATATAGTAAGCATGGCAACAATCAGAGAGTGGTCCAACCAAATTTAGCCCAAAACTAGTTATCATTCAACTAACAGCCAAGTATGTTAGACCAATTTTCCATTAACTATTTAATTTCAGCATAAAATTATACCTATCCGACCGCTGAAAAACCATACACATCAAAAGAAAGAATCGAATACAAAAAAGGGGAAAAAGGGGAACAAACAATTCATTTTATATGTATATATAGAAATTCTCAATAATTCAATTTCAAAAGGCGAAATGGAGAGCAAGAAAAGGAAATACCTTCAGGAGTCCAACTGTACGTGCGGCGAGAGACGGAAAGCATGGAAGTGAGCAAAGCGGAAGCCGTGGCGGTGTGATAAGGAAGCATCGATTCTACGCAGCGACTCATTTCTACGGCCGATCTTCTTTTGAAGCCAAACAAACACTTCAGCACAAACGCATATACGTATATCTATACATATATACATATATATATATGCTGTGTGTATAATACGAGTGAATTACCTGAATGTGGGACGAGAGAGGCGGTTCTGATTCTGTTTGGGGATGGAAAACGGAGAAGCCGCTGATTTGGATCTGACGCCGGAGGACATCCTGGAGCCTAAGCCTGTTCGGCCGGCGGCGGAACGGAGGACGGACCTGGCAGCGGCGAAGGACGACATTTTTGGGTTTTAGGATTTGGAGAGGTTTCTTGTGGGGTTTTGGCCTTTTGGGTATTTTTCGGGAGAGGGTTTGGAAGTTTCGACTTGTGTGTACGTGGTCGTATCATACGAGCGTGATGTGTATGAGTGGATTTATTTATTTATTTGGACTCTGTTTGGTACTCAAATTTAAACTTAAAGTTTAAATTCAAAATTTTTTTTTTTTTTGAAAAAGTTTTTTTATTTTTTAAAATTTTTTTTTGTTTTTTTTTTAAAATCAACAAAAATTACTATTTAAATTTAAAAATTTTAACTCAACTCAAACACCTAACACCCTCTTATTATTATTATTATTATTTTTTTTTTTTTTTGTGAAAGTGTATCAGTTGATTCAGTAAGGTATCCTCACACTTTTTAATTTTGATAATTACACTCTAAATTTAAGAAAGTATTGCAGATTGGCCTAAATTGGTGACTTCGGTAAAAATTTGGATGCAAATGCTCTCTAAGGTAGAAATTGAATTTTCTTCTAGATTTTGATATTTTTCCTTGATTTATAGACATTTCAGAGCAGAGTGAATATCATTGATGCCTTTTAATAATTATTTATTTGATTATATCTACTTATACCATCTAATAAACAAATAAATTTTTCAAAAGAAATAACAATTCTCATTTTTTATTCCATCACTTTCGTTTTCAATCCCTAACGTTTTTTTATGATTTGATAAGACACGTCCTAAATATATAATTAGGAATATTTTTTTCATTAAAAATGTTCTTTATCCATTTCCTCTTCTAATTTTTTTCTACTTTTGTTTTTTTTAAAACAAATTTGCTTGACGTTTCTTTAGTTGTTGGCTTTTGGCAACTGCTCTGAAGAGTCTTGCTGTAGTAGATCAGCTTGAAAGGTGATAGATGCTCTAAGTTTATAATCTTATTTTCCGCTTGATGTTTTATGACATGTCTAATAAAAGGATCGTGTATGGACATATATTTTCCGTATACAATACATAAATAAATTCACATAGACGATTGCACACAATCTGTTAACACGAATTGCTTCCGCTTCTCATACTCTCTGGTTTCCCACCTACCGTCTTCATGGAGAGGGTTGTCCGACACTTCTTTTCTTACTAGCTCATCCCAACTCAATACAAACACACTGATTTGGGGTGACGCTGGCAAACTGTTCAACGAAATGCCTGAACGAAATAAAGCGACTTCCAAAAAAAAAATTAGAGTAACTTGGATCCCTACACGACCCTTCAGTTTTTTGTATTCACCAAATGCCCTCTAAGAGAGCTCACGTGTGCGGCATGTGACGTTCCCCCCCCGGGAAATTTGAGGTTTCAGTGATTACGCTACAAAACTTTGAATTAAGGTGCTAATTGCCACCACAAATTAAAAGTCCAAGGAGGACTTATTGAGCCAAAACTCTACGTGGAAATCCACCTTGGCTTATGAGTAGAGGAGGTGATTGTTAAAGAAACTAGCATGATAATCAATAACTAATTATCAGAAACTTCAACCTCAACATGGGGATTTAGCATGATATGAACTGTTTCTAAAACAAAATAGAAGATTGGATATAACTCAATTGGGGAACCTTGGCCGCCGTTGATAGAGTTTGATTAATAAAACATACAAAAGCACTGCAAAAATCACAATCGAATGGAGCAGTAATGGACTACCGTGTTGGGTCTTAAATATGAAGACTTGTTCTTGCAAGTTTGATATTCAATTTAGGGTGATGAGGATCATAGAGCCTTCAACGAACATTCATCGGTACCTTTTTATTCTTCTCATTGATCAACACACAAAGAGGTAAAATGCGGGTACATTCCACAGTATTGGTCTATTCGAACAAATTCGAACCAACTAATTCTCTCCCACAACTTACCCTACTAAGCACAAGCAAATCTAAACTACTATTTTGATTCATTAAAAATAGAAGAAAAAAATTTCGTAAAAAGAACAAAACATTACAATGAAATCAAAATTGCCAATCAACATCCTAAGATTCATAACATAGTATTTTGCAAAACTTTGAATGATAAATGGATTATCATGCTTAAAAGAAGCAGAATTATTTCAAAATTTTTAAGTTGAACAAATTCTTAACTGTGTCGAGCAATTGTTACAAAAGAGTCTGACTCAATTTATGAAAACTACCACTTCACCGCATCCCAACAGAACTATCAACCATCTACAAATGCAAGAAATAAATAACTGGAATTAAAAAAAAAAAGTGAACTTTAAAGGTGAACGTTGCAGAGGTTTTAGAGAGAACTGTGATTAAGGAGAGCATCCAACAGAAAAATCAATGATCTACAATGAAAGAAACAAACCAAATAAATTTTTATCAACAATTAAAACCTACTTAGTTAATTTTATCGATTATAATAATAACAAAAAAAAAAAAAAAGAGATAGAAAATAAGAAAAAGAAATACCATCAGGAGTCGAACAGGAGGTGGGGCGAGAGAGGGAAAGCATGGAAGTGAGCAACGCAGAGGCGGTGGCGGTGTGATAAGGAAGCAACGAGCTTGTGCAGCGGCTCATTTCCTCGGCCGACCTTCTTTCGCAGCCAAACAGACAGTTAAGCACAACGTATATACCACATATGTATGACTTATGAATCTATACGTATATTTTTTTGTGTATGTTTCGGCATGAAATAGATGTATTACTTGAATGTGGGACGCGAGAGGCGGTTCTGATTCTGTTTGGGGATGCGAAGCGGTGAAGAAGGCGGCTTGGATCTGGCGCCGGCGGTGTAGCCGGGAGCCCAAGGCGGTTCGACCAGCGGCGGACCGGAGGACGGACCTTGCGGCGGCGAAGGACGACATTGCTTGTCTGGTAGTTTTGGGGTTTTAGGATTTGGATTTTGGGAATGGGAATTTTCAAAGGGTTTGGGCCCTCAAAATGAATCAAAAACCAAACGACCCGTTTTTGGCAATTTTAAAATTTATTAGTCGTTTTTCTATAAAAAAAAAAAAAAAATTAGCTGTCGTTTAGGCTTCTTTTGTCATTTAGTTGTCGTTTTTATGTTCATGAGTATAACAATGTCTAAATTATAAGTTCAAGCCCATAATTCCAATAGTAAATTTAATATTCTAATGAGAAAAAGCAATTAAAAAAAGTTTAAATTGTGGGTTTAAAATAGTGTTCCAAATCCTCTAGTTCTTTTAATTTAAAAAAAAATAAAAATAAAAGTAAATAAAATCCTTTAGTTTCTTTCTTTTCTTTTCTTTTTTAACAGTCAATCACTGAAACATATAATTTTAGTACAATCAATCTTGTTCACATCCGTTGAGTTTTGAATAGCTTTTTGTACATGATTTGTAGGTGACAGTTCAAAAAGATACTGCTAGTCATTTTTACGTAAATTCAAGACAACATACTTATTATTTTTTAAGGTCTAGCTATCCTAATTTTCATTAAAATAAAAAACTATCCTGATATTTTTAAAACATAAAATTTTGACCCTCTGTTGATAAATTATCTATTTTAGATGGATTATAGCACGAAAATAATTTAAAAAATAGAAAAATTTGAAATATATATATTTATAAAGAAAAAAAGTAGATATCACGTAAAAAATCCAGATTGTGTCTCCCTGTCTATATTTGCTTCTTTAGAATATATAATTTTTTTTATATTTTCTTGTTCTTTTTTAAAATCATTTAACTAGTTTTAAAATCCTCACGAATCATTCTCGTGTTGAATTCCAGATGAAAATAGACAGTTAATTAACAGATATGCTAAAGCTGTGTATTTCAGAAACTCCACTCTAAATATTGGTGGCTAAAGCACGAGAAGAGAAATGCATAGTAAAAAGAATCCAAATTATAATGAATTTGGTCAATGGCCATAAATCTTTAAGGAGGATGTTTACCACTTTATCTAATTTCTGTTTGCAAGTTCGTATCTTCTCATAATATACATTTTCGTCCTTATGAAATTACAGAGGCGTTACCACGAATATATATATATATATATATATATATATGTTTTGGAGGGGTGCATATATACATACACCCAATGGCCTATTACGTTTTAAGTATCTACATGGAAGAGGCGTCGGTTAAATGAAATAACACGACCGTCAACATCCCGGAATCAATCAATCATCTACAATGAAAGAAAATGAAACAGTAAATTTTGACAAAAAAACAAAGATAATATGACATTCTTTCCAAACGTTGAGAGGAAAAACGATTATTGTTTGAAGATGATGAGTGTGATCACATTTTTAAAGCATTTTCATTACAGATTATGACAAAAAAGTCTGCACTCCACAGACATTAAACGTTAAAGAAATGGAACTAGAATGGATGCTTCTACAAAATCAGACAGACCCAAAAATCATTAAAAATCCATTCACAAATCTTAAGTTCCTAGTTTTTGAATAATTAGAATGTTTTTTCACAAAGAATAATTAAATGTTTTTTCACAACCTTGTTCTTGGGCGCAATCTGATATTCATCATTATTGCAATCTGCGGCAGACAACAAAACGGTAGTACTCTTGTAATGCCAACATGAAAACAAGAGAAAATCTAAAGAAAGAAAAAGAAAACCAAGACTCATTCGAAGTAGTTTTCAAAAATGGAGATGGGGTAAGGTAAGAAGTTGGTTTGCTAAAATGCAAAACAGAATTATACGCTGAACAATGTTATTTTTAAAAAAGCTCGTCATTTCACCTAATCTGCTGAGAACTACATTGAACTTTTCTTTGCACCTAAGGCTACCTATTTATGCAACAATGCATCTTGAACCATGATCACTGATAATCTTTGCAATAGTTTTTCTTGGTTACACACGAAACATCGGATATACACGAACATTAACCCTATCGATGATATAAAGTGGACACGTTCCAACCAAACTTAGCCCAAAAGTGAGTTACCATTCAGCTGATGGCCAAATATGTCAAACCAATGACGGACGATTGATAGCTATTATGAAAAGTTTAGCCTCAACTGAGGATTTAGAGTGTAATGGATTATCACAAGGCCTATGGCCTGAAAGCTAGAAGAGGTACAGTTCTTTCAAGTTCTAACTTCAACGAATATGACTGCCACAAGCAATTGTTACAAAGCCTGAATCAACCCATGAAACTACCACCAATGCACCGCATCACTACAGAATAGTCATGTATCTACAATGCAAGAAAGAAACAAATAAATTTTTGTAAAAACCATCTTGTAACCATAATAAATTCACAATCATAAGATCTCTAATGAGCAAAACAAGAATTATACGTTGAACAATAATATTTTTAGGAAAATCGTCAATTGTCATTTCAATTTTCACCTAATCTACTGAAGAACACATTTTACTTGTATTTACAAAAAGAGTACATGTGACAACAGAATTTACACAAACATTACCCCGTCGACAATTTAAAGTGGACACATAGCAACCATGCAAACTACAACAGGGTGTTCCCACCAAATTTAGCACAGAAGTGAGTTACCATCCACAAAAGCACATGAAGGAAAAAAAAAAAAGTTTTTATTGAATAGGGACATAATTCTATAGTTCTTCTTATCAAATAAGGGGCACAACTAATTTTTTTTTTTATTTAATTCAGAATAAAAATTAAAATCTTAAAATTTGAACGGGGCATGTGACCTCACTGAGTAGCATGTGGCATGGCTCCGCTACTGACCATTCAGAAATCTACATCGAAGAGGTGAGGGACAATCAATAATTAATAATTTGAAAGTTTACCCTAAAAAATGAGGAAGAATTCCCTTACAAAATTGTGAATAATGTATGGATTATCACAATGCAATACAGTCTCAAAAAAACAGTACAACTAGTTCAAATCGTAACTTCAACGAATACGACTGCGAAAATAATTGTTACAAAACTTTGAATCAACTACCAGCAATGCCGCAACAAAACAACTCAATTATCTACAAATGCAAGGAAACAAACTAATAAAATTTGTAGAAAATTGAATTTAAAAATCATTAATATTCAGAGCTCAATTTCAAAAACCGAAAGAGAGAACACAGGAAAAGGAAATACCTTCAGGAGTCCAGCAGGAGGTGGGGTGAGAGAGGGAGAGCATGGAAGTGAGCAACGCAGAGGCGGTGGCGCTGTGATAAGGAAGCAACGAGCTTGTGCAGCGGCTCATTTCCTCGGCCAACCTTCTTTCGCAGCCAAACAGTCAGTTAAGCACAGCGTATATATACATGTATGAATCTTACATATACATATATAAAAGTGACTGTATTACCTTAAAGTGGGAGGGGAGAGGCGGTTCTGATTCGGATTGGGGATGCGGAACGGTGAAGGCGACGGTTTGGATCTGGCGCCGGCGGAGAGCCGGGAGACTGAGGCGGTTCGACCGGCGGCGGGTCGGAGGACGGACCTGGCGGCTGCGAAGGACAACATTTTTTTTTTTTTTTTTTTGGGATGGCTTCGGGGTTTTAGGATTTGGATGTTGAGGATATTGAGGGGGTTTTGGGGGGCGAGGCTGTTAAAGAGTTTCGACTTGAGTGTATGTAATCGTACGCGTCCGATGCGTATCAGTGGATGTGGCAAACTAATGTGCTATCACTATTCAAACACCTATTTGGTTGGTTGTTCCAATGGAATAATTTTATTTTTTTAATTTTTTTTGGTCTCTTTTATTTAAAAGTAAATTTAATTTAATTATTTATATCTCCAATTTTAACTTAGTACCTAATTTTTAATAGTTTATAATTTTATTATTCAAGTCAAAATGATATGTTTTTTTAGGACCCGTTTGAAGGAATTTTTGGAGACGGAGTTTTGTTATTAGAACTTTTGGAGTTGAGATGAGTTTTAAAAATGTAAGTTTGGGGTAAAAACTTTTGGAAAAAAAATTTGTTTTGGAGTTTTGTGCTTAGTGGAAGAATAATCGAAAAAAGAGTTGTTTTAATATGCATGTTTTGTTGATTTTTGTACTAAATTTTTTTGTGAAATAGTTAATTTTGAAAAAAACTTTTGGAAACCCAAAAGTCCTCCAAACACCCATTTACAAACCAGACGGTGTTCCACCGTTTGGAAAAGTATACCCAAACAGGACCTTAAATTGCATAAACTTTCGAAAGTAATGAAACAATATTTATATTAGTATTTTGTTTTTCGGAATGCATTTTAAGTTTTTTTACTTTTTAATTTCAAACAGTCCATTTGCAACCAAATGCACAATTCTAAAACTTAATTTAACTCCAATCAAAATAATTCAAATTCCTCAACTTAAGTGATTCAGCCAAACGACCTCTAAGTTAATGTAAATGTCTCAAAAAGAAAAAAGGTTGCATGCTGGTTTTTGTTACGTTAGGGTGCGTTTACTTCCCAAAGAAAAACGAAAAATAAATTTGAATAATGATTAGATAAATGTCTAATCATGTGTTTATTTTATTGGTTTCCGTTCCTTGACGATGAATTTCAAATTTACTGATATATTCTTAAAAAATGTTTATATGCCAGTGAATATTTGTGTATAAATAAATTTTTGATAATTATATTGATAAGATTACCGGTATTAAGTATGAAAAATAGGGAATTGAGTTGATAACAAGTAAATTAACACTAAAGAGGTAACAATAATCCTATTACCTTTTCCATTGTTGTTCTTGTTGTTGTTATTTTGCGTGCTTGATCCAATAGACCCGTGCCAAATATCAGTGCATAAATACCACTTCAAATTTTTTGTCACCATATATATGTGTATTGTGCCTCTTTGACCAGTTACATTCACACACCATCCATCGCTCTTAAGGTCTATAGACATAGTACATTACGCATATAATTCCGGTTGGAAAAATTTGAAAACGGAGACTTGAAACATGTAATGGATACGCTTTGCTTAAAGCGTTATTTGCCCTCTCTTGAAAAGAGATAGTTTCAGGTTAAATAGCAAATCACTTTTAAGATATGACAAGTCTTTGAATAAATTTTAACTCCAAGCAAAAGTGAAAATTCAAGTAGAAAAAAGAACACAATATTTTTGAAAGAATAACAATTGGAGCGAGAGAGAGAATTTGAATTTTTTTAGTTATTGAAATTTGATTTCTTTTATAACTCTTTATAGAAATCTGACAACTTTTGCCTTTGGGAAATAACTGTCATTAACGTATTTTTTTAGAAAACATATATTTTCTGAGAAAATACAACTCTTTTAAAGATTACTTCTGTTTTCAAATTTAAATTTAAATTTTTGCAAAGATTACATATTTTTGAAAGAATAACAATTGGAGAGAGAGAGAATTCAAATTTTTTAGTTATTGAAATTTGATTTCTTTGCAACTCTTTATAGAAATCTAATAACTTTTGATGACACCCTTTGGGAAACAACTGTCATTAATGTATCTTTTCAAAAAAACGTATATTTTCTGAGAAAATGCAACTCTTCTAAAGATTACATATGTTTTCAAATTTAAATTTTAAAAAAATATAAAAAAATTATTTAATAGCAATTTAATCAAAACACACCACGTATCACGCAACATAAGTGCAACACAAGTGCCAAGTGAACCTAATAGAAACACCAAAAGCACTTCTACAGCCTCATTGTCCACACCATGCACGCGTGTGTGGGCCACACAGGCACTATATAGGCACTTCCACATGTCACTAAATTAACCTTTTAAGGTGTGAAAGACTTATAAAGTGTTACTACACTCTTATTCTTTTCCCATGTAGGACTTTTTACATTAGTTGTCAATACCCAACAATTATAATAAGTTTATACATGAACAAAACCCAACATTCCCCACGGACACGTAAACACATTTCCACCAAGTTAAAGATTTGATGAAGTTTCATAAAGAGTAAGCAAGCAATTTGAAAAAATAAAAATGTCTGTTATAATGTGATCTGCACAGATTACAATAAGTGACTCATTTGTTAAGTACAAAATCAAGAACAAAAAGGAAAGAATTGATGACATGTTGTGGAAAGGAAATTCTTATTCCTCTTTTGTGCCAGCATCCAAAGTGTGATTAACAGGCAAGAATTACCTCCTTGCCTTACTCTTGCTTCGGTTTGTCTTCATCAAAGCACAAACCAGTAGTGGAATGCATATCCCTCGGCACTTATAGACTCCATGTCCTCTTGAGGCATCAGATTGTGAGCCTGTTCTTGATATTCTGCCATGTTCTTCGAAGTGGATCGAATTTGGTAAGTACAAGCGTCCTCTTTCGCCTGGTCTAATCCCGATCAGGCGGCCCAGCGACATGCTCTTGTCTTGGAAGAAAGATGCTGTGGACTGCGGATTGGTCGAGTTGAACAGATCTAGAATGTTTTAGCTCAAGGGAATGTTTTGGAAGCATGTTGTAGTGGAATAAGAAATTGTAATTACTGATGATATGGACCAAAGTGTTTTGTGACATAGAAAAAACATGTTTTCATTTTATTTTTTTTTCAGGGTTTAAATATGCCTATGTCAAATGCATTACTAAGTTGAAATTGGGGTTGGAGTTACCTCGGTGTCGAGAGCGGAGGACGAGAATGAGGATAGGCTAGCGGAGGGTGCGTGCCAAGAGTAGCGTTCTAATGTGGCCGACCGCAAGCTGTCGACAACTCGAAGTCTCACGTTCATAACCTCAAGCCCAAGAGGCCATCCGTTTGGGATGTCATGGTCCTGGCAAGTAACATAATCCAGATTAACCATTGATCTTTATCAAAACATACTCTTAAATTTAATTAATTAATTATGAAGTCATTAACAGGTAAACAATAAATCATGATCAATAAATGGAAGGAAAATTAAGAGAAATGAAGAGCACCATTTCTTGCATTTAAAAAATTAATTTTTTTTTTTTTGAAGCATTATTGATAATCAATCTAACTCTGTTCTGTGGCTCAAGTTATGATTCCCAGTCAAAATGGCCAGTTCTTGCTGGTTATTCAGATATATTAACAAGGCAATATATTGTGTATATATTGAAAATATTGTACTTATCCATTGACTTCAGTATCACCAATTTCTCTACCAGGAAGATAGTGGTTCGAGATTTGAGTAGAAAAAATCTATTGTTTACAGTTTTCAATGACAACATTTATGTCGTTCAGGCCTTGCCTTTCTGGCTACCGAACCCTTTTTTATCTTATCAGATATATTAACACCCTTTGCCTAAAACCAAAACATTTAAAATATATATATATATATATATATATATTTGTCTTCAGCTTTCAGCTTATAGCTTCTATAAGATTTGCCATTATACAAGAAAAACAGAAAAAAAACGTAGTCCCCGTTTGGATCTCTACTTCAAACATACCGTTCAAACGTTTTTCTACAATATCTTCTTTCACTAAATTTTAAATTTTCAGTTTGAAAAGTGAGTTCAAAATAGAGAAACAAACAGAAGCTAAAAACTAAAAAGGTCATTACGGAAGTTTATAAAAGCTTGCAAAATTTCCAATACAACAGCAAAAGTTTTTGTATAGCAAAGCAAAATAAAGCTTCAGTTCTTATAAGTCCTCCCTCTTTCTCTTTCTCTCTCTCTACTTATATATATATATATATATATAAACATATATAAATATATATCAAATCAAAAGACTGAAACCAAATATAAAAAGAAACCCCTGAAGAAGTCTGGCCTCTCTCATTCACAAAACCAGAAAAACCCAAGAGAACCATAAGATGATAAGACAAACTCTTTTATAACGACAACAGAAAATTACAAGAGAAATATACAAAATGTAAAGAATGAATGATTACCTCCATGACCAGAAGGCCAACGACCTCAAAAAAGAAGAAAAAAAGCGAAGAAGAAGAACAAGATTAAATGATATGATGATGATGGTCACAAGAAATCCAAATAGTGGGCCTAAAAGAGAGGGAAAAAAAAAAATTAACAAAGGTGTTTTGAGAAGACCTAAGAAGAAAATTCGGGTCTTTATATTCTTCCTTAAAAGGGACTTCATCAAGCATTAAATAAGTTTTGGGACCCACCTCGATGTTCAGTTCAGCCATTGTTATAACTGAAGGTTTACACAACCCCCCTATTAACCTTTATTAGCATCTGAAAGTTACAACTGTTCGGCCAAATACAGCAACAGTTTACTTGCCAGTTTTAACTTGGGGTGAAAACCAACAAGCTCCTGGTTAAAAAAAATAATAATAAAAAAAAAAAAAAAAAAAAGATCGACTAGTGCAAGCAATTTATCGTGCGTTAAGTGATGGAGAAACCTTATTGACCAAACTAATAACAACAGCACCCCTTATCTCTAATTCTGTTAAATTTAAGTTTGAAATGATGAAAATACCCCTCAATAAATTTCTTCAATTTATCTAATCACATCCCTTCATCATCTGTGGGTTTCACTCCAAAACAAAAGACAACTCCAGTGGCCACAACAAGCAAAACGGCCACCCCCAACCACACCTCTCCTCGGCGGATTTGGAATCGTCGCGCCGCCGCCGTTGCCCAATCCCTGCAACGCCCAACCACGCCTCTCCTTTGAAAGTTAATGGCAATGACAAAATTTGTTTGGTGCTTTGTTGATTGCATATTTGTTCATGTGATGTAAAGGAACATCATTGCTTGGCTTAAAGAAATTGTTTAATGAGGTCGAAATTTTATTTCAAACCTTTGGAAGTATTCTGATAAGGTTCAAATGACTGTTAATATATTTTTCATTTCAAAGAAAAAAAAAAATCTTAAAACAGAAAAAATTATACAACAACGCTTTTGCTCACTTAAGTCTCTTATCATATCTCTATATTTTCAAAAGATATAGATAAATATAAATTTTATAGTTAAAAAAACAAAATTATTATAGCTGAAAATATACTGATGTAAGGAAGGGCAATTTAGGTATTTTATTTATATTTAACGGTCAAACTAATGGTCAACTAACAGATGAGGTGTTTCTGTAATTTTTTTTAAAAAGTCAGGGAGTGTTAACGTTATTTGTCTTAATCAAGGGGGTGTCTATGTAATTTCAATAAAATTATCGGTGTAGTTAACTCATAAATTAATCTATATTGTAAAATATTTTAGTTATTTTTGAAACACAAAAAGAAAAAATTTCAATCATCCATCTTTCAATAGATCATCATCCAACGCTTAAAAAAACGATGCATGATGTTTGGAGAGACTCAAAAGATATGGTCAAAGAGATGTGTTTTTATATATTGTTGATTTGATCTCTCTTAAGTATGCTGGATCTGAAATTGACCTTTCAGAAGTGTAAGGAAGGAAAAAAAAAAAAAAAAACTAGATTATTGATTAGATCATGGAAGGGAAACGGATATATTTGTTAAGGAACATGAGGAAACCAAGAAAAATAAAAATTTTGTTAAGTAATTTCTTCCACCTTATAGGGTAGCTAACGGGTGAAGTTGTAGGTGAAGTAGGAAGTGATGAGTAATTTCAAAGTAAATGAAATGAAAACATAAACTTTATAATTTGTTCCTTTACCCTTGAATTTGAAACTTTATTACCACATTACACATATTTCCTCATCAATTGAATTATAGTTTTTAGGTTCTGTTATACCAACATTTTTTGAACTTTTCGAATTTAGCAATTTGGTTTTAAATTTTTTTCCCCTCTTGATAATCAATATCTTGAATTTATAATCCTTGATATCGTCTGTCATTTTACTCATGTCCATAAAATTTTTTTTATTACACGTGACTTGCACATGATAGCTTAAGAAGTACATTGCCAACAATTTTTATTTGATTTCAATATAAATTGATCTTAAAAACTTGAACCTAAATCAATCATGTAAAAAAAAAATTCACCTGAATACAATCACTAAATAGTAAATTTATATAGCTATAAAGTTGTTAAGTTAGTTGAGAGATTAATTATATGACCAGTTTTATCTTATAAGGTGTGCGTATAATCTAAGTACCAACATCAATATCGATTTTGTTTTTTATTTTGATTTTGTTTTAATTTGAAATTTATGGTGACAACGTTTGGTTCCCTTATAAGCATATTTGTAATCATAACCTCTTCCCTAAGTTATGTGAACAACTAATGTACAAATAATAGACGTATCTTCAATTTTCATTTGACGTCATTTATGTCTTAAGAAAGCTACAAATCTCCCTCTCTCTCTCTCAATTATGAAAATTTCTTCTTAAAATATGGGTCCAGGAAACTTTTTCTTTCATATTAAGTAAAACAATTATCTTATATATAATTATTTTTATTGGACTTTTAAGTTTATTTTTATTTATTTTAGTTTAGAAAATCTATTAACTTAAGTGATTTGTTACTCCGTGAATTATCTTCTTCTTTTATTACTTCTAATTTTCTTATTTAGTTTATTTTTTCAGTCTAACTCACCAACATGAATGAGTGGCTCTAGTATAATAAAAATATGTATATTGCCCATCAGCAAAAGTAGTGGGATGTTCCCAATAAATTTCAGAAAGGCTCTACATTATTGTCTAGCTACATATTGATACCTAATCCAACTATACAACATGGGACCAAAAATTGAAGATGGAGGAGTTTTAGAGCTATATGTAGTTTTTTTTTTTTTTTTGATAAATTATTAAATTGATCATGAACTTTTAGCTTTATATAACTTTAGTTTCTGAACCTTTTTTCGTAGCTGGAATGCCCATAAACTATTGAAATATTACTACAATAATCATTTATATTAATTTTTGGACTGAATCTGTTAATTAACATCACTTTTTTCATCAAATTACTAACGAATTCCGTTTAAAAGTTAACATAAATGACTATTGTAACAATATTTAATAGCTTAAGGGCATTCTATGTTTTTTTTTTTCGTAGCTGAAATGATCACAAACTATTAAAAACATTGATATAATAGTCTTTTTCATTAATTTTTGGACGTAATTCGTAGTTAGCACCACTTTTTGATCAAATTATTAACAAATTATGTCCAAAAATTGATGAAAATGACTATTGTAGCAATATTTTAAAAATTTAGAGACATTCCAGCTACGAAAAAAAGTTCATGAATCAAAGTTGTATAATGGTAAAAGTTCAGGGACTAAATAAGTAATTTACTCTTTATTTTTTTTTAATGAATTAGAGCTTAGAAATATTTGGTCCCCTAGATGCATTGATTTGATTTCTTACCTATTTCAGGTATGACTTGATTTCATGTCCTTAAAAAAAAAAAAACCATGAAAGATAGCTCGGAAGTGCTTAAATGTCACTGGTGTGCATTGTATTTGATGGCAGGTGAAAACAAAAGTGGCAGCTTTAAACATTACAACGAGCTTGGCTCGAAATTTTAGGTTTCCTATCTATGTGTATATAGATTTTTTATTTTTTATTTTTTTCAATTGAGTGTGTGAAAATTTAAATTCTACATTATATAATTAAATCTAGAATAACTGTTCGGTTATATATGAAATCATATATACATGAATATGGATTTGATATCCATATGTTTTCATAAAAGTTAATTTTCTATTCAAGTATTTAGCTGATATATATCTTTTAAATTGATGTGCCATTTGCTGTTTACATAGATGATGGGTGGATTTGACGAAAATGCAAGCAGAGAGTTAAATAGGGTCTTTTTAAGGTATGACTTCTTATTGAGAGGAAACAAAACTTTTTTCCTTGAATTAAATTTTCAAAAGTATGATTTATAAGTGTTTATTTTAAAAATATATAGTGCATATCACAAATTTGCTCTTAATAATGATCAGACTAATAAGAGTTCCTGCTACGATGTAAAATAGAGTGTCCCACGGTAAAAAAAAATTTCAGGTGAATAATTGATGAGGCCATCTAGGACGCAGAGAAAAAGATATATTTATTACTTGACTAGTGGTAGAGAAAGCTACAGAGCTAAAAAGCATTTTTTTGGTTGTTAGTCCAGAAATAGAAACTGAAGTCCTTACACTGCCGACACTGCCTATTTCTTTTTATGAAATCTCGTTACTTTTAAACGACCAAAGACATGTCGTTGTTGGTCAAGATTGAACGACATGTCGTCATTCAAGATTGAACCACATTTCATCAGTTAATGTTGAACGACATGTCGTATTATTTTAGGACACTTTCTAAAACTAAACGGGCAATCATACTTTTGGGATTTGGCTAGGAAGACAAACTGCATGACGTTCTTAAATGACATTCTCTAATAGAGATAGACAAAGAAACGACAGGCATGTGGTCTTTTTTTTTTTTTATAAGGAATACATGTCGTATATTTAGAAGCAGAAGTGACGTGTCGTTGAGTAGTAAGAAACAAATACACTCGAAATTCCTATTTAAAGTTTTTTTTTTTTTTTTAAATTCACGAATAAAAATTGAAATAACTATTCATCCTAATTTTTTTCCCCTTTACAACTTAAAAAAATTACCTCACTTTACCTCTAGAACTTAAAATATCATATTGATAATTCTAAACTTATCAAAAGTTTCCCTAATGATCCTATACATTAATCTAACTGATCCAACATTTGAAAATCACAAGTCACCCGTTCAATCCATCACACATAATTCATTTTATCAAATTTCCTTCCATCCATCCATCATGTGAGCCTCACATGCTTTACCTCGTCATTTTTAATGTTTTTGTTACATTATATACTTACTAAAAGGATGTAGTTGACGGAAGTTGACTAATTTTTTTTTTTTTTAACTTTTACTCCTGTTTGCTGATTTGTTTTTTTGCTTATTTGTCTTTTTCTCTTTCTCTTTCTACCTTTTTTTCCCTCTCTCTCTCTCTTCTCCGCACGTCTCTCTCTCTCTTTGCCTACAATGTTTTGTTTTTCTCTTCTTTATCTGTTTGTCTCTCTGTCTTTCTCTTTACATTTTTTTGGGCTTTTTTTTTTTTTTTAATAGTTTGACACTTACAAAACTAATATCACGTAAAAATGATATAGAAAATAAAATAAAATTTTTTTTAACTGTTTACTAATAGATACTTTATGCATAACAATAATATAAAATATATCAGTAAATAAATAAATTTATAAAAATTAAATTATATATAAATTTAATATATGTTTATATGTTTCCATAAAATTTCGAAAATTTTTGACTTCAATTATACAATATATGTAATATAATAAAATAAGGAAAAAAATGTAAATATTGAAATAGTATATATAAAGTGGAAAAAGAATTGAATTGAAATTTAAACGATTTACAATATAAAAATATAGATTCAGTAAATATATTTCATAAACTATATATTTCATAATATGATACTTAAAAAATAAAAACTGAATAAAAATAACAATAAAATAAAAAACCATAAAATTTTCCTACTTAGCAATATTTTATTTTTGACTTAAATAAAAATTGAATAAAAATGACAATAAAATAAAAAAGCATAAAATTTTCCTACTTAACAATATTTTATTTCTAAGTGTAAAATAAATCGTATATAAAATTTTTATTTTATTTTAGTCTGCATTTTATATGTTTTGTATATTTAATCATAAAGCAGAAATTTAGAGAAAACATATAAAATATAAACATGATTAAATATTCAAAAAAAATTATAAAGTAAAGTATATAATTCATATGAATAAATATTCAAATCATATTAAATATATATAACAAAAATATTCAAATAATAGGATAAAAAACAACATCCTTCATCAACAGAAATTCAAATATCTTCTGTTGACCCATCTAGAAAACGAAAAGAATCAAGGTATATTTATCTTTTATATATACTTACATATTATAGAATTATACAACTTTCAATTTTATTTCTAAACATAAATTAATTACTTTTCTTCTCATGACAGATCCGAGGAAAAAAGAAAAGAAGGTTAAACACAGTTGAAGACATTTTCAACACAAAATGTTTGTTTTCCAACAACTCTGTTTATAAACATATATCTATATATGTTTGCCTGTATATATAAACCAAACACTTTTTTGAATATAAATTTCAATGTAAATATTATGATATTATAATAATAAATACTAAACAAATCTACTGTTAATAATTATATTATTTATCTTAAGTAATTACTTTTATTTTATAATATTTAATTATTTCTTTTTTTTTTCCCTACATGCGTAGCACGGGCATTAAACTCGTAAAAACTAATACTGAAATAATCTATAAAATGAATGTATATACCTCGAGGCTAAAATTACAATTAACACGAAATAAATCGTTTTGCCGCGTTTCATTTCAAGACAAGAACAATAGTTTGGCGCCCAAATTCTCTTTCTTGGCGCCAAAGAATGTTACCGTGAAATCCCCAATCCCAAACGGCCGATTCCGAGGAAGGGCGAGATTCAGATCGCCCATTAACCAAACGCAGATTTTGGTGCTCCTCCAAAATTCCTCGCCCCCGACAACTCTCTCTCTAGAAGAACAAAAATTGGGTTCAAATTGGGAAATTAGGGTTTTCAGGGATTACTATCCAATCTGTTCTTTTTGCCGTTTCTCTCATAGTATCATTCATGGGGATAATCGCTGCCAGTATTTCCAGGAATCGTCCGAATAGATGTTTCCGACAACCTTCCGGGGCAAGATGAGAGAGAAGGTACTTGTTCTTCAACATCCATTAGATCTCGCAATATAAATCTTATTGCTTTAGCTCCGATTCTATTAATTTCTATTTCTATTGTTATAATTTATTATCATTGTATGTTATAAATTCATGTCGATCTCTGTGTCGAATGATATTAATAAAGGATGAGAATATAGGATGAATTTAAAGTGCCCGTGTAGTGATTGCAGAGAATTTGTAAGAATTTCCTCTGCTTTCCACCAAAGCTAGCTAGTTATCATAAACGATCGCTGCTGGCTGCGGCAAAAGATTGTTTATAAAGGATGAGAATATATATGACAACTCTTAAGTGCCCGTGTAGTTATCGTGGAGAATTTGTTAAAATCTCCTCACTTTCCAAAGTACCAAAGCTAGGTAGTTACTGAACTGGCGCTCGCTATCTTGACCAGATAAGAAGCACCGTGAATGGAAATGGCAGCCTATGAGGATAGGTGAGGTTGTACTTGAGGAGGCTTAATGGAAAACGGATAATAGTGTGATAGCCGCCATAAATGGTTACAGGTGAGGAAAAAAGAAATGGAGCGAGAAAAGAAAAAACGAGAAGAGGCAGGAGAATGAAAAGAAAACTAATGAGGCAAGTGAAAAATATGAGCGGGTGAGTGAGGACTATGAATGGAAATGGATACCCATCTGGATGGTGTAAAGACATCCTTAAGATGCAGAAAAGGGCTACTTTCAGAATAGTGAGAAAGCTGCCTTGAATAGTTAGAAAGGGGAAAAGATGAGGAATGGAAAAAATATGAGTTGATGAGATACACCTGCACAAACTAAAGCTTGTCGAGGTTTACTTCTCATTTAAAGGGACTGTTTGGATCATTGTCAGTTTGAATTCTTTGTGGAGTTTGGTATGTTTATCCTGGAATAAATTCGTTTTAGTGTCTGGAATTGGTTATTGTGTGTGATACTTTTTGAGCAATGTTTTCACACACTCACTCTTGGGAATTTGTTTAATCAGAAATTTTATTTTGTTATTAACTCTTGGGGCTGTTATAAGATTCACATATGAGCTCTAAGTTGAGTGTGCAACTTGAGTTTGATTGGTCTTTATTCTTTGAATGCTTTAAAATTTGTGTCACTACACGCCTTTTCTTGATTAAAAAGAGCGAAGACAATTTTTCTTTATAACTACTTCAACGTTACTTTCCTATTGTCATCGTCACTTTTGAATGATATATCCATCCTAGCTGATAAATAAAATTGGCAAAAAACCTCGGTGGCTGCAATGTTTAAAATTGCACAATCGGGTATTTGTGAGTTAAGGCGTAAGCCTTAACGTGTTTTGAGGCGTAAGCCTCAACATAAAACCATAAAAATAAGTAAAAAAAAATATAGAAAATCTAGGAGGTAGAAATCTCGTCTTCCTCAGCCTCCATCCCTATCAATTTCCTCTTCCTAGTCAATAAAAGAAAAAGAGGAGAAGAACCACAAGAAGAACGCAGCAGCCAACAATGGAGGATTTTTGAACGAGGAGCAGCCAAATGACAAACGTTTGTTTATGAGGATTGTCAAACTTCTTTTTGGGTTTCTTTCAGCCCGAAAGATGGGCTGATTTGGTTTTTTTCTTTTTTCTTTTTTAAATTAGTCTTGGGCCCTGGGCCTTTGGTCTTTGGGTTAGAAACTTCTTACAAATTGAGGCAATGCCTCTTCAATTGTGCAATAATACCTGCACTTCTGTACGTCTCAATTTAGAGAGGCGTACGCAATTTTTTCTGCCCTTGAGGCCTAGGCCTCATTACTTTTTTTCACCGCAATTCATGGAGGCGCGCCTCTTATTGCACAATTTTAAACACTGGGTGGCTGTTAGTATAGTTAAGGAAAAGTTTGAGAGATTTTCGTATCACTTTTTAATATTTATTTCTTGTCATTCACTCTATTAACGCGGTTAATACTATGGATATTATGTATTTTGGAAAGAGGGTCTATGGAGAGACACGTAGCAGATACCTTGTTGAACAAAGACAATATGCATTTTTTTTTTTTGGGTTAAAATCAGCTTGTTTTTCTGTAAATTACTCAATTTTCCTCATCAAGTTGGTTGATAGTGGTGAGGTGTTGAAAGAATAGTTTTGAGATTGCGGTAGATATAAATTTTGGAGGCTAGCAAAGATGAGATTGATTAGAGCCATCCAATATCAGATGCATGTCCCATCTGTTTAAAAGTGAGACTATCAGAAAATGTTTCACGTTGATGCATGGGAGTAAGAGAAGAGCAACAGGGCTGTGAGATTGCAAGTCGCACTGCAAAGAGTACTGGCAAAAGGAAAGAGAAACAGCCTCCAATTCTTTTCTTATTTGTCAAATGGAGATTTTTCAGGAGTTTCTTCTGAATTAACTTAAAGATGCCAGTTTAGCTGATAAAGTGCATCTCTTTGTTAGTTGGTGCTTGAGTCGTAACTTTCTTGATTGATCTTGTGTTTGCTACATGATCTCATTACGCTTGTTCATGCTTCTGTTCGTTTTGTACAAGGAAGCTCCAAATCACAGAAAATGTTAGCGTACAATATTAGCTGGGCTAAAATCTAAAGTATCAATGTGGCTCTGCGGGATTCTATCACTTTCGTGTTGACACAGCTCACATATTACCTCTTTCTCCAGAAGATTTGATAAGATTCTTCACATGCTTCTGTTTAGTTAGGTAATTGCCTCCTTTAGTCCTAATTATTTTATACTTTAGTAAGTATAAAACGTGTTACTTACATAGAAAAAAGGTGTTGCACAGGATATACTTTTGAATTTTTGGAACAAGAAAAAGCTAGTTTGAATTTACTTTAGATGTCAGGGTGCTATGTGTATGTTAGTTCTCACTTTTCAGTCCTAGTAGCACAAGTGGCTTGTAAAGCTAATGGTCTGGTTTAAGACATAGTCTTGAAGCGTGTAGGATTAGTTTATGATCTTCATCACTGCAAAGGGAGTAAGAGAACACACACACACACACACACACACACACACATATATATATATATATAATTCACTTAGTGAATAGGAATAAGATAATTTCTGGACAAAATGAAGACCTTGTGTTTTTATTATTATGAGCTTTGAGGCTTCAAGGATTACGGGAAACTAAGGTGGTCTTTTTGTAGGAATATTTGGATAGGAATATTTGGATAACTCATTTGAGGATGCTCAACAACTTGCTATCACAATTCTCACTTAAAAAGACACGCTAAGGCTTGAAGTAAATTAGATAGAATTAATAAAGTATAGCAGTAAGAGTATGATATATCAAGACCTTCTTATCTAGCATCTAACAATTGAATCTCGTTGTTCGCTTTGAAGCTGCAATTATGCCTCTCAAATGGTCTACCAAGTTGGACTGGGTTTTAGTGACTTTGGGCACTTGGATATTAGGTGAGAAAGCATGAGCAAGGTCCTTCCGTTCCACTTGTGATATTAGTAGATTTCTATAATGACGCTAGTCCGGAAGTGTGAAGACACCACTAATCCTTTTTATTCAACAAAAATCTATATAAAACAAAAAAAGCGACTACATCAAATAACCCTTAAGTTTTCAGTGGATATTAACTATATTAACTAAAAATAATAATAATTATATTAATAAGAACATACATTTAAGTACACTACATTCATAATCTTTTCTCCAATCAAGTGGCCATGCCTGTTTATATGTATATGTACGGGTATATTCTTCTCAATTTAAGCTTTCAACTAGCTTCATTTTTTTTTTTCTTTTTTCTCTTTCAAAACATGTCCACTAATTACCGAAATAGTTAAAGGTAGAAGAGACTAGAGGGAGACCAATTACAGGGACATGGAATATGATAGGAAGCTGATATGTTTAAGTTTGATGTTTTGGGTTATTATAAAAAAAAAAAAAAAAAAAAAAATGGTTTGATGTTTTGGGTGTGGGTGTGATTATTAATGCCAGAAGCTTTTTAGCACGAGTACTGTTCCTGCAATTATAACTTCATTCTTTGCGTATACAACTACTACACATATGGTAGGTATTATTCTTGGTTGGATAATAAGTCTTCGTTTCCTTAAATTAAAAAAAAAAAAAAAAAAAAAAGGTCACCCAAAACAGCAAATTATGTGACCTTCTTATAAGGGCATTGTTGCCACTATTGCCCTTCTCTGGTCCCGATTTTTGTTGGGGTTGGTTAATTCTTTAAATTTCCATTAATGTGCAAGCTTTTTATTTGTACGTTGATGGACTATTGGGTCTATGGAGTTGGTTATTGTCATGAAGCAAACCTTTTTTTTTTTTTTTTTTTTTTTTTTTGGGGGGGGGGGGGGGGGGGGGGGCGGTGAATTTGTTATAAAGCAGACTTGTCTATACTTTCAGTTACTTACCCTGAAGTGGGTAGAAATTTTGACCAAGTTAACGGGCTAGTAGTTGTTGCAATTTCTCACACAGTACGTATGTTGTGGGTTTGTTGAATCGGTTGATTTTCAGATAAGCTAACTGATCTCTTGATTTTCCTTGGGATAATTGGCATAAGTTTCTAGGAAAATTAGTTCATGTGCTGTATCATTTTAGTTTGGTTAAAATATAGTTTAAAATGCTGTTTCACCAAATCTTAATAGAATGTAATGGAAAATATAATGAGACTTGAGAAGAAAAGTACAGAAATTAAAATGAGGATTTTTAAGTTTCAGTGTTTACTTATCTATTAGATAATGTAATGGAAACAATTCAATTTCCTGTCTAGTGTTTATTAAACTTAAGAATGGTAATCTGATAAATGTACTTGCAAAAATATTCTTTTACACAATCAAATAATCATTGATATATTAGAATGTTTAAAGGGTACATAAATAAATTTAGCATTCATTCTTTTAAACAAGAAATCAATACCAAGAGGATGCATGATTGACATTTTCTTTTTTCATTCTATATAGTGAGTCTAGTGAATTCTTTTTATTTGTTTTGTAAGTAAATACATAACTTAATTTAAGAAAAGGATACACTACTCATTAAAACAATGGAACTTATTATGATGAATGCAACCAAAAAAAAAATGACAGAAAGAAAGAAAATGAAGAGAAATTTAAGAATGAAAATTCTATAATACATACATACATATATATATATATAATTTTGCACATCCGCCCACCAACTACAGACACTCAGAAATTTTTTAAACAATTATTCAAATTTTGCTCCAATCGAAATGAGAGTTTTGCGCATCCCATATAGAAAAGAAAAACCGGAACCAAAAGCTTTCTTTTTTCTTTTTCTTTTCTTTTTTTTTTTTTTTTTTTGGACCACAATTTCCAGATGGTTTCACTGTGCAATGTGCATGGTATTCAAAAAGGATTGAGACCCAGCTTGAGCGCAATTGAAGCTAAAAAAACAAAACCACCAGGTCAATCCGTCATTCATGGCGAGATAGTGCCCTTTTTTTTGTGCTGAATAAAAGATAATGCATTTTATAATAATAATAATAATAATAATAATGCCTCTAGTTTATTTAGCTGTCAAAGATGTGGAAATCTAGAAAGACATGCTCTCACATATCTTTCTTCGTGGCGCCACTGGTGGTTCACCAACTAGTAGCTCTTGTTGGCCATCACTTTTGAAAAAGTGCACCCTCCCCTTATTTCTTCTTATACAATTTCTCCTGATCAGTAGGAATGATCACTTGTTAATTAAATTTCAAACTACAGTGCTATAATAGTTTGTTTTCATTAAGTTTTTTGTCCTTTCTCGTAACCAATCTACGACCCAATTTAGTGTTAATTGACAGTTCTTAGGGCCGGTTTAAAGGGCTATATTGATATCTGATTTGGAAAACTTATTTTGTCATTTTCTTCGACTTAAAACTACTTCTTACTATTCACATCTCCAATTGTCTATAGTAAATTCAAATTTAAACGTCTATAACTTTGTTATTTTAAATTCAAATGAGTTTTTTTTTTAATATATATTTTTAAATTTCATATAATTTTTAGACGAACGAAACAATATATATATTTTTTTCCCAAACATTTTTTAAAATTTACACTTTTTTCATTCCAAACAATTTTTTTTCTCCATCAAATGCATATTTTCAAGACTATATCTCATTTCCAATCCAAAACACATCTCCAAAGCTTTTCCCAAATGGGTCCTTGTTATTACAGAGAGTAATAAAATCGATGAAGAAAACAAAACAAACAAGAAAATACAAAATTTACATTAATTCACTCTTAATGTGAGAGTTACATGTATTTTCAGTATACTTTGATAATTTTTATATGAAAAGAATAATAAACTTCAAGAAAAGATCATACATACAATGACAACTTCCGGACACTCATGCCCGATAAGTCGAATCGGTCGATTGCTCCTGCTTCAACACTTTTCAACTGTGTTTTATCTAACATCTCTCTTTACCCTTAAAACACTGAAATTAGAAATGTGAACATTCAAATCCTCCAAAATAAGCAAATCTAGAATAACTGAAATTAAAAATGTGAACATTAAAAAAAATTGATAAAATAAAGGATAATAATTAAACTTCAGAACTTAAAATTTAAAAATTCTTATGTACCAATCCCATGCATGAGAACTACCAAAAATGATGGTTACCAACTTATCTATGCGTTTTACAAACATTGATATTGTCTTGTTGGTCTATTGGTAGAATGTTGGGCTAATTAGCAACTAATTTACCAAGTGCTACATACTAAAAACAGATTATCAACAACAATTAACTAATTAAGTAATCAAGTAAGTAGCCAGGGAACAAGAGTAATTTATTAATCGAACAGTTTTCACTTAAACAAAAGGAAAAAAGAAAAAGTAAAATACTACTGACACTTTACTTTTCATGGTGACTATTACTATGCAGGGTACATGACAAAAATAAAAATAATAGAAAAGATCACATGGTAAACAAAAACACGATCATAAAAAGAAACCAAACTCCTTAAATTAATATATATATATATATTTATATTCTTAAATTCCTTTTTCCAACTTGATCAACCACAATAATTAACACAAGTATCAAACATGCAAATTACGGTAATATGACCATATTTGGTAATTTAAAAAAAAAAAAAAAAAAAGAAGAAGAAGAAGAAAAAAGAAAAACGACATATCATAATCTGTTCACTGTAGCTGGATGATGTAGCTTTGCTCATGGCTCAAACTCGTTGTCGTTCTCCTGAAACCCCTGGTTCTGGTACCCTTCAAACGAGTTGTCGTTGTAGTAGTTGTTGTTGTTGTTGTTGTAGCGATTCTTCTCGTACGAGTTCTCATTGTTGGCGTTGGTTCCATAGTAGTGGTAGTTCTTGTTGTCGTCGTTTGTGTACGAGTTGGGGTCGTAGTTCTTCTCGTCGTACGTGTTGGGATTGTAGTACTGCTTGTCGTTGTTAATGTCGTGGTGGTACTTCCCGTTCTCCAAGAATCTCGTGTCGCTCATGCCCTGCTTCTCCTGACCGTTAAATTTGTTGTTGTCGTTTCTGTAGTAATAGTTGGGATTGTAGTGCTGCTTGTCGTTGTTAATGTTGTGGTAGTACTTCCCGTTCTCCAAGAACCTTGTGTCGCTCATGCCCTGCTTCTCCTGACCGTTGAATTTGTTGTTCTCCTTGTAGTAGAAGTAGTTCTTGTTGTTGTTGCTGTCGTTGCTGTCGTACAACTGAGCGTTGTTGTTGAAGTTGTTGGCGGCAGGCTGATCTTGTTTTTCTTCTTCTTCTTCTTCTTCCTCTTCTTTCTCGATAGTGCCGTAGTGGGGGCCGACCGGGGTGGTGTAGGGCTCGTAGGTTGTCGGGGTGGCACCGTACGGCTCGTCCTTGCGGCTCGTTGGAGTAGTGGTGGTGTAGTGTTTTTCTCCGTTAAAGTTGGTCTGATCCGACGGCGGCAGCTGCCCGTACTCGTGCCCGTACAGACCGTACCCGTTGTTTTGGGTGTCAGGGATGAAAGTCGGCTCTTGTTCTTGCTTCTTGTTGTTGTTGTTGTTGTTGTTAGGATTGACTACTGTCGTCGTCGTCGTCGTTGTTGTTGGAGTGGCGGTTTCTTTCTCGTGGGTGACTTTGCTGAAGAACTGGCTGTCTCTGGCTTGAGAGTGGTGAGAGAGGAGGAAAATAGCTAGGAAGAGGAAAGAGAGAGCTCTTTTTGGGAGAGCCATGTTGTTTGGGAAAATGAAAATGAAAATGAAAGAGAGTTACTACTATACTCTATTGCGTATGGTGAGAGGAGAAGTGTTGGGTTTATTTATAGAGCAACTTTTTCTCTCTCACATTGTCCATTTTTTCCTTCCACTCATTAATTAGGTGCGAATGGGACGGGGGAGATTGTGGGCCCTGGTCCTAGTAGGGAGGAAACTTCAACCTAGAGCACTTTTCCTTCCGTTCACTTTATTATTTGGTTTAAGCACTCATAATCACTTTCTTTCTTTTTTTCTTTTTCCATTTTCATTTTTCTCTATTTATTATTATTTTTCTTGGGGTGGGGGTGGGGGTGGGGGTGGGGAGGGATGATTGTCAACTTGTGGAAGGCAGCATAATTATCTGCTATAATGTTTCCAATCAAAAGCCTGTCATATATGACTTGGGTTTTTATTTTTTTTAAATTTCATAAACTTTAAAAACTCACTTTATTTCATAAATTTTGAATTTAATCCTACATTACCTTTTCTATTAGAATTTTAATTAAAAACAGATAAAAAAAATTAAGGAATTAGTTTTACTAAATCTATTATGTTAGGATTTCTGTTAAAAACAAATAGAAAAGAATCACATGACTGCATTTAACTCATATTTTCCGTCTATTTTAACTGAAATTATGATAAAATGGATAAATTGGAGTTAAATGCAAATTTCAGGTGGTAAAGTGATATTTTTAATAGTTTAAAAGATAAAATAAGAGTGACCATAAAGTTCAAGAAATATAGATAAAAATATAAATATTTTTTGAATTTAGCTGAAATACGTTTGTCTTGCCGTTGCTTCCAAGCAAAAAACCAATTAACTACAGAACAGAGTCATGATTTATGTCATTTAGCAAATTATGCTGAGATTTATCCCAATTTGCTATTACAAGGGTCAAAATGTTGATGTGAATGATGAGGGGATGTAGTCTTTGAGCAACCACATTCCTATTTGGAATTTTAAGGGAAAAACACCTAAATGATACAAATTTAAAAAATATTGGACTAATATGACACAAAAAAATAAATATAAGACCAATATGACACAAAATCAAATTAAAATAAACTAAAGTTTGTGTCATGATGGTCAAAATGGAGGAATTTGTGTTATGTTGGTTAATAGATTAAAAAAAAAAAGGTGATTATTTGAGTGATTTTCTTGAATTTTTTATTTATTTTAATGAATAGATTAGTGGAGCTGAGACTTTGAGATGATGTTACTTTCCATAAAGTAGCGGGTAAGAAAAATTAAGTAAATGCTAATAATAACAAAAGGGTTATTTGGAAAATTTGCAAGGAGGAAAAAAGAAAAGAAAAGATGAGCTTATGGGCATGGCCGAGCAATTATGCGTGGATTGTGGGAGTGGGTGGGGCATCCAAATTATGGCATATAGTGCCATATACCATGTGCCCTCTACGTTTTGTCTAACGTAAGGGATGCACCGAAACTTTGCCATAGACAGAACTAAGGTGGGACCAACATAAGGAAGCTCCCTAAACCACAAAAAATAAAATTAAAAATTCAATCCCGTCGGATTGTATCCCATTGTTCTCCCTAAATATCACGTTAAGTAGACAAGAGTTTTGCTAATGACAGTCACGATCGAGACGAATCTAAACCTAATGAGAGATTCTCATGAGAGACGATATTTGTATCTTATTGGAGTTTTTGTATTCGTTAGAAGTACAATGAATGTTATTGAGTTTAATTAGTTTCCACTTAAAGAAAGAGGAAAATTTAGTTCAATATATTAATTTCTTGAAAAACTAATAATTAGAGATCTAAGTGATCGTTATTTTATTGTATAATTTCTAATCAACTTAACTTAATTTTATGTGTCCCAAATTTACATCTTTCGTTATATGGTTATATAAGTATGTATCTTCATTTATGCATAAATTGAATATGTATAGAAATAAAAAAGAAGAAATAAATTCCCCCACTGATTACTAAAAGGGCTACATAATGCTCCAACCATTTCTTTGAATTTTAGCTCATCTACTGCTTTCTATAATTAGTGTTTCATTAAGCCTTTGGCCTGAACATTTATGTTGTGGAAACCCTAAAGAAAAAAAAAATCCTAAAAAAAAGAGTGAAAAAAAAAGAAAAAAAAAAAAAAAAAGGGGATTGAGAGGAATAATAATGAATAATAATGTGTCCATGGTTAGTGAGTACCTATCTTGCAGAGATCAGCCACATGTCTAGCTAACAATAATAAGTGCACATTATAATGAACTATAAATGCCTAGACACAAGGCAAGTAATTGCAAGGGACTACTAGATGGGTTCTCCATAATTCTCAATTAAAGTATTTCGGTGGTAAATAAGTCATTGAAGAGCACATTTACTAAAACATGACAATTTAAACCCTTTCAACAACTTTTTTACTACATTTATAATAAGGAAGGTGAAATAATATGGCATGTGACAATGACATTCTAGGCATATTATATAAGCGGTCATTTAACTATATTTGTGTTTCAAATAAATCTTACTATCCATTATTAACAATACTAATTATAAGAGTTTTTATTAGTTAATTAATTTATTTATTTATTTTTTAGGATAACAAGACAAATAAGACTTTTAATAATGCATACTTTTGTTATTTCAATTAAACATCAAATTAGCATAGGTAGGTAGTAGATTCCACATTGAAATGCTCAAGGTGATTATTTTATTTCCTCCTATTATTAAAAATAATTGCTGTCTCTCGTTTGTCTTTCACTGTTGTTTTTACTAATTATAACCAAGTGTTTGCCCTCTCACGAGGTTTTGGAGGTGAATAGCTAGATATATATATATATATATATATATATATATAGATAGATAATAAAGGTCATTAGAAGGAATTCGATGAGGAGATATGTATAAAAGATTTGGTAAGTTTCACATTTTCCCATGTGTGTATATACATATCTATATATGTCTAAAACAATTAAAAACTGTTAATATAAAAACAAATTTCATAATAGATCTTTATTTCTCAATGTTACGGTTCGATCTTTGTGAAAATCGAAGACAACCCCATATAATGTGTATTATAAATATATATACGTACATATGTGTATTAATCCAGCCGTTTGGACTTGGGAACAGAATAAATATTGTAAAGATTCTGTTTGTGCTAGCTATAATGCAGCTCATTGGTGATAATGATTTTTCTAAGTTGATTATTAAGCAATTTGAAGTTTTTATCTAAAATTGGGTAAACCTTTTTCCTTTTTCTTTTTCTTTTTTCTTTTTTTATAAATAATTTTGAAGGAAAAAGGGGTGGAAACGTTAAGAAGAAGCTTCCCTGTTCTGTATCGGGGCCTACTCGTACAAATCCTTTCATATATATATATACCAGAACAAGTAGTAAATTAGGAAAACTTTTTCTTTTTCTTTTCTTTTGTTTTTTTGACGGTACTTATTTTTGTGAAGGTGATTTTTCTAAAGTAAAAGCCTAATTGCTGGAGCTGTTTAAAAAGCTCTTACCACCCAAAGAATAGGAAAAAAAAAAAAAGAAAAAAAGACATGGTACAAACTCCAAAGCAGTACACCAAAACCTTTGGGAGGGCAAACCTCTATTTTTTTTTTTTTTTTTTTTTTTTTGCCTCTTTTGTTAGTTTTTGGTTTTGGCCTTGTTTTGATTTTCTAGAAGAAAAGAAAGCTCGATAACAATTTTGTTACATTTGATTTTTTGCAAGAAAAGGAAAGCTTGATAAAAATTTTCTTACAAGTAAAAATTCCATGACCTTATTTTGATTCTCTGCAAGAAAAAAGGAAAGCTTGATAACAATTTTCTTACAAGTAAACATTCCATGACCTTGTTTTGATTCACTGCAAGAAAAGGAAAGCTTGATAATAATTTTCTTACAAGTAAAAACTCCATGACCTTGTTTTGATTTTCTGGAAAAAAAAAAAAAAGAAAAAAAAAAGAGGAAAGCTTGATAACAATTCTCTTACAAGTAAAAATTCCATGGCCTTGTTTTGATTTTCTGCAGAAAAGGAAAGTTTGATAATTTTCTTACAAGTATAAATTCCAATTTAAGGGCTTGTTTTCAATTAAGTACTTCATCTCCAAATCCCAAAGTAGCTGCACTTGTAATCATAGTTACCAAGATACGGTACATACATTATTTGGTGAACGATAAAATCAACCACAACTCGGTTTTACAAATTTCAGCATGAAACTATATGGACGTGAAAAACTTAAATAGACATCCGTTTGGTTCGTTAGTTAGATATGACAATTTTAAGTTGGAGTTGGTTGATTTTTTTAAAAATAATTATAATTTTTATTGACTTTTCAGAAAAAGATAAAAAATAAGATAAAAAATTTGAGTTCCAATTGAACACTAAACAAAAGCTTAACATGTGTTCGTGTCTACTACGATTAATTAAAAGTACATGGCTAAAAATTCACCGGTAAAAGTTGAAAAAAATTTCACAATATCCAAGATTACCGGACAGTGTGTGTGCGTGTGATCGAGGGTGTGTGTGCGCGCGGGTGTACATGTGAAGCTTCTGTTAGGACAGATTGAAGGTGGGACGAAAATTGGTGGTTATTGATTTGGAGAGTTGTTATTTGAGTTTTTAATGGCAAGCGGCTAAAATCCTTCGAGGGTGTGATATCCTAGGTGGTTGGATTCTTGTGGTGATGGCAGTACAGTCTTCCGGTGATGGCGGTTGTGGCATGTGGGGCTTACACATCACTATTCGGGAGGTGTTTCAACAACACTGTTCGTCTCGAGTACTATACTTCTTTCTCTGGTGATTCTTTCGTCAGTGTTTCGTTGCCAGAGGTTTTGTTAACAATACTTGGGGTTTTTCTACATGTTATGGTTTATAATAACGTGATTCGATTTGGTGACATGTTTTTCTTGTTTTCTAGTGTTCGATTGTGTTTTTAGTTTGCTAGATTTATTTCTTAACAGTGTATTGTATGGCCTTAATACTACGAGTCTCTCCATTTCGATGGATTAGGATTTTCATCGATTATAAAGGTTTTGTTAAAAAATAATGTGTATGCTTAATTGTTGGTGCACCTATTTTGGTATCCATTTTCGGGATACGATACACATCTAATCCCTTAGAGCTTTTCAAGTTTACTAATGGATATTGTTGTCATGGTTTTTCTATAATTTGAGACCATATGGATCAGTATTAACGTTTGTATTTTCTTAATTAAAATTCCTCTTTTTAAAAAAAGTAAATAAATAAAAGGAAAGAAATTGGCCACATTATAGCTGAAAGCTACTGCCGGGGTTGGCTTTAAGCATAGAAACAAACAAAGAGACACACCCTAATAGTAAGAACAATGAATTTGAGTTTTATCAAAATGTTACTAAAGTCATCCACAATCCACATGCCAACAGTCAACACCAAGTTTTTCTTTTCTTGGTTGAAATATAAAAACTATTATTGGTCCACTTCCTAATAGCTTAAACTTTTGGATAATTAGAAAATTAACATGGTATTAGAGCACGAGGACCTGAGTTTGAACCTTGCAATTGCCCTACTTATTCCCTTTAGTATTGTCATCATGTGTGGGGTCTTCAATATATTTCGGACTTCTTGTTTGTTTTATTCTTTCAAAAATTAATATTTATCTGTACGTTTGTCCATTGTTTGATATGCACGTTTGTTGATTTACTTTTTAACAGCTCAAACTTTTGAGAGAATCGGTACACTAACACTTTTTTCATTCCCCTTCTTTTTGGGGGATTTTTTTTTTTTTAAAATGTACATCTGCAATTTGATTTTAGTGTTAGTTAGGCATTAAATATAAGTCCAGGGATGAAGCTGCATCATCAGTGGCATTGAAGTCGCCATAAAAAATTCAAAGAGTTGGTTTTAGTTGTTGGCAACATTGATTGAAAAGTGGTGGACGCAACACGTTAAGGAAAGTGAAATATTTTCATACATTAGACTAGTAAAGAGGTATACAAATATTTTTCTGTTTGACCAAACATCCAGAACTTTCACCTTTTTTATTTTTTTTTTCGTTATTATTATTCTCACTTTTGCTTTTGCCTTTTCTTTTTTATTTTTTTATTTTTTTATTTTTTTTACTTTTATTTTAAATTTTACTTTTTGGCCTTGAAAAAGTGAATATGTTGCGTGATTAGCGGGGGAATAATTTTGGTTTTAAGCTTTTCAAAATGTGTATTTGGCGATCGGCTCTGCTTCTACTTCCTATTCTTTTTGTGTTTTTCTTGGGAAAAGACACACAAATTTTAAAAAATAAAATAAAATAAAAAGTATCCAAAGTCTGGATTTTAACAATTTGAAGAAGAAAGTTGACATTTTTTTATTTTTAATTTGGGTACAAAAAAATGTTCTATGTTTATAGTAACATACATTTTTGTTCTACCAAAACAAAAAAATAACATCTATTTTTTGGTCAGCAAACTGCCGATGTAATTCTTCTCCAAATCCCAAAATGTTCGGTTTAGAGAGGGGGAATCATGTCAGTTCTGCTCGGAGGTTAGAGCTACCGTCTATGTAATTCTTCTCCTAATCCCAAATTGTTAGGCTCTAATCCACTTAATACTCGTGTTTTTATTTAAAGATCTTTACATAAGCAGAGTATTTCTACTAGTAGTATATGTTTTTCCATCATATCTGATTAAACTTACATTAAAAAAATATATAAAAAGTCCAAAGTTGATAGATCTGACAAATTAAAAAAAGAGCTTTATGCCATAGAATTCTCATTTATTTTATACTATTTATTTATTTGTCACTTCCTAATGGAAATGCACTTGTGTACTCAATTGCAAAATGATGTATATAAAATATATATATATATATATACACACACGTTAACTCTAGCATCCGGTAACCCTTTTCTGCCGGACACATACGACGGGGTGTTGTGAACCGTTCGATATAAAAATAAACGATGATAATGAGGAAGATGGTGGACAGGAATACAACATTTTGAGTTGTACCATCCCCCTCACCCCTTGCCGGATGTGTACGGCTGTCGGATAAGAGAGTTTATCCATATGATTTACTTATGATTCTTGTAAAAATACAATATGATATTTATTCAACATAATACTAATATTGTAAAAATATAATAATATATTGGGATAACTAAAGTTCTTTTAAGTCTTTTTTTGCCCGTTCATTATGAAAGAATATCATGGTATGTTTTTCAACTAAAGATCATATCAAAAGCCTTTTTCTTTCTATATGTTGGCTAAGTGACTCTTACTTTAACAAATTGAACTTCATTAATCCTTCACCAAAAAGTGGAACATCATTGTCGAAACAAAACAACAAAAACAGATCACAACATTCCTTCAAAGGGCCTCAACCAAACTTGTCTATTTATTTAGCTCAACATCAATGACAACTATTTATCAAAGGGGAAAAGAGAACACAACATGGCAACACGGTTGCGTGCTGTGGTCTCTATCTGATTCTTATCCCCAATATGATCTTCAAGGCCGCGTATTTTAGTGTGTTTACAATTGCGTAATCGGAGTGGTCATATATCAAAACGTGCAGAGTTTGAAGTGGACAAGATTCATGATAAGGATTTGAAATCTAAATCAATTATTCATTTTGACATGAGATATGTAATTTAATCTAGATCTATCCCATAAAACAACCAGACATGATAATTTTTCATAATTAGACTCGAGCATAAATTAAACAAACCAAATAGTTGTATATTTAAAAAAAAAAAAAAAAACACATATATAACTGATTCTATGTAAATAAAGATTTACCGGTTTTCTTTTTGTTTTTAAGTGTTAACAATCAAAGATTGTAAAGAATCATGTTCAATGCTCAATACACAAATAGGCTTACAAAGTTGAAGATAGTCAAGTGCTTTTGGGTCGTCTCAGACCTTGCAATTGGACTTTTTTCTCAAGATTATGGAGACTTTTTATACAAAGAGAGAATTCACTTGTTACCAATAGAATTAAGCTTCAATTCTTCTTTATATCTCTTTTTTAATACAATAAACATATAAAAACACAGTAGAATACGGGCTCCAAAATCACAAACAGAAAAAAATTCTCAGAAGCCATCAAGAGGAAAAGGGTCCCAAAGCAGAAGAGAAAACAAGAAAAAATTAGGAAGCAAAATCGGAATAAGAGGGTGAACGTTGCTCTGAAGGCGTCTCCGTCGGAGCCTCTTTCTGAAAAAGAGTCTCCTTTGTTGGTCACCCCACTGAGCTTCCTCCAATCCTCTGGCGAGAATCAACGGCGGTGGCTGAAGGTAGGGGCATTTGGACCTCCAGGAGGTCAGGGGAAGGCCAAATCTGAGAGCCCTTTTGAGGAAAAGAGAGAAGCCCCATCGCCAGTGAAGAGAAGGGAAGGATTTCGAGGATTCTTTGCAGAGAAGAGGAGGGTAGTCCCAGTGGAGGTAGCAGGGGATTTGGGTGGAGATGAACAGCTGAGACTGGAGAGGAGGTGATGTTGTGGGACTCGTTAGGATGTGGGTTAGGGCTTGATGTCTTTGTTCCCATGTTATGTCTTCTTCCATGCTTTCTCTACTTTGCTTTCTTTGTCTGTTTTCTCTCTCCGCTGATGAAGATCGAGTTTCTCTTCTTTTCTTTTTTTTTTTTTTTTTTTTTAATTGGCTGAAAAATGAAAATATGAGGTTGAAAAAAGTCGAAAAATTAACAGGATTAAAACTACTATGGTCCTGTGTTATTTACCCCAAAAAAAAAAAAAAAAATTATGGTCCTGTGTCACCAATATTATCCTTGTCATATAATTATATTCACTATAGTCCGGGATGCGAGGAGTTAATTACTAAATTAACTCAATCACTTTTTTTATTTATTAAATAATATTCTAAAAATTTGTGTTAATAAATTGATTTTCAAAGGACAGAAAGTGATCGAGAACAATATGTTGTTTAATCAACAGTTTCAGTGTTAGAAAAAAAATTTGAGAAAAAAAAAGTGAGAGTTTTTAAAAGTCAAGAAATAAAATGAAAATAACCCTAAAGTTCTGAAACATAGATGAAAATAAATTTTAATTTAGCTAAAATACAATGGTCTTATCATTGTTTTCAAGCAAAAAAACGAAAGTCATGATTTTAGTCAGAGAGCAAATTGTGGAGAGATTTATGCTATTACAAGGGTCAAGATGTTGCTGTGAAGGAGAGTGAGGTGGTTCAACTTGGATTGCAAGAATACCATCAAGATGGTACTTGGTAGCCTAATGGCTTTGTAAGGACTAAATATTCATTAGTGTCTAGTAATGTCAGTTGAACTCAATATTCATTAGTTTTAGTGAAAATGAGGCGACATGTTTCTTCTCTAATATTAATAGCTATTTGTCAATATGTATTGGACCTTTTTAGTCAGAAAAATATTAGGGATATCAATTTTAAATATCAACTTATATGATATGTGAGTTATTATTATTTTGATAAGTATTTAATATATCATCATTTAATTGATTGTGCAATGAAATGGTGACAACTCACTCATACATGAATTAGTGTTCAAAAATTAAGATTAAATTTGTATCCCGTACGTTACTTTTGTCATGCTCAAAGAGTAGCTACTCTTAATCACCTCTACCCCACTTTTCCAAATTCTATTCTCACTTCTTTCAGGAAAAAAAAAAAAAAAAAACCAAAAATCAAAAATCTAATTTCTTTTCCCCTTCAGATTTGCAGCGAGAAATTAGAGTCCATAGAAAATGACATTTAATTTAATTTTAATTTTTTAAGTAAACAAAACTTCTACCCTTTCGTTTCATTTCCACTTAGACCTAGGCTCTTTGAATTATTACCTGGCTAACTTTGATTTTCCTCGGCCTATACTATTATTACTAACAGTTGGACACTTTTTGTAAGAGTTTCACCAACCCTAACAAATTAGCACTCGAATTGTTGTTGCTGCTCTTCACACTAACCAAAACGTTGAAAATTTAGTAAATGATTGGTTAGTTAGGATTGTTTAAACCCACTCCTTAGAATAATTAAAAACCATTAAAAGCAGAAGCCTATAAATACCAATTAGGTAACACGCCTACTGTAATTTTTATAGCCAGCTTAACATTATTATTATGAGTAGTGCTAAGATATCAACTATAATTCTAATTAACAACAGTAAATGCTTTTAATTAATGTAACAATCAGATCCATAAAAAAATAACAATCACATGACACGTGGTTATCAAAAGTTAGTATTAGAGTTGATATTCCTTATATTTTTCTATCATTATTATCGTTGGTTGTGGTTATTATTACAATCATCATCATCATTATTCATTATTATTATTATTGGTGTCTAGAGTCTACGAAAAGCTGCACAAATTCGAAGGTGGTTAGTTTAGCTGCCTCAATTGTTTCAAGCTCAAAAGTCAAGGCAGGAGGAAAAAATTGATAAATTCATGAATTCTACAACTTTTTTAATCTGTTACACATGAAAATTTGAAATTTGACTCTAGTAAAGCTTCTAAATTCAAAAAAAAAAAAAAAAAAAAGCTTATAGATTCGTGTATTGTTTGCAGCAGAAATATAAAATGTCAAACTCGTGGTCAAGGTCATTCTCAACCAGTATAAACTATGAGCCACCAGAGAAGGATATCTCTCTTTTTCACACTTGGGAAACAATCCAAGCTAGCGTAATTGTGACGAGAGCAACATCCAAGCACTGATTAGTGGGAAAGTAATTAAAGCAGAAGCCTGGAGTTTTGCATATAAGATTAAGATTTGTCATTAAAAAAAAAAAAAAAAAAAAAAAAAATTGAAGTGGTATGAGAAAATAAAAAACTCAGGCAAGACGACAAATGGACAACACATACCATGAAAAACACCAATTCCCAGTTGGCGAGAGGTGCGGTGAATTCGTTCTTCTCCATTTCTCGTTTGATGAAACGTTGCAACTGCGACGTCAATTCAAGGTTGTAACCAAATTCAAAAGATTATGACAAGAGAAAATCAACTACCAGGGGAAAAAAAACACAGTTCTTGGTGAAAAGTTACGAGGTCAATTCGTTGGAATTCCTTGAGCATCATTGCAACATCGTTGGTGAAATATTTTTCCTTTCAAAGACAGCCATACCATACTAAAGAGCTAGAGATTTCGAATTTTAGTACCAACCTCATGATGATATTCTGTAGCCACAACAAAGACTCTTTTAAACTGAACTATAAACGGGTCCAGTACGCCAAGCACCTTTTGAGGATGATCACCAAATAGTTTGTTGATGAACTACAGATCAAATAAAATAATGGTTTTAAACCGAATGGAGACCAACACAGTGAGAATTTATAGGTCTCAGCATCTAAGAATACCCGATGTGAGCTTTTCACAAATTCCCAGAGTTACTTGAGCAAAAGACCAAGAAGACACTTGCTTTGAATGTTCACTTTACCTTCAAGAACGAGCATCTTGAATACATTACTTTCCTTTGCGCTCTCAGAGCTCTCATCTTTTCATTGACACATGAACAGTTACAAAAATGTTAGTGAGATTTCAGATTACTGCATATCAAGTCTTGGCATTTCACGAAAACGGATCACATTGCATAGTATAGTTATTTCAGTGAGAGAAATCATATTACTTGTGTAATATGAAGAGCCTGCTCAAGCCGCTGAATTTGTATCCAATGCTCGGTGACAATGTCAGCCATCTGAAATCAAAATTAGCAATTCAATGACAAGTTGAACAAATGGCCAGCTCTGAAGTACATGTACAACAAAAGCTGTGAGCTTGTCCTAGAGAAAACATGTTTGGCATTGCTTCCTTTGGAAGCTGTTTTTGGCTTCCCTGATCCAAAAGCTCCTTATGGCTTCGTTAATCCATGAGTTGCTTTAGAAAGTGTTCGGAAACTTCCTTTTAAATACTTTTACTGCTAATTAAAAAAAAAAATTCATTTTCATTTTTCTCCAATTAAACTCGTCTAAAAGTGCAACGCCAAACAACTTTTACTACTCTTCTTCAAGTGACTAAAAGCATAAGTTAAAACAATGCCAAACGAACTAGGCTTAAACGGGAATTGGGGATAACAATAGAATAGATTTAAATTAACCAAAGACCTTCTCAGCTTGAGAGGCAACTACTTCCAATCTGTCCTCAGCATTCAGTGCTTTAGACTCCAGAACATGAATTTCAAAGTTGTTCTTCCTCGAAGCAGCCCAGAGGAGTTGTACCTGAGAGAGTCTACTTCTCAAATGAGTTCAAGTTTCTAACCATTCATTTCATTTTTTATTTAAAACCCAATATGGAAGGAAAAATGCAACAAACAAAAAAGGAATAAAAATAAATAAATAAATCAATCAACCTCTTCTTCCAATGCATTAAGCCTTTCACTAGCACCAGATGAATCGCTCTGCAATTAGAATTGATGAGAGGTCACGTCACTCATCAATTATGAGAAATTATATATATATATATATATATGTATATATATGAATTTTGTGTGTATGCAAACCTTTAGATTCGAAACAGAAGACTGCAAAAGATGGATCTTATGCGACATCTGCTGAATCAGCTTCTCTTGCTCTTCGATACGAAGTCCATTTTCATTCAGATTTCGGATTGTTTCCTCAAGTTTCGATTCTGCATCATTTTTTGTTTCGATTAATTTCTATTTAGATTACAATTAGGCTAATTCTCCTTTCTTTTTGAAACGGAAGTATAGAACAGTAATCAAAGTCACAAAATTGAAAATAATTCTTGATAAAAAGCATAATATCAACTGAAAAAAAAAAAAAATCAAACGAAATGAATTTGGAGGCGAAATTATGAAAGCAATACCTAAGTGAGAGATCTTGAGCTTGAGTTCCTGAAATTTTGGGAAGCTGTCGTTCTCAGAAGTTGCGGTAGCTACGGCGAGAGAGAAGAGAGACGAAAAAGAAAAGGCGGGAAACAGAAAGATTAAGACAAATTGAACAGCCGCCATTTTCTCTGCTTCTTGCTATCTCTGGTTTTTTTTTTTTTTTCCACCGACGGAGATCTATCTCCGGTGGTTCCCCTTTCTGTATTCGGGTTAAACGACGTGCTTTTTTATTTTTATTATTTTTATTTTTTAATGGGAAAGTCTGTCTCTACCATACATCCCTTTTCTTTGGACCGTCCAGATTGAATCGGACGGTTAAAATATTATGATTTACTATGCTTATCATACACCTTACCTCACATAATCCCTCCCACCAAAATTTTCTCCGTCGCCTGCGTCCGTTTCACCGCCGGTAACGAACGCCGGTGACCTGCTCCTGACGCCGGCGACTCACCTCTGGCCCCCCACCACCGGTCCCAGCCCCTGCCGGTCGGCCGGCCGCCGACGACCTTCCCCTTTCTCTCTCTTCCCTCCCCCGCCGGTCCCCAGCCCGGTGCGCCCCCTCCCCCGGCCTCCCCCCAACCCCCACCCCCCGCCCCCCCGGCAATCCCCCCCCCCCCCCCCCGACGACCCCCCGGCTCCCTCTTTCTCTGCCCTTTTCTCTCTCTTTTCCTCTCCTCTCTCTCTCTCTTCCCTTCTCTCTCTCTCTTCCCGGCCCCCGGCGCCCCCGCGCCCCACCCCCACCCGCGACTCCCCCTCTCTTTCTCTCTCTGTTCTCTTAGAGAAGGAGAACAGAGAGAGAAAGAGAGGGGGAGTCGCGGGTGGGGGTGGGGCGCCGGGGGGCCGGCAAGAGAGAGAGAGGAGAGGAAAAGAGAGAGAAAGGGGCAGAGAAAGAGGGAGCCGGGGGGTCGTCGGGGGGGGTGGGTTGCCGGGGGGAGGCCGGGGGGAGGGGGCACACCGGGTTGGGGGCCGGCGGGGGAGGGAAGAGAGAGAAAGGGGAAGAGAAGAGAGAGAAAGGGGAAGGTCATCGGCGGGCGGCCGGCCGACAGGGGCTGGGACTGGTGGTGGGGGGCCGGAGGTGAGTCGCCGACGTCGGGAATAGGTCGCCGGAGTTCGTTACCGGCGGCGAAACGGATGTCGGCGACGGAGAAAATTTGAGTGGAAGGGATTATGTAAGGTAAGGTGTATGATAAACATAGTAAATCAACAATATTTTAACCGTCCAATTCAATCTAGACGGTCCATATGGTACACAGACTTTTCCTTTTTTAATAATAATATATTTTTTTAAGTTTTTATTTTTATTTTTAGAATGTCGAGACTCGAAGAAGATATGTCGTTTGACTCATTCTATAGTGAAGAAAACGACATCCATAGAAACTACATGTCGTTTACCATGATAGAAGCAACAGTTCATCGGTCGGTGACGGACGATTTTCGCCGGTCCGGTGACCCACCGACACCGTCTGTTTCTGGAAAATACGAAACCAAGCACCACGAGACGAAATAGGAAACCGGCAGATCATCGTTCGAAAATAGTCGGTTTCTACGGTCGGTGGAGCTCGGTTCCAAGCAAGGAGCAAACGGATGGCGGTTCTCGATGGCGGCGACTGCTAAAAAAAAAAAAAAAAAAAAGAAAGAATAAAAGAAGACGACGATGAAGAAGCAGGTAGGGCAAAACATTTTATTATTATTTTTAATATCAGGTTATGGAAGTTGGAATGATGTCGTTCCACTAAAGCAATAAATGCGTCGTTCATTATAAATGGAGCCAGCAGAAGTCAGACTGGCAGCAGCGGCCGACGAAGACAGGAAAAAGGCACCAAGAACTAGGTGCTGTTCGGTAACCGCCTGAACACCAAATCCTATCACTGCAAACCGCCCGAGCACCAGACACTCGGTTTGATTTACCGCCTGACTTAATCGGTGCTGACGTGTCATGTCTGTTTGGGCTGTCTAACTCAGTTCGGTTCGGTTCGGTTCACGATTATTATGTTCAGTCCTAAACTATGATTTTATTTTCCATTTAAATTTAACTCAAATTAAATTATATATTTTTTATTTTAATTTTTATCTTTTTAATTAAAAATTAATAAAATTTGTAATTAATTTTTTATAATTCAATAACTTCAACTTAAAAACTTCATAATACAAACTAAACGCAAGCTAAAATATCATAAGCCGTTTACATGCGCCAGGAAAAGGACATGTCTTTCCTTTTTCTTGGCTAACGAATTATAAGTCGTTTCCGCTTGTTCTTAAAAAATTTTGAGTTTTTCGGGGTTTGTTCTCTTATTTTTCCACCTCAAAAAAAAAAAAAAGAGAAAAAAAAAAATCCGGCAAACTCACTTTTTTTAGATGAACAGAAATCAATGAAAACGACATGTGGTTTTTATTCCTGAAGTTCATTCAGTGAAAACAAAAATACCGTTCGCCCTTCAAGGGTGAAACGACAAGCTTAACGTTCAAGATACAAGACGTTCATGAAAAACGACAAACCGTCTGCATCACTTTTGGAGAAAACGAAATGTCGTTTGCTTCTCAAGGCAAAGACGACAAGCTATTTTTTCAACAAGGATATTGACAATAAACGACATGCTGTTTCTATTTCTCGAATATATATATATATATATTGAACTTAGGGTGAGGGGATTCGAACTCTTTCACCTTTTAGTCGAGTCTGGTGTGAAATTAGCGCTAAGCTACGCATCACATTTCTCGAATTTTACTTGAAGATTTCAGCAGTACACCTTAGAATTACAAGAATAGTCGTATACAGGGCCTTAAAAAGAAGGGCCGGAGGTAATTCCTCCATTAACACTACTTAAATATGATTAAAGGCCCTGTTTATGTTATCAGTACACATCCGAACAAGTTATGTTATTGGGAAAGGACAGTTTTTATTAACAAACTGATTTTGTCATCTGAAGGGTAAGCTTGTGTTTCAGAAAGGGCACCTGCATGGCTCAATTCCCCAAGTCTTGTCTGCGTACTCTTCGATTGTTCGGTCACTGCTAAATCTCCCAGAACCAGCAGTGCTAAGAATGCTCATTCGAGTCCATTTCTCTTGATCAACAAATGCTTTATCCGCAGCAGCCTGTGGATCACAGTCAAAGGTCGAAGTCTAGAAACCATTTTTGAAATTCCACGGGGAAAAAAGTTATGACCCAAAGAAAAATGAGTTACCTGTGCCTCTAGATAGCTTCCAAAATCGGATCCCAGGAGGTAGAAGTCATTGTCCTCCACTTCATCACAGAGTGACTTGAAATAGTCTTGAAAGCCAAAGTAACCGTCTCGAACCATTCTACACAAAACACGCAAGAATTTGTCTGAGTATACAGCCAACATAGGTTCAACAGGTATGCTTCACAGACTGTAGAAGCGCTTGATGCATCGGGATACCATACCCATTTATGACTACTTTTATATCTTCAAAAACTTCGAAAGAATTGCATTCGCAAGAAAAATATTTTTATGCTTGGGTAAATTTAATCAAGTCAAACTAGGTCTGATTTTATAAGCTAGTTTTCGTGTTATGATTTCGATGGGACTAGTTGGACTGCACGAGCTTTTTACATATAACTGGGTGGAAAATTTATGATCAGATGCCATCATGAACTGATTAATTGAAAAGGGGAAACACCATCTACCTCACTACACGTGCAAATTGCAGATTCACTTTAGCATCAGGTTCTTTCTCATGTAACGCTGGAACTTCATGCACCTTTGCGCCAAACAAAAACTAGAGAGAAGCGGAAACAACAAAAGCAATACTCAGAAATTCGTGTTGTATCAGTAAGTGGATCAACAAAGGCATGCACAGAGAAGTAATGACAGATTTCTATAAAAAATGCTCAACATCTGAATTAGCTAAAGCTGAATATAACTATGGCCATTTGAACCTTTCCTTTTGATGGATATTTAAATCTTTCTCGGACAATGTATTCTTTATCTTACTTTTGACGGTCATTCTTTATCTTACTTTTGACGGTCAATAGAAATCCTGGTTTGTAACTACTAATGTAGCACTTTTACCATATTTTCTGCCCCAATTTCTTCACTGATTTCGACTGTTGAACCATCAGCTGTAGCTAAGAGTAGACATCCATTCATAAGAAATTTCATGCTACCAGTTCCCGAGGCCTCAAGCCCTGCAGTGCTGCAGGGAAACTTTCACTTTTATGCCGTTCAAATAGGTTCATAGAAAAAACGTTCTAGATAGTCTTCTGTACGATAAAAACTAGAGCTCCAGAAAAGTCAACGTGTTGTGAGATCACAAACCTTACGTGCTGAGAAAGGTCAGCCCCAGGTATCACCAATTCAGCAACAGATACATTGTAATCGGGAATGAAAACCTGAAGTAATGAATAAATGAATCAAGTAACATAGGATGTAAGAAAAGAGGCACATGGGCGTTGACTCTTCTGCTAGTTTCACTCGGTAGAAATAGAACAGATGGAAGGAAAAAAGAAATGAAAAAGACTAAAAAATTTGTTTCTCCTAACCAGCTTTAGAAGATCTCCCACATCGCTGTCGTCGTTAATTTTTTCTGCTACGGCGTGACAAAGTTTAATGATCTTCTTTGCAGCCTCATATCCAGGAGCAGCTTTCCCTCCAAGTATGCAGACACGAGGGACAACCTTCCTCCTGTCACTTTCCTTCATATTCTGGAATGAAGCAAGAGAGAAAGAAACAGATTTACATGGTATAAAGATCCCATAAATTGCATCACATGACCAAAGGATTCGACCGAAATTAATCATATGATTTAACTTCTACACAATTAAACATGACAAGCCAGATTGAGTCAACGGGTGTGATTAAAATTATATTTTCCTAACAACGAACGACAAGCAAAAGGTGGTTAACAATACTGCCAACTCATCATTTGGTAGCTACTGATGCCAAAACTTGTTCATTACCTGTGATTAGAAGAAGAGGCTTCAAAATTTACAGGTAATTTGTTCTCATGACGGGTTAAGCGATAATGCTAGCTAATAACTTAATAGTACAAACAATTGCACCAGAAGAAAATAGTCACCTTGATACAGTCATATCGATGGATGATGCCTAGTATATTAAGCAACTGTCTTTTGTACTCGTGTATCCGCTTTATCTGTACATCAAACATTGCATCTAGGCTGACCTGCATTGAAAATGATTTGCTGTTAATGTAAGATCTTTAACAAGCTTGAAGCTTCTATGACAAGAGCCGAGAAAATAGATGCTAAATTTTTTAATTCAGACCTTTACGCCACTCATTGCTTCAATGTATTCTGCAAGTCTCATTTTATTAACCTTCCTAACCTACAATGTAAAATAGCTGGACCATGTTAGATCATTGCTTTTGGAGCATGCATATAGACTTTGACTAGAAAGTACCATCTTCCATTCTTGCTGTAGATTAGTATCTGCTGCATGCTCTCGAAGGCCCGTCAGAAGGTCAACATTGCGGATCCAAGCTTCTGTTCCAAGCCATTTTGAGATAAGGGCACAGAGACTGGGATTGCTTACCACAATCCATCTTCGCTGAGAAACAACAAATCAGGGAATTACAACAAGCACGTGTTTACCATAATAAATCTAAATGATTCACCAGAATAGAGCAATGTTCCAGTTTCTCCTATGCTCCTTCCAGGTAGCATTATGAACCAATATTCAAAACAGAACATATGAAAGATAAAGTGGACCTTCTACCTGGGTTACCCCATTTGTCTTGTACTGAAATTTCTGAGGCCACAGCTCATAGAAGTCCTTTCAGAAAACACAGGTGTCAGATGACTTCGTTGAAGGTTCTATAGAAAATTTGGTAATCTTGAGGGGAAAACGATGGTCATCATATATGTTACCTTGAACAATTTTGTCTTTAACAACTCAAAATGTACTTTTGAAACACCATTCACGGTATGTGAACAAACAATTGACAGGTTTGCGGACCGAATACTCTGTCAAATCAAATGGTAATTAATGATATTTAATACCATTCCACAATGAAATAAGATAATAATGTGATAAGCATCTTAAGAATAAACTGTCTACCAAGTATTTTATCAACCTAATTTTCATCTTCAAGTTACAGAGAACTAGAATAAAATGTTTGCCGTCAGAGTGGCTGTGGCTAAGTAGATGTAATAGATCATCGTCAGTTGATTATAAATTAGTTGGTAGCTCTATAGAAGAAATTTCAATAATTAATTTTTATGGGTATAGGTACTTGATTGCAACAAATTCAGAAATAAAAAAGGTATTTATCTTTATGCAAAAGTTCAAACAACAAAGGCATGGACATCTATAAAAAAATTTCTTTAATATTATACTACAGCATCTCCATCAAAAGTTCCTACCATGACCACGAGTAGATAACAATTCACAAGATCATGATGTTTCAAGAGTACCTTCACAGCACCTTCCTCAATGATTGACATCCGAGACAGCCGATCGTAATCCAAACCTATCCTCTTCTTTAATTCTTCCACGAAATTGAAGTTAATCTCATATATAATCTGGAAAAGGTCAATTATAAGAAGTTCATTTAGGAGTAATTAACACCAAAATAATCAGTTTTAAGTATTATTAGATATCTCTCAAGCCCCCTCCCTCCTCAAATTTCTGAAAGCTAGGGGTTATAAAATTCTTCCCAGAAAAGGATCCAAATCTGTTCAATGAGTAAATAAATAAAATGCAAGAAAAACAGTTAAATTAAATGTATCTGAAAAGAGAGTCCCAAGATCGCACTTCCAAATGGCGTGGTAGAAGACTGCCAAGTAAATCAATAGGGATTTTCTCCAGTCCTTCAGATACTACTGTGTGTGTTGTGAATGAGAAGATCTTGCATACAATGTCCCATGCTCTGTTCCATTCAAAGTTCTCTTCGTCAACAAGAATTCTCATGACTTCAGCTATTGCTAGTGATGGATGAGTATCATTCAATTGTAGAGCAACCTGATTAAGATAGAGAAACATAAACTAGCAAGCAGAACATACAGTGCAAGTTACACACTCAACTAATATAATAAGAATCCTTTGCAAAAAAAATATTTTTGATACCACAATCAAGAAAAGAAAATTGGTAGAATGATTCTATGGTTGGTACATTCAACTTTGCAACGTAATAACTGCAGAAAATAATAATGAATACGGTAAAAAAAAAAAAAAAAAAAAAAAAGATAAATGCTAGTGGAATTAGAACCTTCTCTGGAAGCACATCAAAGTTATCATGAGAATCTTTGAATCTTCGAATTATGTCCTGTATGGATGCTGAGACAAAGAAATATTGTTGTTTTAATCTAAGTTCCTTCCCCTGGAAAACAGAAATTCAAAGATGGAGCATTTTCAAAATTCAAAATAGGAAAAACTATGTATAGACAAATAATACAAGAAACCACCTCTTCCCAATTAGAAGAACAAACCTGATAAGAACGATCATCGGGATACAAAACACTACTTATTGTTTCTGCTTTCTGTCTATTGACCACAGCATTGATGTAGTCTCCGGTATTATAAGACTCCTGCATTTGAGATCGTAGCATGGAAAGATCAATCTCACAGAGAATTTAAAATTGTTAAAAAAGTAAGGACAAACACAACTTTCATCTTGGCTGAATTTAGGCTCCTATAATAACAAAAGACCTGACCACTTCTGGAGCTCAACAGAAAGAATATAAAAATATTAATAATCAGCCATGAGGATATCTGGCTAATTATATACTCTTCTACTCATCCTTGTCTCTTGTCACAACAAAAGCTACAATTTTTACCTTGAATAAATAGATCAATGAATATTGAAAATTTGACTTTTATCTATGTCATCCAATGGGAAGAAGAAGCTTTAAACTTCATCCATAAGTTGTATAATACTGAACATTAACCAAAATTTACCATGTCATGAAGATCGCTTGGTTTAGCAGCCCATAGTCGTAGAGTAATTGTATTCCTTGTTCCATAACCAGGTATAGGATTGTCATAAGCTACAGCTTCAACCTAGGAAAAACACAAAAACTACCGAGCTCATTTTCCATGAATTCCCTACGGTGTGCAGCTTAATTATGTGAAAGAGTTTATTAACTTGCCATCTCGCCAGGGACCCAGACTTTCCGTTTTACCCCATTAAAATCTTCCTCTTCAACCGCACCATAGAACTTATCCACACAGATAAAGAAAAATTAGCAACAGAAGTTCAAAATTGTTAAAAACGTTAAATAGAGGATAGTACTTGCAAACCTTCACTGGATAAGTTACGTGTACTCGCTCTATCTCCCAAGGATTGCCAAAGTTTAACCAGTAATCAGGTTGTTCATGTTGGTACCCATCCAATATTACTTGACGAAACAACCCATACTGGTATCGAAGTCCATAACTGCAGACAAATAAGATGCAATCTTCAAAAATTGGATACAGAAACTCAATTTGAAAATTTTATTCTGCAGAAACTGATAATAATTATAAAAAAAAAAAAGGACTAAACGTAAACTAATTGATCAATTCGGCTGTCAAAGTCACCGGGCTTGCAAACAACTGGAAATGAAGTTTGACACATCAAAGTTGATACTTATTACATAAGTGACCTCTTTACGTATAAGGAAAACGTATCTATCAATATTTCAAGAATATATATATGAAGAAAGAAGAGAGAGAGAAAAAAAAAGTTTCAATTTGGAAGGTCCAAAAACAGAGAAATATTAGACGAAACCCACTAATGGAAGAACCAAGTCACCAGCAAGCTAAAAGGACAGGTATAACGAGATAAGGCTTGTAAATTTCCCCATCCCCCGACAGATAAAAACCCTGATTAATTATGCATTGAAATATGAATTCTTTAAACTAAATTGCACAATAGTCATACCCCCATGCAGGATAATCCATAGTTGCAAGAGAATCAATTTGGCATGCTGAAAGACGAGCAAGGCCACCATTTCCAAGGGCAGCATCCCCTTCCTTGTAACAGCCCATGCATAGGAGAAAAAATCATCGCTGAGTTAAAAATTACAAAAAGCGACTAGATGGAAGGACAAGAACGCTTATCTCTTACTCATAAAAAAGTGAATTACGAATTTTCATACCAAAATCGGCTATAGGTGTTATAAATTCCTTAAAAGTACATCCCACAGTACACATTCAGCGGATTCATCGCATTCATTTTTCATAGTAAAAAGTAGAAGAAACAAAGACAACAATCAATTGTCAGAAACCTGCTCTGCCAGAACTTCAAATTCAAAGCCAAGCTGGCTTAAAGCCTCTGCACATTCATCCCTGATACCAAGGTTGATGATACTGTTTGATAAGGACCGACCTGAAATTTTAAATACTACAGTGTTTTAGCAAAAACACAAAGAAGAAGAAGAGAACATAGCGCCAAATTTAGTGCTTTGAATTTTCTAGCATGTAAAAAAACTTCACATTTATGTTTTACTTAATGAAGGATTACAAGCAAACAATCCAAATCTTGAAACAAAATAGAAAAATGAGAAAAAACTATCTACCAGCCTTGAGAAAATTAACATCTCACTAATTATTGTCACAAAAAGCAAAATTATACAAAAGAACACAAAAATACCCATAAGATACTCGAGTGAGAGGAAGTATATGCGCTTAGGATCTTTCCTCTTAAAGTAAAGTTGAGTATCATGCCAACGTTCAATCAACCTATCTCTCACACTATGTGACAAACCCTGCAATCCAAGAAAAGATTCTTGTTTCAGCCGAACACGCACCTCAAGTTTCAAACTTTCGGGTAAATGTCAAAATGAATACCTCATATGTTTAAAATTTCATCAAGCAATTCACACATATAGTTCAAATCCAAACTCATTCCTCTAAATTCAAAAATCCAAATGGGGCATTATTCATTCCTGCAATACTCTACCAAGATTTCACAATTAGTAAGAACAAACTAAGCTTTGATCATCATTAAGAATAAAATAAAAAAATTTCCCGCCAAAATCAAACCAGTGCCCAGTTATACTTTTCCCGCCAAAAATCAGTAGCTAACAAATCGCTCAAAATGGGAAGCTAAAATTTTCTGGTTTTCCTCACTGGCCATTTAAGAAACCCATACATACATATATATATATATATATATATATATATATATCTGAGGCTGAAAAGGCATTACCTGATAGGCTTCAAAATCGTCGAAATTGAAGCGTGATCTCGCGACAGTATATTCGACGTGATTGAGAATATCCTTCTGAAGGCTAATCGGATCATTCTTCAGAAACCTATCCATCATCTCAAACATCCTCTCCACCTTGGCTCTCCGCTCCGCCGACTCCATCCCCAACCCCAACCTCTTCCTCACCACCACGCCTCTCGTGGCCGGGCCCACCGCGACATCGCCGTCGCCGTCGATCGCCTCCATCAGCGCGCTCCTGATCCTCTCCAAGCTCTCCTCGTCGTCGATCCTGTTCCCGCGAGAGTCGGTGACGAAGAACCTCTTCACGAAGAACTCTCCCTCGAATTCGACACTGGCCCGGTCGATCCGCAGCCCGAGGACGCCGAAGACCCTGGTGATGACCTGGAGGAGGCCGATCCGGTTGCGGGCGCGGATCACGAAGAGCGTGGAATCCTCAGAATCGGAATTCTCAACCGCGACGGCCGGAGCCGGCGCCGGCGTGGCTTCCCCGGCAGAGGCTCGCGCCGGCCTCGCTCCATGATCGGCGGTGTGGAAGGTCGGAGGCCTCTTCAGTATCGCCGTCGTGAAGGGCGGTGATGAAAATGCAGGCAACGACGAGGGGTTTGCTCCATGGGCGATGGCGAGAGATGGAAAGGATAATGCAGACATTTGAAGAATGAGAGGAATGTGAAAACCGGTTTTTTGCTTTTCTGGAACTGCATAAAAGAAGAGGTTTTTCTATTTTAAAACCAAAAAAAAAAAAAAAAAAAAAGGTGTTTGAGTTTCACATGGGAGATGTGAAGGTTTGAGAGGATCGAGCTGAAAGTAGTTTGGGGTAGTTGATGAAAGAGTGAAGAGTGGGATTTTTTTTTATTTTTTTATTTTATTTTTTGTAATTTTTGGAAGTATGAAGAGTGGGATATTCAAAACAGACAAATCCACGAAAAGAGTGGGATTGGAAGAGAGCCACCTCGTGGGTTTACCATGAGGCTCTGCCTTCGTTTCTTGCCACTTGTTATATTTCTCCAAGCTCCAGTGTAGAGAAACATTTAATTAATCTAAATTAAGATGCAGTGAAACTACTATCTTATTTCTTAGAAAATTTTTAATGATGATACTATGAATTGCTTAGAGAGAAGAGCGGAAAAAATTATGGATTTTAAATGGGGATTTGGAACTTAATTGTATGTCATTTATGAAAAAAAAATATATATTAAGAACACCAATTCTAATTTTAACTTTTTGAATACCAATTTATGTATCATATTTTTATGGGTAGATACAAAAAACAACAACTCGTATATAATATAGGTTGGTATTTTAAAATTAAGATTAAAATTGATATTTATAACATTTTTCATAACAAAAAAAATTATTTAATCTGTGAGCACATGAAGCTAATATTTGGAATAAAGTTTTGAAATGAAATTTTGAGGTTGGAGTTGGTTGAATTTAAAAAAAAATTATAATTTTTATTGATTTTTTTAAAAAAATAAAAATTCAACCGAGAACTTTAGTTTGGATATTTGTTTCAAACGCAAGAAGTGTATGATAGAGTAGTCTCATGCGATTTCTTACGGTGGCAGCATTAGCTTTAAACTCCAGCAACATTATGCAAGTGTGATTCTGCGGCCTTCCCAATCAATGCGAGTTCTTCGAGGATCCATGTGCATGCAAGTCAGTTCCAAACACCTGTTCTTTCGGCTCTGTTTGCTAGCCCAATTCAGATTCAAAATTAAGCCCGTTTGGAGAGAAGACGAGGAATTTGAATTGATAAAAAAAAAAAAAAAAATCAAGTTTTTAAAAGCATGATTATTCTGAATTGTAGGACGATATTTTGAATGGTAAAAATTTTAGTAACAAGTTTTATTATTTTGTATATCTTTTTAATCTACATTTATCATTAAAAAACTAAGATTGATTTGGTCTAATTATTTGTCACTCTAACATTTAACTTTTGTTTAATATACGAGTTTAAAATTAAATTTTTAAGTTAAAATTAATAGATTTTTTAAAAAATAATTATAATTTTTCTAGACTTAAAAAAATACAAAAAACTTTATATTCAAATCAATATTAATGCAAATTATAAACTAAAAATACAAATATTTAAATGAGCTGCTAAAATATTAAATTTTTACACTTAAAATAAGAGATCTAATTTCAAAATTATAACTGAATTATACATACAGTCACATCATATTATTAGTTGGAGAATCTGCCAACGCAACAAAAAAAAGTAAGACACCAAGTTTAACCTCGTGATAAATCTAGCACAAAAGGTTTCCTGAAATAGAAAAAAAATTAAAAATTAAAAAATTAAAAAATATATCAATGACGTAGAAAATGGGCAAATGGGGTGGGAGAGAGTGGACACGTGCGTCTGGAAGGTTCCACAGCCTTCTGGTCCCTTCTTCCGACAACCTCCTCCTTCTAGACAAATCCTTCCCATTCTCTTCAATTTCCTTCCATCTTCTCCCTCATATCTACCACCACCAATCTCTGCCATCACCATTTTATACTCATCATATAAATTCAATACACACCTTACACACACACACACACACACACACACACACACACACACACAGAGATAAACATACAAACTTTGAGCTTTAGTAGCAGCAGAAACAGAGAAAACAAAAAACGAACATGGGAGTTGATTACTACAAGATTTTGCAGGTCGACAAGAACGCCAACGATGAAGATCTGAAGAAGTCCTACAGAAAGCTCGCCATGAAATGGCACCCTGATAAGAACCCCACCAACAAGAAAGAAGCCGAGAACAAGTTCAAACAAATCTCCGAGGCCTATGAGGTAAATTTTTTTTTGGCTTCTACTTCTAATTGTTGAACTAAATTCTTTTTCATGTCCTTGCTTAGTAAATTAGATTGAATTCCATGACCCTTTTCTGTTAATTACCTCTACTAATCATCAATATATGCAACGACAAGAGCAAATCTATTGTTTCAGTGGGGATATACGCCATTAATAATAAAGTTTTTAGGAGCTTATATAAAGTTTTTAACAGGAACAAAATGAAAAGAAGAAAAATTTAAAGTTTCTAAAAGTAAAATTGAAAATAAATAATAATAATTCCCTGAAGCGGAAGCCCTCACTCAGATATAGGTAGCTCTGTCACTGAATACCTGAATCCTGATCTTTTGATTCTGTAGGTAATTAGCACTGTTTCTATATTGATACTTGAATTCTAAAATCCAGATCTTTTGATTCTGTAGGTTCTGAGTGATCCTCAGAAGAGAGCAATCTATGATCAATACGGCGAGGAAGGTCTCAAATTAGGACAAGGGCCACCACCCTCTGATGCCGGAGGTCCTGGTGGGGCGACCTTTTTCCAAACTGGGGATGGTCCAAACGTGTTTAGATTCAACCCCAGAAACGCAAACGACATTTTCGCCGAGTTTTTCGGGCACTCGAGCCCATTCGGAGGAATGGGAGGCAACGGCGGAGGCATGAGGGGGGTGAGATCGTTTGGAGGGATGTTTGGGGATGACATGTTTGCTTCCTTTGGGGAGAGCCGGCCGATGAGTCAAACTCTTCGGAAGGCTCCTCCGATAGAGAACATGCTACCATGTAGTTTGGAGGAGCTTTACAAGGGAACTACTAAAAAGATGAAGATTTCGAGGGAAATTATGGACGCCAGTGGGTAAGTAGTTATGTTTCATACTGCACAAGCATTAATATGTTCTTTTGCACTAATTTGTGTTCTGTTGTCCGATAGAGTTTGACAGTTAGTTTTGAGTCGCCAATAAATGTGAGATCGCTTTGTTGAATTTCTGTTATTGTTAAGGAATTTCCAAACAAGAATAATGCTGGAGAGGAAGTAATGGAAATTTATTAAGTTCATGTTGTTCTAGTTTTATTGATAATAATAGCTGATAAGTATACTAAACTTAATTCTATTATCGATTTCGAACAAAGTCTCATACTAGTGAATCGAAAATTTCTGGTTTATTGACCTATTTGTGCATTATGCAGGAAGACAATGCCAGTGGAAGAAATCTTAACGATCGAGGTGAAGCCCGGCTGGAAAAAGGGAACAAAAATCACCTTCCCAGAGAAAGGAAACGAGCAACCGAATGTAATCCCCGCTGATCTCGTGTTCATAATCGACGAGAAACCACACAGCACATTCACAAGGGATGGTAATGACTTGGTCGTCACGCAGAGAATTTCCCTTGTAGAAGCTTTGACAGGCTATACAGTTCACCTCACCACATTGGACGGTAGGAACCTGACCATTCCCATCAACAATGTGATACATCCGAACTACGAGGAGGTGGTGCCAAAGGAAGGAATGCCCATCCCGAAGGATCCGACGAAACGGGGTAGTTTAAGGATCAAGTTCAACATCAAATTCCCTACTAGGTTGACTTCAGAGCAGAAGTCTGGAATTAAGAAACTTTTTGGGTCTTAAGAATTGAGTTAGATTGTGGTAAAAAAGTGGGTGTTGTGATAGTAAATGCTTAGTGAATATTCTTTACTTTTGGGATGACTTGAAATTGTATGGTCATTGCTTTGTCTTGTACGAATTTGGGGTGCAGTATTAGTGAACGTGTAGAGAGATGAGATTTGTCAGAAGTTTACCTGGAACGGCAAATGGTAAATAACATTTTTAGTCGTTTTTATGTGCCCCTCTATGAGTGGTTCTTCAAGAGGTATATATATTATATATGTTTAAATTTGGGCAAACAATAATAGCAGTATTCATGCAAGTCTGTTGGTCGATTACGTAATTTGGGATTGCCTCTACTCACATGAATAACAAATTTTTTTTTGAATTATTAACAACTGTATTAAGAAGGATCTTTTCCAACCGAATAATAACAAAGTAAAATAAAATGACCGATTAAGTTAAGAAACTACGTAGTCATATGTTGAAAGATTTGGTTTTAGTGATTATGAATATGATCGTTTCCCCTCTCTCTCTCTCTCTCTCTCTCTCTCTATCTCTCTCTTTCTCCAACTCTTGATGTTTCGGCAGGAAAATAATATAATTTTCTTCTTTTTTGCATTTGCAATTTCCTCGAGCTAATGCAAATGTTAAAACAATAGTTAACGAAAGCAAAATGAGATCAACACCTTGTCCTTCCCTCAAAATATGGTTAATATATAAGGTAAAATAGCGCAATACGTTGAAAAATCAAGATAGAAGAAACAAAATAAAAAAGAAAATAGAATCCGTAGGGAAATAGAAATAGAATTACATGAGAGAAATTGAACAAAAAATAAAGACAAATCAAGATTAGACGGGTAGTATATCCCTAACAATAACAAGAGGGAGTGTTAAGCTAGGGTTCAAATCCAATAGTAGCTAGAACCAGTGAAAGGGTAGTTCACTTCTACAGGAAGAAAGATCAGCCGTGATTCAATAGAGAGTTCATGCCAAGAGATATATTCTACTTGACTATTTAGTCAGGACGAATGAGTGGTTGTGCAGCATGCTCCGGAGGAGATTGACCCCTCCCCGAGTAAGTCCAGTCAGAAAGGGGAGGGCCCGCTGTGATTAGTTATTCAGAAGGCGGGGTATGGTGCCAAAGAAGCGTGAGCTGGAGATGGGAGTGGGAACGAGGATCGAGAACATGACCGATAGCCAAGGCCGAGGCCAAGGTACTTCTTTAGGTGGTTTCACCACTTTTTGACCTCCAATTTCAGTTGGTTTGTAATATTCCAGTAATTGGTTATTTGATGATTCATCAAACAGAGACCTCCATCCAGTGATTGCAGAATTATGACTTTGTTGAGAAAAAGATGGCTTTGTCACTCTTTCTCTTATATATGCAATTTGAAGATAGTGATTTGAATGCCTATCCCCTGCCTATGCGTTCCTTGAACTACTGCACTTGCGCATACTTTTTCTTGCTCTATCCAGAAGATAGCTTTCACTGGCATTGTGACTACAGATATATAGCCAATAGAAAGAAGTATTCCCAAGTTGGAGAGGTGGGAGAGGAGATAAATTCAATCATCGTGCCCTTCTACGAACGAGGGAACCATGGCCACCGCTACGAGATCGTCCGGTAAAGACATAAAAAAATCACCCACAAATGGTGTCCAAATGGCGATTGAAGCATCGGAAATAGCCAATACTTCATAATGAGATTAAAAAACGATGCTTCCTTGGCCGTGTAGAACATGGATTAGCATTATGTCATTCCTACAAGTGATCGCCCATCCAGGATTGGAAGAAGTGCTATATGAGGACTTCGAGATCAAATAGAATATGTTTGTTGACGAATCCATTTTGAGCCTACGATTCCCTTGAGAATTGATCGGATCCCTCATTTAGGCAAGAAGACTTTGAAAAAGGATTCAAAATCAGGCTTTCCTTTACCAAGCTGGGATTTGTTATGAGAGATTTGAATTCTTCTTGATTCCATGAGGAAGAGATGGGTGGGAGTGGGAGAAGTCAGAATACTGACCTCCACCAATGCTTCTTAGATATAGATCCGGGTGACCTCCCTTTTAAGGGCCCATATGAGATCCTAACAATGTCATGGCAAGCTCAATTATCTCTTAACCTAGCTATGTTGGGCTCTTTAACCATTGTTGTAGCTCATCATATGTATTCCATGCCCCCTTATCCATATCTAGCTACTGACTATGGTACACAACTTTCATTGTTTCGAGATCAAATAGAATATGTTTCTTTCCATTCCTCGTGAGCCACTTATTTCTCCGAAACAGGAGATCAAAGTTCTTTTCCTCCTTTTTCCCAATAAGTCGACGGCGTTACACCATTGGGATACTTCGAATAAACTAGAGTACATATAGGATACACCGGTGCTAAAACCTTTTCTCAAGATGGAAGGATCCATCCATCAGCCTTTCTATATCCACAGCACTGACCTGCACTTTCCACCTAGTTCACCGACCTCACGAGTCTGATTTGGCTCTATATTGTCCACCAAGGAAACTCCAAACAACTCCACTGCGACTGAGCGATCTCAATAAATAGCTTTTGTCTCTTTCCTCTCGCCCTTACGGACTCTTGACTGACTCTGAGACTCAGTCTTCTGACTTGGATTGGCATACTGGGGTCAATTCCACCCTATCCTCTTGAAGCACCCTGCTTCCTTTACGTACAGCTAAGGTTTTAATTCCTAACTCATCAAATCAAGTAGACAGACTTCTATAGGTTTCTGCTCTTTTTCTTATTCAGGAGGATAGGTTTCAGAAATGCTTTAGTTAAGACCGCCCCGTGAAAGCCGATAGACCGACAACAACCCCGATCCCAGTTCTCTTTTAGGGCTTGTTCTTGCCGGAGCTCGTTCAAGGGTTAGGGGAACTGACCCAGACTCAGTAGGCTTGCTTCGAAGTTAGTTCCCCATCCCGCTATTCCTGACTTACGGCTAGGGAGACAAATGGAATTCCAAAAAAAAAAGATAAGAAGGAAGACTCTTAGTTGTTGAAAATCAGGCTCAGGACATAAGGATTAGTGGGCAATTGCCTTATTTTTTTTTTTAAAGGAGGAGATGCGAGGAATAGCTCATTAGATCCATGCCACTTCGAACTCCAAGTCTTAAGCAAACTGGCATCTACCTTGCCTTGCTCTGTAGCCGAAATAGATAGATTCAAAGGGCGAAGGAAAGAGAGTTCTTTGAGTGACAGAGATTCCGATTCAACTTCTCCCACGGGGAAAGAAAGCCTTTATAGTGAGCAAACAAAGGGAATTCTCAAAGACTATTCAATTCGTAACACGTATAATGCCCAAGTAGTTTCAGAGGATGTCCGTTATTTGGCCGAAAAGATTGTAGGTAGGCCCTAATATTCGAAGCGCTTCCAGAAGGCATTGCTTCTTTCTAATAGATCAATTTGATATCGAAAGCATACACGATAGAGAAAGCATACGGGATCACACACTGTAGCCCGCTTGATTTTGGACTGTTGCCTATGTGTGTTTTTTTATTAAGGCTTTCTGATCAGATGGTTAGGATCATTCCAAACGTGCGAATATTGGGTAAACTAGAAATTCAATATTCACTCATCAAACAACTCCCTCTCTACAATTAAAATCGCTCGGTTATTTGTAAGATTGTAAACTTACAAAAAAACTTAAAAAATAAAAGATATTCTGAACCCAAATTATACTACTTAAAATTCAAATATAGTAATTTGAATTCTTCATCAAAAATCTTCGACCTGTCTCCTTCTAGGAACTTTATTTTGAGATGTGCTACGTCACATGTATTTTTCTCTCTTTTTTGGCCGGTGATCAGTGAGATAGATAGTAGTATGACTGTATAAAACAGCTCTCTGCTCAGCTAAAATCATTAGTTTCACGCCAAAAACTTCAGCAGCAACTCAATAAACTCACATCATCTTTCTTTTCTTTTCTTTATGCTAGTTGTATTTTCGTGCACGTGGAAAAAAAAAAAAAACATGTGGCAATGATATGACCATCACATGGCGATGATATGACTACTATGTGTATCACGTGACAAATAGGGGAGGCATGACCAAAAGAACCATTAGCTCTTTTAAGTACATTAAGTACATATATATATATATATATATATAGAGAGAGAGAAAATCTCTCCCTTCCTGTCCGACCGTACAACTCACAAAAGAGCGTGGCACAACCCATAGGAGAGCAGTACATGCAAGAGAGACGAGGTCCCTTCACTGTTGACGATGGCAGAGATAAGGTCCGGCCTCGCCGCAAGAAAAGCTCTCTCTTCGTGGCTCTCACCATGATTTCCGGCGAAAGAGAGAGAGAGAGAGGAGGGCCGTTCGTGTCCGGCAAAAATTAGGTACCGGACACTAGAGCCCTCATACATATATATATATATATATATATATATATGAATATAGGTAAGAGATATATGACTAGTTTTAAGGAAATTAAAAATACTGCCAAATTTAAACATGAAACTCTTGTCTAAATCCCTTTGCTCCCACCTGAGCAACCTCCAACGGGGCAAGATGTCTCAACCTAAGCAGTGAGTCTGATACGCGTTACTATAAATATAATAAGTGGTTTTGTTAGTATCTTCCTACAACTCAAATTCTTATTTTTTTGTACCGTCTCCTTCATGGCTCAGAAAACATATTAAAGAGATTCATACACATCAACCTTACGTATAACTTTCTTAATTTTATTTGAATATTTCTCTATTGGATGATTTTCTGTTAAACGATTAATACAATACCTATTTTCTGCAAGTTTAATTTCTCTACTCAGTTTGGATTTGATCCGTTTAACTGAAAAATTAAAAACAAAATAGACCCAAAAAAAAAAAAAGAAAAAGAAAAATGGGGATATTTTTTTTCATTTCTCCTCCCCAACACGAATTTGGCCACTCGTGAGGCTGCTCAACAAAAATCTTGTGCAGCAGGCGTGCACCAGATATGAGTGCATCGGCAATCAATCTACTTTGGTACTCTAGTCACTATAGTCATCAGAAACCGCTGAATCGGAGCCTTGATCATTCTCAATCCTGTTCGGCATATCATCTGACTCATCGCTCACATCCACATCGCCCTCGGAGTCTCCATCTCCTACCTCCTCGATCCCATTTTCATCATCTTCATAAGCGTCCACATCCTCGTCACTCGCTTCCATTAGGTTATCTTCATTCCACTTACCAGAGACGCCATTATACCCGACCTCCCAATTTTCTTGTTCGTATTCCTCCTCTTCTTGAGCGTTGTCATCAGAATCCATTGCTTCTTCTTCACCTATGATGTTCTCATCATCCTTCATATGGGTTGCGTTGACGTTCTCGTCATCCCATTCCTCAGCCAGATTTCTCGGGGATTCCCCTCCGCTCTCTGGGCTACTGGGAATGTCAGGCATGCGGACCTGCAGCGTCTCTTCAATCGTTTTGTTCTCTGCTCTCCTCTTTCTGACGGTACGGCGACCTCGTATGCCCCCTTGTTTAGGAGCTTTTCTGCTCAGCAGTCTGAATCCTTGGTTTACATTCTCATTAACCTTAGCATTTCGCCGGGAAGAACCAGGCTTAGAACCATTTACTCTCTTCTGCAACTTTTTACCACGCCCTTGCTCACGACCCCCTCTCCCTCGTTTATAGTTGTTTCGTGAGCTCTTCAGTTGAGAACGGTTCTCCCCTTTCATGTATTCGTTATAGTCTAATTCTGTTGGTTCAACCTCTTTATCATTCCTCTGAGGAGCAAATCTTGTGGGCAGCTTCTGGGGACAGCGAAAGAAATAAAAATAAACTTTGTATCTAATAAACATATGCATATTGCCTTGGCAGAAACCTTGAAACAAATACTTAAAAAACTTAAGAAGAGTTATTGGGGACCAAGGGAAAACAAGATTTAAGAAAATACTCCACAGGCAGAGAGAGAGAGAGAGAGAGAGAAGAAAACTTACTATGTATTCTCTGAGTTCTTTGTCCTCAGTGGGTTCGGGTTTCTCCTCTGGTACGTAGGCAATGGATGCGTCAAGGTCAAAAAGCCTCAGAGCCACAGCTGCAATGGTTTGTGGGATCCATGGAAGTACAGGAACCGATGCGGGATCCGAGTAATCATGTAAAGCAATTCCCGACTGATTGGAGGAGCCTAATAATTCCTCTGTCGCCGAATAGTTTGATGAAAGAAAGTCTCGCTTTACAACGCTCTCAAACAGAGTCAATATCTGCAACAAAGACGATCCAAAGTCTCACAAATGTCAACAAGAAGGAAAGTGTAGTCATTCCCTTAGATAATGGGTTGTCTAAAGAGAGTGAGTTAAGCAAAGTGGTGAGAATTCAATATTTAAAGAAAGCATATAACTAAAGAAAAGGGAAACCTGTAGAAGTTGTTCACTAGACAAAGAAGCATTCAACTTCACACCCCAAATCTTCCGACGGTCTCCCAACCAGAAAGATTGAAGAGCTTCTTGTGGAACAGATACCTGTTGAACAAAATACATTAATACATGAAATGTACAAGTGAGAATAAATCTCAATGGTCAATGCTTCTGATGCTAGCTTGAAAGATAAAAAAACATCAAGGGCTAGTTATTTTCATGAAGACCGATATTACAGTTTAGTTACTCTATCATGATGTTCTTTAAAGATCTTAATATCTCACCTCGACGAGAGCCAGTAAGGCCTTGAGCAGTCGGATTCCAAATGGAAGAGAAGTATCCACAAATTCTGACTTTCTCTCTTTACATTGGTGTGCAAGTCGTGAAAAATCGTTACCAGTGTCACCAAAGGTCTGATGGCAAGAAGAACAATGGGAGTCCTCAAGGGAATAAGTACCAAGACAAAAATCGCAGATTTCCAATCTCTGTCTACACCTCATTTTCCCACATTTCAAGGCACGTAATGTTGACGAATTTTTGCATTCTTCCAACATCCACTTCTGAAAATCCTGATATCTTCTCAAGGCAGCCTTCTTCTCAGTCTCATTTCTGCCCAGTTCAATTCCAAACGAAGTTGATGTTTCAACCAAATCAGAATCAGAATTTGAACCACAAACGGCACTTCCAGGACTGTCAAAACTGGCACAGCAATCAGGACTAGTTTTTGTTTCGTCAGTTTCGCGTTTTACATCAGTTAGACCCCTGCCTGTATACTGCACACTCCTTCTAAAGGGAGTCTCTATCTTTTGCAACATTAAGCGCAAATGGGATTCCCGAATCCCACGCGTGTCCAAAGACATCAAAAGAGCATCAAAGGCCTGCATGCACAAGGGATTCCGTAAATTGTAGTAGTAGAGATGATGAACATAAAAACACATTCACACTTCTTACTGCATAGTACTACATATTACTCTTAACTTTAAAACAAAACGATAATAATTGCAAGTGTAGTTCAAACAACAAGCAGGCAATGTAATTTGAAATATCAGAGCAAGTTTCAGAGGAAAAAGGAGATACAGGAAAGAGGTCCCGTAATACATTAGCACAAGTGCACCACATTATTAACAAATTTAGCCCCCAAAAAAAAAAAGATTTAATGATCATGACTTTGACAATGAAACGGAGCACCAAGATACTTTACAGACAAGCAAGATCCTGGGAGCCACAAAAAAGCAGAAAAACATAGAAGGCTACCAAAGCAGGAACAGGAATGGAATACACGAACAAAGTTAGGCAAAAATTAACTATCTACATCGAGAAGTTACTTCCCCAGTCATCATATCCAAAACACATAAATAAGAATAAATTAATCTGTTAACAGAGAGTGATATAAAACAACTAAGCATACATGAAACCAAACACGTATAAATAAGTACCTCTTCAGTGTCAATAAGCCTCCAATTTCCATCATGCAATTCAACGAAAATCCTGCCTGAGCCAGGATCATTGCTGGAAGCAGATGCAACAAACTGCCAATATCGATTACGCCTGCGATCTTGACCAAGAGGCAAGGACCTATAGACATACATCTCTTCCGCTCTATGGGCAATATAAGATTTCAACTGTGAGCGTGACCTTCTCGAAGCAAATGCAAGTTGTTGAGCTAGAAAGTTCTCTGGACCCGTGGATAAATCTTGAGCAACTGAGGCTTTCTCAGTAGTCAAACTGTTGAGGTCATTCTGAACTGATTTTTTATCTCCCGCAATGCTAGGGGACATATCAGTATTTCTGTTATTAATATCAGGTAACGGACTTTGGCTGCCCTCTGCAGTAGACCTTGCAAGGTGCGTTTCAGCCTTACCTCCCACTAAAGATGGGAAATCCGACTTAGTTATATTCTCTTCTTTGAAGCGACTTTTATCAAGCTGTGCTTCTGCCCACATTTGCTTCTTAAGAGCATTTGCTGCTTCCAAACGATCCTGTTGAGACCTTGATGTCAAATTCAACTCCAAAAAAAAAAATTGATAATAATAGTAACAATAATAAAATAAAGATGTCGATGTCAAAAAGAGAAGAAAGAAAGGGGGAGGAAAAAAAAAAAGGACCTTCACCTCAACGTCTTTTTTTACTCTTTCCCCTTATTCAAAATGGACCTTGATGTCAAATTCAACTCAGAAAAATATATTAAAAAATTCTAGTACCTCAAGAAATTCTAGTACCTCAACGTCTTTTTTTACTCTTTCCCCTTATTCAAAATGGACCTTGATGTCAAATTCAACTCAGAAAAATATATTAAAAAATTCTAGTACCTCAAGAACAACACGGATAGAGTTTCCTTCATTAGCGATGCCGACTAAGGCAACAAGGGCACAGAGACGCTCCTCTACACTAAGATCAGAATATTCCCCTTCTGTTAGTCCTTGAATCCATGATTCACCTGATTTACTTTCATCAATCTCCATGTTTTCTTCACCAGGATTACTGCCATTTGCGTCCTCACTAGCAACAAATAGCTCAGGTGTAGCACTTGGACAGTTCACATCCTTGGGATCACTCAAAGGTATCAATGGAGAATCTTTATCAAACTCATTTTGCAGATTTAGTGCCATATCACTGCATGAATTTTCTTTTCCACTTCCTGTACAAGGATTTACTTCATTGTAATTTTCGGCAACTATGTTCACCCTAGATGGAGTAGCTATATCATCAACTTCAGGATCCTCATCAACATCGTCACATTCAGAGTCATCATCCCTTTCAACCTCATCAGCATCTTCGGCAGCTAAAAATCCATTCTCAAATATTTGAACTTTTTTTCTTGCAGCTGAAAGTATGGCCTCGGCTTCAGAAGGATCTTTTCTGTAAGCAGCTCGTACACGGTATGTTGAAGGAGCTATCCTCTCGAAAAGCTTGGTGTCCCTTGTCAAAGCCACAGAAATTGAGGCCTCTGGAGTCTTGCTAGTTGTCAGGTCCCTAAGTCCAGATTTCTTACAGCAAAAATAAATAAATCTAACTGTAGATGATAAAAAGTAATTTCGTAGTTAAAAAGTTCACCTTAACATAAATGACTTCCGGTTAAATCTCATTAAAAACTTACCTGAATCTTTTCTGCCAGCTCCAACACTGTTAATCCCTTGCTACCCTCAAGTGAAAGAACATGAAAAGCTGCGAACTTGACAGTTCCAGGAGTCAACCGATGTCTAGATCTCCGTGGAAGTAATAAACCTTTTTCTTGCATTAATGCAAACGCATTTTCAGCAGCTGACCCACTGCGGATAGTAGAAATTACATCTTCACAGCTTTTTCCCTGACATAACACATAACATTAGTAAAAGGAAAAAACTTAACCCAGGTAGGAGGGAGAGATCCATAAATAACAACCACATATACTCCTAAAAATAATCCAACTTTAACATGGAATGATTTTAAATTAATACATTTCCTCTCCCTTAAAATGCCTAACGCTCTCACTCCCATTCAACTAATAGAACCATGTCAACTAGGACGCAGATATGGCACGTGTCTGAGTGTAAATGGTAGTCATTTAGCTCCCTCAGTAGTTTCTAGCAAAAGTATCTCTTTTCTATCAAAAAGGTTAAAATTCTCCTTTATTGCGCTTAATCACAGAGTTCTATTATTTTACTACAGAAAAACCTCACATATAATTGAAAGCGCAAAAGACAAGAACATGGTATATTTTGTGCTTAACTGTAGAGTTAATGATGTGTTAGATGCCAAATTTTGTAATATTCCCATTTGAGATTGAAATTTTCCCTGCTCACTGTTTATTTAAGACATAGCATTTGTGAGTTTGCTCCTACAAGAATAAGGCTCTTATGCTATCATGGTTGGGCAACGACCAGATTTATGCTTTTAATTAGGTAAAACACACATACCAGAGTTAATTGTAACAAATGTAAATAAACATAATGAGGTACAAACCTCATCATTATCAGGCAAGTATGACCATGCAATGCTCCTTTTCTTCAGTCGTGGCCCAAATCCTGCAGACAATGCTAATTGCCTGAATATTTCAGGCCATGTTAATGGATTTAAGTGCCGCTGCCAGTTGCGTATGTCAAAGCCCCACGTATAGGCCTGAAAGAGAAAAAAGCGCATCAGAAAATGTTCTGCAAGAATCAAAAAAAGTTTGTATGCCAAACAAATAACATTTTTGACTTGTGCACAGGGCAGAGGTTACCCCTTCAACAATCTCTGGATGTCCACCACTAGGATTAGCAGCGCCATTTTGGCTTACTCCCAATCCACTAGAAGGTGTCCTTGCAACATCTTCAATGTCTTTTATTATCAGCTTTAAAAGAGCAACATGAATCTCGCCCAACAACCTTGAATCCTGAAATCACAATTGCACAAGAGATGCTTTAGTTTTTGCTGAAAGATAAAGAATAAGTAACTAGCACCATACAAATAAACCAAAGACCATCCAAGTGACTTACATAATCATGAAAAGCTTGAACAAACTCGTCAATGGTAAATGGCCATAACTCAAGAACGTCAGCGAACGTAATTAAAAATCTCCAAACCTGAGAAATCCACAATATGTAAACATCAAAAAAGTAATTGTTTTTGGTTCTCATCTAAAGGGAAGAGGGCTAGAGCGCAGTAGGACAGACCATGAGAAGGTTGCCAATATTCTCCTCTGAATTAATCCATGGCTGAACTGTAAATGGTATTTTCAACTGCACGGACTTGAGTGGGAATGCACCAAGAAAATCTGAAAAGAAAAAAAGTGAGAGGAAAACGTCAAGAGAGCTGTCCAACAGATTTCACAGTAACTAGTGAGCTCTTGGAGTAGCTTGTGAAGCTAGCCTACCTCTGAATGATTCAAGGCTTTGCATGGTGTCATGATCTAAAGAGATTATTGAGGATAACCCCTTTCGCGAAGCTGCCATCTCCATCAATTCAAGTTGTTCATCCTCAATCAGTTCCATCGACTCTCTAGCAATTTTGCGTGCGGTAGCTTTCTCAATTGCAGCTTGTCTTCTCACTGCCTCTCTTTCTTTACGAAGCTCTTCTTTAAGCCTCCTTTTTTCCACCTTCAAGGACATGCGGGGGGAAGGGAAAAGAATGAACAAAGGAAAGGGAGAAAATGGGAAATTATCAACTGATCCTCAACGACAAATAATAAACCAAGAATCAATATTTTAAAGTGGGTGCCCATAGGGCCGGATACCGAGGGAGGGGGAACAATAAACAATAAACAAAGAATGAAACACACTAGGAGGCTCCTAAACATACTCTTAAACATTCTTTTTGCAAAAACTTTTCCCTTCGTTCCATTTCACGCCTTTGTTCACGTCTTGATCGCTCCTCCTCACGCTGCTTCTCACGCATCAACCTCTCTTCTTCCTTCCGTCTATCACGGTCTTGCCTTTCCATCTCTTTCCTCAATCGTTCCTCATGCTAAAAACAGAAAGTTCAGAATATTAGAACAAAAGTTCTACTCACAATCAGAAGGACATAAACGAACAACACAAATGAAATAAAACCTTTCGCCTAAGATTTTCCTGTTTCTCAAGCTCTTTTCGAATCCGAATCTCATGAGCTTCAACTTCTTTTGCAATTCTAGCTTCTTCACTCTACAAAAGCCAAATAATTTAGTCAGCAAATCCATTTAGAAAAGCTGCCATTTGAATACACTTATATATCAGATACAACTCATAACCCGCTCTAATGCATACCTTGCGTTTCCTTTCCATCCTGGATACGTTCTCGTTAGCTAAGATTTGGCCATCAGACGCCATATATGGATTTTCTAGTGAAACAATTGGGTGCTCACCGATCTGAGCATTGACCCTAGTATTTGTAAAGGGGTCCTTTTGTTCCACAGGAGGTGATGGAAAAGAAACTCCTTGCTTGTCTTGGGAGGAAAGCCAAACACGAGAGGCGTGACCTTGATTACCATGAAGCCTAGGTAGCTGCTCAGTTCCAACTGCAAATGGTGAACTTCTAGCAGTTGGACCATCATGTGCTGGATTATGAATATGAAATGGAGCAACCTGTCCATTACGAGTAGTGGAGGGGTCCGGAAGAAATGGATATTCATGGAGAGTTCTTGCAGCAGCCTGAGATAAAACACGTCCCTTCAGTAAATTATCGAAGACGTACACAGTAAACAAGGAGTACAAGAAAAATTCTAAAAATTAGAAGTTACAAATAGCGGGTTAATCAAAGGGCACCAACAATGAAAACAATCTAATTGCAGACACAAGAATGCTTGTTACAAATTTCAAGGAGGGGGCAAGAAAGCAAGAAAAAGACGATAAAACATAGCATCATATGTGTTGTATTGGCATAATGTTAGATGAAACCTCAACTATAAAGCAGTTTTGTCAAAGCATCTTCCATAAAACGATCTTAAATAAACAGAAAATGAGTAAACAGATGAAGCTTATAAAAAGTGTTAAATAGATTCGGGAATTGACCGGGTATCTTAACCATATTGCAGGGAAAAAAAATGAACGAAATCACATACACCATCATACAAGTGAACGAGTATAACACTAAACATAATATTTCATTGAAGAACAAGATACAAACTTTATTTGATTTTTCATGTCGCTCGTATGATTTGCCCTCAAAATGATGCCCAGACCGCTTCTGCTGCTCTGCAACTGCGCCAACAAAAAATACTAGAATCGTAAGCAGAAAATGGATTTGTACAAGTACATGAATTGGAGAAATATTATATGAAAAAATTAGCACTATATCATTCTATATTATATGATAACGTGTTTAAGGGAAAGATGTTATACACACGATTAGAAAGATTCTTAATTTCAAGAACACATCATATAAACAAATACAAAATTGTCGTACTCTACAGTCGAAACAAATATGGACGGAAAACATCCAGAATTTTGAAGCAAATACATATCCGTCATACGGACATTTTGTGCATACCAGCAAATTCCTTTTTGGAAAAACTAAAAAAAAAAAAAAAAAAAAAGAGGTATAAAAGCAAATTCCTTTATGGAAAAAAAAAAAAATTAAAGGGCATACGATAAAAGGAATTTACTAATTGACCCTTTTCCGGATTATTAACTAACAGACTCATATAGAAAATTATAACTAAATTGCTTATGTTTTATCAGTTCATGAAAGAAAAGATAGAGAAACTGAAATCTATCACATTATCGGCATAACAATGTTAAGCCAAGTTATAAATAAAATCTAACGCAGCTTATACAATTAAACTGAAACAAATGTGGACAGAAAACATCCAGAATTTTGAAGCAAATACATATCCGTTATACGAACATTTTGTGCATACCGGCAAATTCTTTTTTGGGAAAAATAATGCGTATAAAATTAAAAGGAATTTACTAATTGACATTTTTCCGGAAGATTAACAAGCACACATATAGAAAGTCATATAACTAAATTGCTTATGTTTTATCAGTTCATGAAAGAACAGATAGAGAAACTGAAATCTATCACATTATCGGCATACAATGTTAAGCCAAGTTATAAATAAAATCTAACGCAGCTTATATATAATACCATATGCCGAAAAATTCAGCAGACGTTCTAGAGCTAATGTGCAGGATCAAATGCATTAGTTATACCTATAGGTGCGCCGAATGCATCAGGCGGCAACGAGTCAAACTCGATCCCAAGAATCGGCCCATCCTCCCTCAATGGCTCTCCCAATTGTGCTTCCACAATGGCAATAGCTCTCGTCTCCAACATAGACTGCCGGGGCTCATAGTACCTCCTTCCCACTGGTGGAAGGTCATCCACCAAGCCCCTGGCCACCACATTCCGCAACTCCGCAGGACCGAACGGGCTCGAACCGGAACCCGAGCCCGACCCGTAGTCACTACCCGGTTCGGGCCCGGGCCTCAACTCATCCACAGGAGATTCCGGCAAAGCCGCGACCATCTTCCGCGGCTTTTTGGCGGGTCCTCCGTCCTTTTTGTCCTTCAACCTCCTGTGACAGAACCACATCTGCAATTGCCGATCGGAGAGCCCCAATTTATCCGACAACTCGGCCCTGATCGACTCCGATGGGTACGCCTCCACTGATCAAACAAAACCCACAAAATCAATTCAGAAACCAAAAAATTGCTCAATTCTACACAGAAAAAAACACATCAAAACACCAAAATTTCCCAAAAACTAAAACACAAATTAATCAAAATTTTAACCAAAAAAAAAAGCTCGAAAAAAGGAATTATACATACAGGCATAAGCTTTCTCGAGGGTTTCAAGCTGAAACGGGGTCTTCATCTGACGCTTGGGCTTGCTCTGTCCTTCATTGGAACTATTAACCATATTATTAGGAGTCTGATTATTATTATTATTATTTGTATTACTATTATCATTCTTATTCGGATTATCTCCTTCTGAAGCGACCTCCATTGAAGCAGAAGATCGAGATCCGAGCAGAAAATCTTCTTCTTCAACCTCCGAAATTCCTCGGAAGAAAACTAGGGTTTGGCCAAGAACAAGGAATCTGATTTTGCCCTCTTTTTATTTTCCTTTTACCGAAACACCGTAACAGACAAGGAATGGAAAAAGGAGAAAGAAGCGTAGAATTATCACATCGCCGAATAATGTTACAAAACATCAAACGAATAAAATAAAAATAAAAATCAAGAATTAAGAATAATAAATACGAAGAAAAAGAGGAGTTTTTGGTAAAGAAGAACGAACGAAAATAGCAATTTTCTGAAAAAGAATTTTTACTAAAGATAAAGAGGAAACTAGGAAAAAGGGCGAGAAATAAATTAGCAGCATAATAAAAAAAAATCCAACAGTCCCTCTTCGATCTAATTCCACCTTCCATAATTTTTAATTTTGATTTTCTTTTTTCTTTTTTTCTTTTGATTTTCTTTTTTTCTTTTTATTCTTTTTTTTTTTTTTTTTTTGTGTGTGGAGTTTTAAATGAGTGTTTGTGATTATGTCAAACATGTCCTTTTTTTCAATGTGGGTTTGAACGAAAGAAACCAATACACGAGAAGAATGATTTTGGTTTTTGTTTTTTTTTTTTTTTAATGTGGAGTTTTAAATGAGCGTTTTTGTTTTTGTTTCTTTTCTTTTTTTTTTTTTTTTTTTTTTGGCTCTTTTTGTTCGTTCCAGGTCACGAGTTGCAAGTGACGATGATATTTGTTCGTGTTTTTTTCTTTTTTCCTTTTTTTTTTTTTTTTTTATTTGATGAACTTTTTATTTTGAGGTTCTTGTTTGGTTATTTCGCTTTTTGTTTTTTTATCTTTTTGTTTTTTTTTTTGCTTTTCTGTTCAAGTTATGCAATCGTATCTGTTTCGGAAGACCTGTTTTTTTTTTTTTTTTTTTGGTTTGTGGGGGTGACTTTAGGGTCGTTGGGATCTTTGGGCGCGACGTTCGAGTAAGCGTTTCTGGTTTGTGTTGCTTTGGGCCAAAAGTGGGCCCCACTAAACCACAAAACCATTGGGCTATGCTTTCGCAGCAGGCCCATTTAGAAACCTGTTTTTCTTTTTAAACTATTATGTCAATAAACGTGGAAGATATATATTAAGTTTAGGTTTAGATTGCTGATTAGATAGATATTTTTAAGTTAAAGTTGATTGATTTTTTAAAAATTAGTTATAAAATTTAATTATTTTATAGTAAAAGATAAAAAAAATTATTATGAAAAAAATACAATGTAATTGAAGTTAAATTTAAGCGTCAAATAAAATTTAAATATTTTAAAATATTTAAACAATATTCAGGTTTTATACTACACAATCATAAACATTACATAATAAAAGTATGATGAAGTGATTTTTTACCATTTATAATCATTTATGATTATCTGGCACTTGGATTGATGTGCAACTGGCCACGGCGTCTGTCTTTCACATACCGATGTGGAGTTTCCGTTGATAGCATATTTGACTCCGGCTTTTACGATTTCTAGTTGCTCAAGTTGTGTAGGTTTGGATTGTCACCGGGGTATGTTTCCCATGTTGCTGTGTTTTTTATTTTGTTCCGTGGTAGATATTTAATTGTAATAAGAGTGGTATTTTTGTCGTCCAAGGCTTTAATGTGTTGTTTTTGTTTATTAACTTTAACAACAGAGATGGTTCCCATACTCTTCGGGGTTTTGTATTTGCCTTTCAAATTTGAGCATTGATGGATTGTTTTGGTTTCGCTATATTTGTTTTTATACCGAGTTGGTGGCGTCCTTATTGTTAAATGACACTAACTCTTGATCGACCGAAATTTTCTATTGATTATAGAGGTTTTGTTAAAAAAATCTTATATGTGCTCAATTTTTGATAAGTCAAGAAACTTTTCTGTTGACAAGTATCGATGTATGTCTTCCTTTTTTAGCGTCATCAGATTTTACTAATGTCTCCATGAAAGATCATGTCTCGTGCATTGCAAGATCAAATGCATTGTTATTGGTGTTTATAATTTTATTTTAGTTTGAATAATACCCTTTTAAATAAATTAATAAATAAAGCTTCCGTTTGGATCGCCGTTGAAGTTGGTTGACTTTTCAAAAATTAGTTATAAATTTTGTTGACTATTCAGAAAAAAATTAAAATTCAGTTGAAAAAATACAGTTTAATTGAAGTTAAACCTGAATTCCAAACATAGCAAAATTGTGATATTTTCTTTTTCTTTTTCTACACACTTTTTTTTCTTTTTTCAATTCCAAACGAACATTTACATTTTTAGCTATAAGAAAGCACTTTTGGAGATACCGAAAACCAACACATGCCAATAACCTTTTCCATTTACGAGATCTTTTGGCGCAATTCTCGACTTTATCCCGTGATAACATAATATTTAAAGGAAAAAAAACACCTGAATGACATATATTTAGAAACTATTACAACAACATGATACAAAAATTAATTTAAAATTAACTAAATTCGTGTTATATTGGTTAAGAGTGAGAAATTTGTTCTGGATAAAAAAAAAAAAGTGATTATTTAGGTAGTTTTCTCTCTCTCTCTTTTCTAAGGAATATAAACAAACAAACAAAGATAATATATATATATATATATATATATATCACAAGAAGTTTATTTAATGCAAAAGAAATGTCTATCTTAAATGACTAGACAACCTTAATACCTTATTAATGCTTGTATAATTTAAAAGAAATGGAAAAGAGTAGCTAGAGTCAGAATTTTCCTCGTAGCATTAAGCTAGCTTGTCACATATAGTCATTTTATCTGTTTTTCCCCCCAAAAGTCTCATTTAAAATATATGTATATATATATATATATATAAATATTGCACATAAACTTTGACAAAAAATTTATAAAAATAAATAAATTAGCAGTTCCAAACATGTTTATGCTCGTCACCATGTGAAAAATAATTCACATATATAGAAATCTCCAAACATTCCGTTGATCATCCCAAGACTTGCATTATTTTTCATTACACATGAGATCTTCACAAATTAGCAGTTGTTTGTACCCTGAATCAAAGAAAAATAAATGGAACAAAAAAAAAAAAATGACTGAGATATATAATAGGTACTCGATAATTCATGTCTTCTCAAGGTAATATATAAAATTTACAGTGCAACATTTCCACCATGTCCATTCTTCATTTCTCCTCAGGCAGTCTTTGTTTGCTGGAAAAAGTAAAAATAAAAAATAAAGAAAAGAAAAGAGAAGATTAATCTTGGTGAACTTTTTATAAGTGCATTTAAAAAAAAATGTGTAGCGTCTAGAGCGAGAAAAGAACAAAAGAAAGTTAAAAATAATAAAAAAAAAAAGAACAAAAGAGGAGGCATTTAACATAATCTAATCATGAGAAGATAATAAAAAACTGTTATTTCCTTAAAAAATATCACACATCAAATAACATTAAAATCCGTATCTACCAATTTTAAAGTTGTAACTTACTTACGACACAATTTGATAATAAAGGATTAGGATAAAAGCTTTTTTTTTTTTTTTCTTTAAATCTTCCACTCACATGCAGGTGGCTTCGCTCATGTTTATTGGCAGGAGTGACACCCGAAAATTTACTTGGGGGCTTGAATTAATTCAAATTTTGGACTAAATTAACATTCTAATAAAGAGCAATTACTAAGCCTATGTTTGACATCTAGGTTTAACTTTAATTAAACTGTATTTTTTTATCTCAAATTTTATCTTTTTCTGAAAAGTTAATAAAATTTTTAATTAATTTTTAAAAAATCAATCAACTCAAACTTAAAAATTTCATATCATATCAAACTCAATCCAAACACGAAAGGCAACGTAAGTTTTGAAAAAAATTTAATGGGCCACCATGGGCCCAGACCCATGATAGTTTCGCCTCTGCTTATTGGGCATCAGTTTGTTGTATTAGGAACCATTGATGTCGATGTTCTTTTATTTTATAATTATATTTTCCATTTTATAACAGATCAAATACTTTAACCAAGACATGGATGTAACTACTTTTATTAAGCATTTGAATATGTATAGTAATGAGCTGTGACGTGAGAAGAACTCACTCGTTTCTCTTCTTCCATCTTGGCCTTGATGTAAGAGTAAAGTGCCACTCCGGCAATAGCAATGCCGGTTCCAATTCCGGTCTGTGTCGAAATCTTGTTGCCTGTGAGCAAACAGTTTTGTGAGTATTAGACATGTACGAAATGAAAACAAATTAAAACCGAAAGAGACAGAATCTAACAAAAGAAAAGATATATATATATATATATATATAATATGGCTGATATGTACCGAAAAAGAGGATCGAGAATCCAATCACGAACACGCGTTTCAACACATTACCAACAGCATGTGTAAGTGGTGCTACCCTCTCCAAGGTGTTGGTGGCCAACTGAGAATTGAAAACAGAACTGTCATTTGTCATTCAACAATAAAAACTTTAAACGAAGGCACGTATAGAAATTTTATAATGTTATATCCCAGTTCTTCGTTACATTTTAGTTTCATGACAAATTTTGGAATTTTTAATTTCTTTTTCATGAGATTTTTCATTTTACTTTGTTTACATCAAAGTATTCATGTGAGGAGGAAAGAAGGTAGAATTGCTATATAGGTCATAGAGGTATAAATATTACCAAAAGATCATATGGAAACTCCAAATACCTGGTTGTAAAGGTGGTAAAACATTCCGACCCAGAAGAGATCTGAAACGAACTTGACAAGACCCACTTTTGCAATTGCATCATTAAATCCATGCTTAAGCAGTTGAGGTCCCTCTACCTATAAAAGAAATTAGGTAAAAATTGCAATTTCAGTTCGCATATAAAGAACTTGTACTGCAAAACTAATGTATCAAATCAAATCTTAACATTTGAATAGAAAAATCACTCAATAACGCAATATCATTTTTGTGTTAAATTTGGCATAAACTATATTTGGTGACAAATTTGACACTCATATGACAAATTTCAGTATTCGGTTGGTGTTGTTGATTTATTGGCCTTTTCATTCATTAATTACAACATTTTCATGCTATGTTATCTTAAAACTAAAAATTATTTCAACAGATAAGATAATATACTGAACATGTCATTTCATACAATGTTAAATATCATTGATATTGACATTTATATTGAAAACGGTCTAACCAAAACTCTCTTAAGGTGCAAAGTGAAGTTTCACTCACAATGAGGGCTGGTGGAATGCAGACAACCAGAGCAATGAGTGAAATGTAGGCATATATATTGGTACTGTCCATATCAGTCTGAAAAGAATAAACAAAATGTGTTAAATGGAAGAGGCAAACCAAAAAGAGAATTAAGTAAAAAACTGAGGCTTGTTTTCTTCAAGAAGAAAAAGTAATTAGCAAGAGTTTGATTAGAGAGGTTAACCATGGCTTTCTTTGAATAGATACTCCTGTAAGTAAAGGAGACGTTGGAAATCATAGCACTAATGAAACCCGTCCAGTTGAACGACAACTCGGTCAATGATGCCATTGACACACCTGCATTCATACAAGAAAGAAAAAAAAAAAGAAAAAAAGAAAAAAAAAAAGAAAGATGGAATTTAATTTTGTGATTTTGATAGTTTTCAAGAGTTTTGCATTTCGGAAACACAGTGAGCTAGTTCTAAACACACAAAAGGGTGATTAAGAGAATAGACGAATTTTGGGAAAGCAAATTTTAAAATAGCTGAAATTCTAAACTAAGAAAATCATCTCTTTTGGTAAAAATGACCAGCTACTAACATAAGGAAATAAAAATGATCGTTTTTTAGCCGAGTTTGAGATTGTTTGAAGGAACCAACCAAGAACAACAGGAGCCAAGGATAGCCATAAAGTGATGGGAATAGATTGTCCAAGGATAAATTGAGAAGCAGCAGCGTTGAAGAATGGCTCAAGAGCTGAAACACAAAACAAAATCCCAATGTTAATGAAACAAAGTAAGTAAGAGTAAAAAGAAAAACTGAAAAAAAAAAAAAAAAAAAAAAACTCATTTTGATTTACGCCACCTTTGATTGTGTGGGTGAAGGAGACAGCAACGGCTGCAAACGAGACATTGCTGGTCACATGCCCAAGTGCGTGACACACAGCAACTGGGATTAGCAACTTCAACAAATTCGAGTCGATAGGCTTCATCAAACAAAAACAAAAAAAGTACGAGTTCAATTGTAGCATCATAATGATACTTATAAATAGAACTTTAATATATATATATATATATTTATTTTTGGAGGGAATTGAGAAAAACAATAAATTAACACTAACTTAGTAAAGAAGTAAATAGTATTTTGCATTAATTATTAAAGCATATATATATATATATATCAGGTTTTAAAGATATCTAAATAAAGTAAAAATAAATAACAAGTTTATTTTGTAATGATTTATTTACTTTTTGTAAATATGTTATCATTTTTTATTTTATTTTTGTTCTGATTATAAATATCATGTTATTTATCTAAATTTACTGCTTACCTAGTAAATTTTTTATATATTAATTAATTTAATATTTATTTTAAATATTTTAGAATCATGTTATTTATTTATTTCAATTATTTTCATAAAAAGGTTATTTATTATAATGATATGGGGCTGAAAGGCGGGTAACTTACTGCACGCTTAGGAAGGCCCACAGCCCAGCTGATCAAACAGTAGACCACCCCGACGAACAAGTGGATAACTGACACAAAACTGCATGTATAACAAAACACTTCACTTCCCAATAATCAAATCTAAGCTAATCAAACCATGAACAAACAATATGATTAATAATATAGATAAAAAACAAATATGAAATATATATGCACATGTGGATGTTACACTTACTAAGGGTAGGGGAAATAATTGTAGATCTTTTTGTTGAGGATATTGAATATCACGTTCAGGAAGTACCTGCAAGTTGACAGTTTAGTAATTTCCCACCCAGCAAATGCAATAAGCTACAAAAAAAATATTTTAACAGAATTTTTTATTTAAATTTTATTATTTGAAATTTTTGTAAGATAAACTACCACAACAAAGAGATCATGAAGTGGTATACTTTGCTAGTTAACTTGGAGCGTGTTTACTAATATATAATTCAATTCGGAAAAAAAGAATTAAATTTCTGATTTTAAATTTCAGTGTTTACTTTTGTATTTGAGAATTAAATAAAGTGGATCCCACCTAAAAATAGAGAATTAATTTCCTTAATAAATTCCTTCCCTTAAAAAATAGGAAGTAACTAATTCTATATCAAATATACTCTTATTCTAATTTAATTTTTTTTTTCATTTAAGGATAATTACGTAACTACAGTAAATATATTCCCAATCTTTCTAACTTTTAGAAAGTAAACAAAATAATAAAAATTTAATTCCTCACGTGAGTAATTTCATTAATAGATTAGTAAACACTTTTATTTAATTCTGAAATTTAACTCCGTATAATTTAATTCATTTTTTCATAAAATTAATTTCATATTTTTAGAATTCCCGATAAGTAAACATGCTCTTAATTATATCATCCACTCATTTCAAATGTAAGTCTAGACACGTTATTATCGAGCTAAAAGTTTAAGGGAAAAAAATATGTAATTTCGTACCTAAATAAAAACTTAATATTAAATACAAATTTTTATGAAAGAAAATAATAAATAAATAAATTAAATAGTGATAAAAAAAATTACGAGTTAATCAAATTATGTATTAAAAAATAGTTATAGATATAATATAACGATAATATTAATATGATTTCACCTCAAAGTGATTCAAGTTAAAAAAAAAAATTACGTATTAAAAGTCGTACGTAGTAACTTTTTAGTAAAACATACTCACCACATGAAGAAGAAAAAGCCGGTGACGAGCGCCGGATACTTGTCGATGAACCCGACCGCTTTAGCTTCCCTGCAAAACCACCGAGTCAGACAACAAAAAACACACAAACGCCATCAGTCACACGCATTCCAACGCGCGAGTTTCGACCGAGTCAGAACGGAGAAACGGACCTCACCCGGCGGAATCGCTGCCACCCGCGGGCGACGACGCGGCGGCCAGGCACGGCCTGAGAATCTCCCTCCTCGTCGCCATCATCGCCGGCGCAAGCGACGACACCTGCGAGGCCTCCTTCAGCAGCAGCGCTGGCCTCAGCTGCCTCCCCCAGATGAGGTTCCCGCCCTCTCCGACGCCGCCGATCGGCCTCGCCGGGACTGTTGAGCAGGAGTTCCCGCCGACGCCGTCCCGGCCAGTCTGCTTCCGCACGTGTGGGACGGCGGCGAAGGCGGTGGCGCGTGAGAGCAGCCGCGACTCCATAACTGCTTTTGGTCGGGGATCGGATTCAGCGAGAGTAGTTCAGTGGCGGATCGAGAGAAAAATCGTGGCCTCGGAAGCTCTCTTATGGAACAATGCGATCCGTTTAATTTGGTTTTGTTTTTATTTGTTAGTTTCGGATTAGGTGCGACGCGAGCAGGGTAAGAATGTACGGACACGTTGAATTTGATGAGTTGGTTAATCGGACGGTGGGGAGAGTAGGGGAATGGTGATGAGGTGGTGGATATGTGGAGGTGGATATTGGGATAAGTGAGAGGCGGGTGGGGCCCATCTTATCCCCAGTGAAAGGCCAAAGAGGAAGGGAGAGTCTTGTCCAATCGCATTTGGTTTCTTAAAAAAATCCTCTTATCGTTTCCTTTTTGTTACGTACGTTTCCTTTCTTTCACTTGTGATATTTGTGTTGGAGGAACGGTGTGGGAGAGGAGTTATTGTAAGAGTTCCAACTGTTTGTCACGGGAATTATTGAGAGCGTGGGAACAACGTAACAAAGTATCGATAATGTTAAATACCACATATTAATAAGTGAAATTCAAAATATGAGACATGCAGATAAGATTCATATTTTATTAGTTATGATGTTCAATATCATCGATGTTTTAAAGTATTTTTTTTTAAAGATATCTATGAAACTCTTTTAACCTTTCCTTAAGTCCAAGCCATAACTAGAAAAAGAATATATGTCATTGAAGGCCGAGTATACTTGGAACGATGAGTATTTGAGAACCACATAAACTGAAGACTACTCTTGTTGTTTTTTATTTAATTTGGACAACTACCCAGTTGGCATAGTTAAGACTTCACGACAATATATATATATATATGGTCTGTTTAGATAGTAAGTTTGAATGGAAAATTTATATTTTTGTCAAAGAAAATGTTGTATAAGAAATGAATTTAATTGCATGACAAAAATTGGTTGACCGATGGAAACACTACGTAGCTTGTTAGTGTCCCCTGTCCAGCATTTCAGCCCACAAAACTCTTTGGGCTTAAAGTCTAGATCCAGTACTAAAAAGTAGGCTCTAGGCCTAATAGTGCAGTCATTTTGGGAGCGTTTGAGTGAATAACCAAATCTGCTCCTTTGTTTTACTAAAAAAAGTAAAAATAAATAAATAAATCTGCTCCTTTAATACCCTGTTTAGATAAACTATTGTATTAACTATTATTATACTTTTTACTAAAAAAAAAAAAACTATTATTATACTCAAATATAATAGCTATCTAGTTGAGCAGTTATTGGAATGAATTTATTTAAATATTTATCTAGTTCACAATAATTTAACTCAAATATTTACTACAATCATTTTTTCTAACTTTGTACTAGTCTAATGTTACATTACTGTGAATACACAATTGAAATTATACATTTGATTATAAATATTAAGTTTAAATAAACATTCAAATGCAACGTACTATGGCCATAAATTTCAAGGGATTTATATTTTTCAAAAGTTTCAAAATCGTTAAAATAAAAATCATAGGATTGATAATTGTCACGAGGTGAAAGTTGTTGCAAAATTTGTCGTTCATTATTTTATTGAACAAGAATCATGCATACACTTTTACCCATTCCTCCAAATTCTTACATGTTCCTAGCTAGGAATATCTGCTTCTATCTCTCTCTTTTTTTCCTTTTCCCTTTTGCTCCCACCAGTGTGACCACTGCGCCTGCTAATATCGTCGCCCCGCCTTAGCCCCAAATCCTACCATTGCTCTTACCCATCCATGTCGTCATCGTGTGCGCTCCAAATCTTCATGTGAAGCTTGCAAAGTAATCGCCGATCCGCGCATGGAGATTTTTCTCAAAGTATATCACGCTCAAACAACAAAGAAATAGTTGGCCCTCATAAGCTTATGACGTTTTGCTCTATTCCCCTTGATGATTTCATCACTATTTCTTCCATTACATTGATGGTCTTATTTATAACAAAGTTCAAAAATCCCAATTTTTAAAGTAAATGTAAAATGGGTAGGTGTCAGTACAAAATATCTTTTATGGAGTGCATTAGTTGCATCATGTCATATGGAAAGTACTTTAGAGCCTCGAAAAAACAATACCAAATCGAGCATTTGTGCCTTTGCACGTTATAACTAATAATCTTACAAATCTAGTACTGTCATTTGTTGATTTAATTACTTTTTTTCTCTCTCTCAAAGATGGAGTGAGAGTACTCCTTAGTTTGCTAGAGCTAGATAATGTACAATTCGAGAGAGAGAGAGAGAGAGAGTTTTCCTTCCACTCTAAATCATTTTATTACTTTCTCTATAAGCAAAATATTAGAATTCTTATATGGCGACACTACCAACAGGTAACTCACTAATCTTTTATTGTGTTTTATGTCTTAAATACTAAATAATCTATCATGATTTTAACAGAAAAGACTACGGTTCTAAATACTAATTTATTTATTATGATTTCAATACAAAACATTATTATTCGTCCCGTTTAAGAAAGAATGGGCTTGTTGGTCCCAACATCCTAAGTTGGATAGTAGGATATTTAGGTGCCGTTTGTTTCGTCGGTTCAATCCACAATCAAAATTTTTTTTTTGCAGTGTTTTCCCACAAAGATTTATATTCAAACCAAAATTTTTTATCTACTTTCAAATAGAATCACGACGGAGGGGAAAAAGAAGGAAGATCCATAAACTTTGAGAAGTTAAAAAACGCTTAGGAAAGTGTTTCCTTAAATTCAAAGTCACGGATCATTTATTTGAGACAAGAGGCCCCAAAAGTATCACTCATTTTTCAATTATAGTCGTCCTCTTTTCCTTTCCTCACATGGCCGATATTGCTCTTTAATTATGTAGAATTAGAAACAAATCATAACATGCATAATGACACAGATTAAAAAAAAAAAAAACAGCGAGTACGTACGTAGATAAACATGTAAAAAGGTACCTACTTGCATCAATTCTCAGAGAGAGGAAAGCCAATCCCATGTCGTTTGGTCGGAAAAACGACAAACAACAAACTGCACATCACGCCGATCCCCACCGGCAACGCCGTGAGGACCTCCCGAGCCTCGTCCGACGGCTCCGGATAGAAGCAGCTTACGACGTTCTCATCAAACAACGCCACGGCCAAGAACACGAAAAACGACATGAAAGCGTGCACAAGATCTATAAGCCGAAGCCGGTACTTGTCGGCTTCCTCTTCCGGCACCTTGGCCGAGCCGTCGATGATCCACAAGCCCTCTATCGTGGCAAAGCCGTAGCAGACGTTTCCGTTCCTGTCCCTGAAGCTGTCGGTGAAGCTCACCAGAAACGCCGACGCGCTGAAGAGGGCGATGAGACCGGCGGTCATGAACCGGCTGGCCCGGTGGCAGTGTCCTAGGTTGGTGAAGATCGGGGAGAGGAGCTGGAAGGCGAGGACCGTCCCGGTCGGTAGCAGGTTGGCCAAGTGGGCCACGCTCTGGAACGTTCGGCGGATGGCTCTTTGGACGGCTGCTTTCCTGCCTGCAGGTTCTTTAATGGAAACGTCTCTGATCAAGAGAGGGCTATTGTTCGTGTTCTGTTTTTCGACGTCGTTGTCGAGGTTTTGATTATGCTGGAATGATGCCGATTCCGCGACCTCAATCTCCGCCATGACTCAGAATCTGTATTTTTGATGATTCTGTTTTCAGTAGTACACTTGTTATTGATCTGATGATCAGATTTTGTGTATGACAAGTGTGTCTTGGGGTATATTTGTTCTTTTAAGTGGTGGAATTGGAAAGATCAAGTGGGATTTGATGGGTGCCTTTAGGAATCAGAAGCTGAATTTTTGACATTGGAAACCAGCTTTTAAGTAGAATCCCAAAGTAAAGATTTTTGCTTAAATAAAAAAGGAATGTCCTCACGCCCTGTCCACCGTCATATTGAAAATCTATTTTGACTACACGTAAACTATTGTGGGATCCAACGTAAAATTCACATGTCCAATCCAAGCAAGGATAGACCGCGTTTCAAATACATTTATCTTTCTTCAATTAAAAATTGGAGAAGTTACTTCAAATCTTTTAAAGTTCATAATAGTTATGTTTAATCAATCTTCTTAGGAAAAAAGAAAACTTTTAAGCAATCATATAAACTTTTATATTATATTTATATTATTAGGTTACAAATGACACATGTATTTATTATGTCATTTTTTGTAAATAACCTAAACACGATTTGTTTATTAATCACATTTTTATTCATGTACTGATTGAAATCTATTTATAGTAAAAGCAGAATTTTAATTTACTTAATTATGAATTTACTATTTTTTTTTAAATATTTGAAATCTTGTTGTTTATTTCAATTACTTTGTTAAAAATGCTAGTTACTACAACTTCTCTAATATTAATTTCTCCTCTCAAAATTTACTGTTTTAGTAGTCTTTTTAACCACGAGATGCAAGAAGCAAAGTATGGCAAATAAACATGAGAGAGTAGTTTGTGTTATTTTGTCGTATATCGGTTTTGCTGAAATGCAACAAATAAAGCAAAAAAAAAAAAAAAAAAAAAAAAGAAAAAAGAAAAAAAAAAGAAAAAAAGAAAAAGAAAAAGGAAAAGGAGAGAGCTAGTTCTCTATAGTTGCTTTTGGGTCTTATTTGGAGGCAACGGATACCATGTGATTTCTTGCTTGATTTAGATGCAATCACATAAAAGATATCTTTCCATTGTTAAGCTATATGGGTCAATTAACAAAATGATTCAAACACTTTTTTTTTTTCCTTGTTAAATAATTTTTTCTAAGTTTTTATTTGCAAAATGATTTCTGAAGGACTGAGAATGATCAATTTTTTAGACTCGTTCTCACATTAAAATAAAAGACTAAGCTATAGCTCAATATTAATTCGATTAATATTAATGTCTCAATATTATTGTCTTATCGTTAAAACAACTTGTATGGTAGTAATATCATGTTGTCTTAAAATCACCTAAGAATACTTTGACGTCCCAAATAGCAATAGACGAATATTAGATATATATATATATCTTAGCTATATTTATATATCGAACATAATTGAAGGAAGGTCTCCTCCAAACTCGCAAAGATATGGCCCCTTTTTTCCCTTAAAAAAATTGGTTATTGTTTGAAAAAAAAAATTATTATTTACATCGAATCACATGTAAGCAATTAGTTCAAAAGAATATTACATAATTGTCCAAGGAATGAGCTACAGTGGATAGTTTGCCAAAGTTTATGGCTGCTTTTGTAAGAGAGACTTGTTTGGTTGATTGGAATAAAATTCTGTTTTTACCTTAAAAGAAAGAATATTACTTTAAAAAATACATCATAATAAAAGAATAATGTTCAGAATACCAACTCCAACTCGTATGGTATGGCGAAAAAAAAAAAATTATGGAGAATTGAGAAACAAATATTTCGATGAGAAATTATAATTACATGCATAATGTCACATAATTAAACACCATACAAAAACAACGGGGTACGTACAGACGGGCATGAGCATCAATTCTCAGAGAGAGGAAAGCCGATCCCATGCCGTTTCGTCGGGAAAACAACAAACAACAAACTGCACATCACGCCGATCCCCACCGGCGACGCCGTGAGGACCTCCTGCACCTCGTCCGACGGCGCTGGATAGAAGCAGCTAACGACATTCTGATCAAACAACGCAATGGCCAAGAACACAAAAAACGACATCAAAGCATGCACAAAATCTATAAACCGAAGCCGGTACTTCTCGGCTTCGTTTTTCGGCAGCTTCGCCGAGCCGTCGATGACCCACAAGCCCCCTATCGTGGCGAAGCCGTAGCTGATGTTTCCGTTCTTGTCCCTGAAACTGTCGGTGAAGCTCACCAGAAACGCCGACAAGCCGCAGAGGGCGACGAGCCCCGCGGTCATGAACCGGCTGACCGGGTCGCACTTTCCCTGGTTGGTGAAGATCGGGGAGAGGAGCTGGAAGGCGAGGACCGTCCCGGTCGGTAGCAGGTTGGCCAAGTGTGCCGTGCTCTGGAACGTTTGGCTTATGGCTTTCTGGACCAGGGTTTTGTTGTCCGCAGGTTCTTCAACGGGCACGCCTTTGATCAAGAGAGGGGTGTTCATGTTCTGTTTTTCGACGTCGTCGTCGTCGAGGTTTTGATTGTTCGGCGATGTTGTTGTCGATTCAGCGGCGGCGGCAACCTTGATCTCTCCAGCCATGGCTCAGAATCTGCGTTTTGATGAATCTGTTTTTGAGCACTAGTTGTTATTGATTTCGTGATAAGTTTTTGTGTTTTATGGCGTGTTTGTTTTGTGGGAATATTTTTTGTGTTTATAAGTGGTGGAAATTGGAAAGATCAAGTCGGGATTTGATGAGTAGAGGTAAAGGGTAGTTAGTATTGCCTTGCAAGGAATCAGAAGCTGAATTTTGGACTTTAGAATGAAATCAGCTTTAAGCAGAATCCGAAAGTAACTATATTTTGGTTCCGTGTCGTGTGCCAAACGCAGCCCATGAAACCGTATAGCCTTTCTCTAAGGTTTATCAACACATTATTTAAAAAAAAAAAAAAAAAGGTGCATTACATGTGTGTGTGTTAGAAAGGGATCAAACTTTGTAGCAAGAGAATTTATAAAAATATCATACTCTTTTAATAAGCCCGTTTGGATCTTACAATATTGCTTTTAAATATTCATTTAAAACTGAATATTTGTTTACATTCAAGTGTAGAATTTTAATTGTGTATTCAAATAAAATGTGCGTTTGGATAGTTTTTTTTAAATATAATATTAGAATAATGTAAATGTAAGAAAATGAATATTGTATGGATTTCCAAAAAGTGAAAATTTATATGGATTTGAATTAGATTGTTCTGAAATAGTGAAAAGTTTAAATAATCTCACTTAAGTAATTGACCAATTAAACGGATATTACATTGGAGTCCAACAATAACTATTGGAATGGTTTTTCCAAACACTTTTAACTGCAAGATTTTCTTCAAATTCCTTACATTATAATACTTTTTAAAATAGTATGATAACATTCATCTTTAAATTCATTGAGTGATTCTACTCTTCGAAATACTACGTACGTGATAACGTTTATTTTTATAAATTTTTTATCTGTCTTACCTAAAAAAACTAATTTCCTTCTTAGTACAAGTTGGCACTAAAAACAACTTTGTTGCTTGTGCTATGTTGACATTGTGTTTTAGCTAAAAAGCATCAAAAAAGAAAAAGGAGACGGGTCTTATTCCGTTTTGGGGTCTTATTCCGAGGCAATAGCAAAAGCCCTTTTGGATGCCTTGTGGTATTTTATTCCTTTATTTAGTTGAAGGCAAAAAAAAAAAGAAAAAAAAAAGGGTTTTTTTTAAGATCACAAATTGTGGGATGCATTTAAGGAACGGTTAAATGAATGTCTTGCACGCTATGGCTTATGACTTCATGTTAATTGTTAGGCTAGGGAAACGTTAAATATTGTCTGCCGGCAAGTTTATAAATAATTGTAGATGGACCGTCCAATTCTTACTTATAGTTTTTTTTTTTTTTCTTCAGGTTTTATCGTTAAAATATCTTTTTATAAGAAAAATTAAAAAGCGGTTATTAATAGACAGAGAACAAAAAAAATTACAACTAATTCACAACTATCCATTTTCAAAAGGAATTTTCCTTTAAAATAATTGAAAAAGATTTTAAATATAATTAAAAATTGGTCACCAATCGCATCCCACTAAAGTCTAATATATTATAGACACAATTATAATCCGCAACTTTTTTTAAAACCAACTGACTGAAGTGACAAGAAAATATTTTTCTTTTTTTTAGTGTATAAAAAACAGAAACTCTCTTCAAAAACGAACATAGCACAACCGAGGCACCCGCTGAAAGGGTTCATAGATCAGGCGCGAATCTTCTGCACCTTCTTCGGCACCAAAATCCTGTGCAACCAACTAAAGGGACACCTTTTAAGCGAATTGATCTTAAGGTAAAGCTATACTACCCTCTAGTCCTTCCATACATGGTGGCAGATTGCAAATTGGTTTCATAATAGTTTATGGATTAATGAGTTGGTCAGCCTCTTTGCTTCCAAGTTCTATTCTGAATTGCATGTGTTGATGGTCTAATAGTTTTGGGTTTAAACCACTACTATAAAAGTTGGCTTACACGACGGAAAATACTCGATGGTTTTTATGAAACTGTCGTCTTAAACAGGATTACACGATGGTTTGACAAAACTATCGTGTAAGCAAAGAATTACACGACGGTTTAGTCAAACCGTCGTATAATCCGGTGGATTACACGACGGTTTTGTTGGAACAGTTGTGTAATCCGCCGGATTAAACGACGGTTTGACCTAACCGTCGATCGTTGTGTAATCCGACAGCATTTCAAAAAAAAAAAAAAAAAGGATTACACGACGGTTATAAAAACCGTCGTGGATTACACGACGGTTTTGAACAAAACCGTCGTGTAATCCTCCGAAATTTTTCAAGAAAAAAAGATTACACAACGATTTTGAGCAAAACCGTCGTGTATTCCTTTGAAAATTTTCAAAAAAAAAAAAAAGGATTACACGACGGTTTTTAAAACCGTCATGTAATCCTCTGAAAATTTTCAAAATTTTCAAATTAAAAAAAAAAAAAAGGATTACACGACAGTTATAAAAACCGTCGTGTAATCCTCCGAAAATTTTCAAAAAAAAAAAAAAAAAAAGGATTACACGACGGTTATATAAACCCATTACTTAAATATACTTTGGAATTCGCGCGAAAACCCATTACTTAAATATACTTTCCTCTTCATTTATCATCATTTTCATCTTCAACCCTCTAGACAACTCAAACTTTTCTCCTCCCCACCTCATTCGCCCACCTGCCGCCCCCTAACTTAAAATCCGGTCATGCCGCCGTCGCTTCAAACTTTTCCTAAATCGCCGCCATAGCCCCGGTTTTTTTCCGCCGCCGCCGTTGCCACCACCTTTCTCTCTCGGTGTTCCCATTAAGGCCGTGACTATTTTTCTTTAAAGAAAAGCAAGGTGACTTCCATATTGCTCAATTTTTTGTTTTCTAACAAAACCACAACACACAATGCTTTAATAACTTGCGTGGAGTGTAATTTGTAGTGTTGTTTGAATGTTTTTTTTTATTGTTGCTCTTTGGAAATGAATGTTTTGTGCACGGTTTTGGCACTTTACATACATTTTTTAACATGATTTTTATCCGCCCACCACATGCTCGATGAAATGCCAAAATGGATTTTTATTTTGGATAATAATATGGAATTTGATTTTAGTATAATATGTACCATTACACGACGGTTTTGCTCAAAATCAACGTGTAATTGGGCTTGAATTAAAAAAATGACTTTTTTTTTTTTGTGATGGCACACATTATATGATGGTTTTGCTCCGAAACCGTCATGTAATGTATGCCATTACACGACGGACGACAGTTTTGGCTCAAAACTGTCGTGTAATTAGGCTTGAATAAAAAAAAAATTGGTTTTTTTTTTACGATGGCACACATTATACGACGGTTTCAGGTTAAAACCGTCGTGTAATGTAGTGATTACACGACGGTTTTGAGCCGAAACCATTACACGACGGTTTTGAGCCGAAACCGTCGTGTAATCACACCTTCTTTTTTTTTGGCGATGACACACATTACACGACGGTTTCGGATCAAAACCGTCGTGTAATGTAGTGATTACACGACGGTTTTGAGCCGATACCGTCGTGAAATCACTACATTATACGACAGTTTTGGAGGAAAACCGTCGTGTAAAGTTCTCAATTTGTGGCGTTTGTTACTGTATTTCTTGATTCGACGACGGTGTGAACCGTCGTGTAATATTGAGATACCACGACGGTTATAGAACCGTCGTGGTATCTTCCACGACGCTGGATTACACGACGGTAAATAACCGTCGTGTAATCCATAATTTTTACTAGTGAACATACATACATATATATATATGTATATATATGGGTTGAAGAAGCTGCAAGGAAAGCTTCAAAAGAATCTGGATAGGACCATGTTAGACCTTCCTCCTATGTCAAGGCATTGCTGCATTTTATAGGGGAAAAATAAGTCAGAAAAGGGGGGGGAAAAAAAAAGTGGTATGGTTCATTCTCATCAAAGATATATATTGCTTGTGAAATATTGTTGAAGCAAATTTGGACTATAAATGTCAACACCATAATTACTTGTATGATGATATGCTGTGTGGCCTATCTCATGTTACAACATAGGTTGAAGAAACCATCTCAACGGGCGGTTTGGTTTGGACATGATTTCTTAAATTTAAAATATAATAGTGTTTTTTTCCCCCCTTTTTAATAAACAAACTGTCTGGATCAATACCATATAAATAAAAATAATAATTATAAGCAATCATGTGGTCGTGGGCTGGGCTGCTAGGTAAGGTGTTTGCCATCGCCACCTAGTGCTTCTCAAACACAAGCGTGATCCAGCTCAACTTATGATGGCTGGAACTCTGGCCCATATATATATGTATGTATGTATGTATGTTTATATAAAAGGAAAGTCATGGTCTCACGACTCACATGTTAGGTTTTTTTACCCCATCCAATTTTGTTTACCCATGCATACATAAAGTGTGAAGTGCACGTTCTTCGTGCCACTTTGTTTCAACAGGTTGGAGCCTCATTATTTAGAGGAATTATATAAAATGCAACTAAAAAGTGTAGTTGATTGATTTTTTTTTTGTTTTTTCAAAATCATCATTAGAAAGTTTGTTATACTTATAACCTTAATGAATCATATAGGGTTTGAACAAAAAAATTCAAACTTTTGTGGGAGAAAACACATAAAAAAAAATTATGGTTCAAATTGTAAATCTAAATGGGATTTAATGTTGTATTTTGTTTTTTGGTTTAAAATGTTAGAGTTGTGAATACATTTCTACACCTAATAAGGTGGTTTTCTAATCATATATCTCTATTTCTTTCTCTGTCTTTTAGCTCACTTTGTCCATCCTGGTGGCGTTACGATGAATGACAACTATGACGCATAAGCGTTACGATGATGTCGCGTGAGCCAGCAAATGCAATGGAGGGGCCGCACACGAAAGGGTACTGCAGTGAGGTCCCTTAATTTGTGCGGGGCATCAATATGGTTGGATCGATCTGTCATGAGCTAGGGTGCCGCAATGAGATCTCCCCTTCGTGAGGGGGCTACGCAACTTAGCTAGATCTCCATCATGCGATCGGCGAACTAGTACTACTTGATATCTGCCATGCAAGTGCATCATAACGTGATTTCCATTGCGTAACCCAGCTTTACGTCCAGTAACATGACAAACTACCTTGTTACCAGGTTACTGTTAGTAACACAATAGAGTACTTACGCCACAAAAATGGATATGGATTGCCGCTCGTAATCTGGTATGATAAACATTTATTAAGGCTGTTTTTTGGTTATAAATTTTTGCGGTGGTATTTACACAAGTTTAGCAAAAACTATTCATATGTTTATTAGCATGTCTCAAATCTCAATACCCAGATTATTTATAAATATAATCTGTTCAAATAGTCTTTGCATTTTATTTATATACATATGTATATATTTATATAGATAACATAGATTACAAGTGTATACCCTTCATCCAAGTATTACGTACTTTCTTATCCACTTCTCCTCATCTTCATGTCATATTTACTTGTTTTCAACCATAGAATTACTTACCTAACTAGGTAGCCAAGTGGAACAATAAAAGACGAAAAGAAAACCACCCGGCCTAATATTTACAAAATAGACTAGTTACACTTACAACTGTTCTGTCGCTTTATTCTTTCCCACCGATACGTAAACCTCTTTGCAAACCACGAAAAAAAGTGACACTTCTAATTACTTTTAATTTATTTTTCCGTATGCTAAATTTTGAATATTATGTTTGACTCAAATCCATTAATATTACCAAACGGATCCTTAACTTCATTTGGGTATTTTCAGTTGGGGGATGGGAAAATGTATAATATGAAAACACAAACCATTCATATTGAAGCAAAAATAATTTTGTGCCTATATATATATATATATATAGCAATAAATACTATATTGTCCGACATCCTCTTTTTACCGGTCACGAACGGCAGCTTGCTTGGAGTCATTGGGTGCAAAAAATTGAGGGCGCTAATGAGAAAGAGTGAGAAAGAGAATATATGCTAGGATACAATTTCTTGGGTTGTACACTCTCTCTGTGGTTTTACCGCCGGATTTCCAACCGACATACAATAAATTTGTCCTATATATATATATTATCCCGTTCATCTTTCTTAACACAGTATATATATGTTTATGTGTGTGATTTGATTTATGGGCAATATGTAGAGTGAAGTGTTGAATGGAAAACATGGATATTTAGTTTTTTTTTTTTTTTTTAACAGCAATCTTTTTATAAAACTTTCTGAAATGCTTAAACAAACAACGTGGCTTATCAAATATATGTATTTACACTAATTTATATAAGTGAATTATGTAATACACTAAATGAAAATGATTTTTACTTAACCCTCAAAATTAAAAATCATCTCTTATATATTGCTTGGAGTTTAATTAATAGTATTTCACATACTTATTAGTCATATTATCGCTTATAGTTTGATTAATAACGTATCAAGAAATTAAGACGAATTATAGGAATAGGAGATTGGTTGAAGGGCAATAGGTTGATTCTGACTTGTCTTAATAATGTGTGTGTGTGCGTGTGTGTAGATTAAGATACTGTTCGCAAATTGTTTTGGAGTTAACTGCAAACTACAACATGTCACATGCATGTTTATTATTCTCTCCCGACTGTCAACCTATATATGTAGTGAATATTGTCGACTTAGCTGAACTTGATGAGCATGTCAATGTTAATTTTCGCAGAGGATGGTTGCACATATATATATATATATATCTGTCAGAGAAATCATCTCAGCATATTACTTCTATTTTTTTTAATAAGCAAAAACTTTATTAAAAGAAAAGGAGATAAAGAGCCTACAAATTCAGCAACCAAAAAAAAACCTAATAAAAGAATATAAAAAAGGGGAAAAAAGAAATCAATAAGAAGACAGGATTATATTTTTCATTTTAATTTGATGCATTTTCCCTAATAAGAATGAGGAGGAAAGTAGCTACATAGGTGTTTATTTTTATTTTTGGCCTAATTAGCAATAGGTGTAATTATTAATATTTTAATGCAGAAACAATACACGGATTTTAGGGGATCGAGGGTTTAGCCTTATATGGGTTCGTTTGGTTCGTTAGTTTAAATTGTGTTTTTGAAGTTGAAATAGTAAATTTTATTGACTTTTCAGAAAAGACAAAAGACAAAGACTTTTGAGGAAAAAGACAAAATTTGAGTTGAAAAGTTGAGTTTGAACTGGTGTTCCAAACGCACCCTATTTTTTTTATTGTTTTAGTTTTCTTTAAAAATAGGAGGATGTTGTCATCAGAGTTTATTACTAGACATGTTAAAAAAAAAAAAAAAACTGTACATAGTTTGAAGGTGTTCAAAAAAAAAAATTTTTTTGGTAAGCTATTACTGCAAATATTGAAAGCTGACGTACACAGTCTCAAATTGAGACGAACTTTATAAGTTTTACATGTTTTTCTGTGCTTATTTCCTCTTGTGATTCTTATTACTCCGAGTATTATAAATGCCTCTAATTTTCAGTTTTTAAGCTCATTGAATTAAAGCGCAGGAACATAGAAGGCTCATCTCTCGGACTCATTTCGTATTCTACACGTTTCTTGTAATTGAATCAAAATCATCATATTGTACATAACGTGAAACATTGCAAAAAGAGGGGAAATGGAGAAGCGAAAACAAAAATAAAAAGGGCTGTAAGATTCATTTATCTTTCTTTCTTTTTTTTTTTTTCAAGATGAGAATTTTCCCACTTTTTAGATATATTTTATATAGATAATCACATGAATATATCCACAATATCCATTGAAATTTAGAGACATTGTTTTTAATTTTGAATATTAATAGACATCTTTGCAAACAAATGGAGAAAAATATCCTTACCCCACTGTCGATATCGAATTTTTAATAAATGAATAATAGCAGAAATGTTTAAATTTATTGCGTGTGCATGTATATATGTAAAATAACCGGCAAAGGGTCTCATATTACTCGAGAAGAAACAAGTAAATCATTTATAAGTGTCTTTTTCATTTTATTAAAATAATAACATTAAAATACTTTTCGCAAACTTTGACACATTTTTTTAAGGCGTGCATGCAAAAGCACTATTATTACACATTTTACAAATGAGTAGTTAGTGAGTGGCAACAGTTTTGGTCTTGTTTCGAATTTACTTCAAGTTGATTTACTTGAGATATATATATATATATATATATATATATATATAGGGTTTCGCATTTGGCGTGACATATCCATGGAATAGATATATTTTGGCAAGAAAATTTATCTATAAATAGACTTGTAGACAAATCCAGGGTGAAGGTGTATCTAGCTTACAAATTTTAGTGAAGTTCAAAAGACATTGGAACATATATATATATATATATATATATAGAGAGAGAGAGAGAGAGAGAGAGAGAGAATTACTATGTTTGTCATGTGAATTGCAAGTAATTTTCTAGCAAATTGACTAGACTAGCTAGAGTAAGAGCTTTGTCTGAATGATGTGACAGGACAATAAATCCTCATAATATAATGTTGTTAAAATGATTAATTAATCAGTACTGAATAATATTTTTCTAAACTAATTAAGAGCTAGCTAGCCCTAGCAATATTTACATTTACCTATATGTTTCTTATTTTTTTAGTTTTCTACGAAGAATATTTGGACCATTAGATAGAAAAATCTGGTCCAAAATGGTTAGGTAACTGTCTAGCTATATATGGGCGTGGGAATACTAAATTCTTTTGTCTATTCATAGTTTAAACAGGGAAATAATTCTGCATTGTCGCATCTTACAAGCACGAGAAAGAAGAGAACACACATGAAAGTGCTTCTAAGTGGCTAGCCCAAATGATCATCATTGCAACGTTGAGTTTTGATATTTCAATTCTTATTGAGTAATATTCTTCCTTGCAGGCGGCCGGCTTCTATTGCTTAATTGCTAGCTACATATATACACATGTATACGAATGTATATGTATTTGTGTATACATATATATATATATATATAGGTGTGTGTGTGTGGTGGTCACTATCAAAGTGCAAATATGGAAGTAGTAGTCTTCAAAATTCAAAGGCATTCAGATCTGGGGAAATCCCACTCGTATAATGATACCAGCTAGATGATTTCGGTTATGAAACTCAAAACTCCTCTAAATCATCTTTGGTAAACGTTTATCACCTCCTTATTAGCTCCTTTTATTCTAGTCTAGAAGAAAAGGTGACAAAAAAAAGTTAAATATAATAGCTAAAACAATAATATCTATCGATAATATAAACGTACAGTTCACATCATATTTAAATTTTATCTTATTGATAAACATCGTGGAAAGTACGTAACATACTAACGGTATTAGAAATTTTACCGTTGAAATATATTTACCGTAGATATTATTATACTTTTTGGATTAATCATCTACTGGTCGGTGTGGTTTTACTTTTACCATTGATGTCCTTTTCGTTAGTCTTGTCTATTTTTCTTTCTTTCTTTTTTTTTTTTTTTTTTTTTTTTTTTTTTTTTTTTTTTTTTGAGCATTAATGGACTACGTACCGATGGTTACAAGTCTTTCATCACATAATTTCGAAACTTTTGACAATATATACATACGCACTCATATGAGAGAAATATTCGAGCTTGCGAAAACTTCATAATGAAACCATGAAAGTGGACCCAAGTTCATGCATATCTTTAACCCCTGTTACTTCTTGAGCGACGTTTAAGATTGGGGGGGGGGGGGGGGGGGGGGGGAAGGACTGGTACCACCTTCTTATCTACATGTTTCTGCTGAAATAGTCATAACCTTTTGTGTGTGTTAGTGTGTATATATAATTCAGAAAAGATTCTGCAGTTGAAACGCATAGCTGATCAGCCTATACATTTATTGGACCCCCACTGTACACAGACCAAAATCATGAGTGTTAGTGTATGAAAAAGATAAATAAATAAATAAAGTTGTGTAGGGTGGGATTCTCTGATGTTGAGTTGTCTCAGCTGAAATGAGCCTCATTTCCCTTTTGCAAGCACAGCTCATACCTCAGACTAGCTTTTTCAGAAAAAATTTACAAAAATAATAAATAAATCTTGGAAAACAAATATATATATATATATATATGTATATGTGTGTGTCTCGAAGTACTATTGCACGAACAAGCATGTTGATTCAGAATTCAGCAAAAAAAAAAAAAAAAAAAAGAGAAAATAGAAAAAAGAAAAAAGAAAAAAAAAAAGGCATGTTAATTATTGAGTGTATGAAATGTCAGAAGCATATACAGTTATATGTGTTTGTGTCTGTGTGTATAAATGTGTATTTGTGTAGGAAGGAAATAGGCCTCTCTTCTAATTGATTGAGTGTTTGAAATTTTTGTTACCCATCGGCCATTGGTTTCAACTTTCAGATATATTCTAGAGAGAACCCAATTGATTGTTTGGTGTGTCAACTTTTCCTCCATTTAAGGGAATGGTGGGGAAGGTTTAAAGATGGTCAATGATAATGTACATTATAATGCCTTTTTTTTTTTTTCCTTTTACATATTATTTGATAATTGATTTCAGACCAGAATATGTGTGTGTGTGTATAACAAGATAATGTCCAAGTTTGCTTTTATATCTTCTGAACATTTAACATTTTGACATTAAATTTTTTTTTTGAGGGAACATTAATTTTTGAGATTACGCGTTTTCTACAAGGACATTGCATAAATAATTGGTGTTCCTTAAATAATTGTAGGCAGAGTGTTGTAATTTCACACATGATCGATAAAAAATTACAAAATTTAACTCTCATGCATCATCTTGACCATCCTCAAACTTAAATAAAAATAATAATAATAATAAGTAGAGTTCCATACAAAAATATATTACCTGATAAATTATTAAAATTAAGTAAACAACAAAGTTTTTTTTAACAAATATAAAAAGAGAATTAAAAATTATGACTTTTTAGATAGCTTGGTACCACACTTTTTAAAGTATTTAACGGTTAAAAATGATCAAAGCATCTTCCAATTAACAAGCAAAACAAATATGAGAAGTGATAGCAGAGCTTATAAAATCTTAATGAAACCATGATTTATAAACTATAAAATCTTCTTAGAAGAATATATATATATATATTAAAGCCAAGGTTTTATAACTTTGATTGAGAAAGTTTTTCTGAAAACTTATTCAATTATAAAAGATCACAGTTATAAGTAGCTTTTAATTTTTACTCAAAAAGCCAAAAGCAACTTCTTCTTCAAGTAAACAACAAATGCGAAACACAGGCAAATACGCCAAGGAGAAAAAGGACAAGAATCTTCTCTTGATCACTCTGAGAATAAATTCAAACTTAAACTCATAAATTTAAGACAGACTGATCACAACAACATTCCATAAAAGTTCACAATAGTCAGAGCAAAAAAGATGTGCATGCATCACATGTAGCTATACTTCTAGGAAATTGTCACGAATTAGAAATAGGAGAATATCAGTATATATATAAATATATTTGTCCATAGATATATATTTTTGCGCAAAGGGCTTACAAAGCTTTTCTTTTTTTCATCCCAAAAAGAAAGAATCTCATTATTTTCAGCACACACACACACACACACATATATATATATATGTACCCGAAGCTTCCTTTAATTATTATTATTGTTGTTGTTTATAATGAAATACAATTATAACTTGCTTGTTGGTTAGCATACGGATCAGATACCTTTTGGATAAATGCCAAAACATTTGGACATATATAATGTCAGGCCAAGGGCATGGCTTTGTTCTCTTTTCCACACACGATCATGACTTTCACACACTGCCAAATCGTGTTTATATGTACACATATACACATATATACAAATTTATATATATGTCTCTTCATGATTCTGTCCGAAGACCCTGTGTGTGGATAAATCTAAGAGATGCAACGACAAACAGCAAAAAACCATGGAAACTTTAGCACTCCATCAATCACTTTTCAACACACACACACACACTTGATTTGCTAGTTGCTCGTGAGTTCTCTTTGGCTCTGATGATGAAGATTGTCTTCTTTTTTCGAAATCCTGCCATTGGGTACATTGTTTTGGATTTCCATGCATGAAATTTACATCCTGAGTTGAAGGTCCCTACAGTATATATATATATATATATATATATACACAATAAATAAAGTGTGTATATATATAGGGAGAGGCTTTGGTCGATCTGTCCTGTAAGAATTGTGTGTTTTAATCTTTGACTTTTATAAAAAAAAAACTGATAACCACTTGGCGAGTCTTATATCGGCGGAGAGTGAGGATTTTAAGTCTCACGAGTTCCCTTTTAATCAACAATTACCTGAAAATGATAACTTAGTGAGGTTCACTTATGAGTTACTAGTGTCTTCATCCTGAAGGTCATGTGGACAATCTACCATGTAACAGTGTGTTTTTTTCTTTGTTTGTGTTTTACCAAAAAATCTATTACTATTATATAAAGCTTAAGTGTTTTACTATTCAAAACTTTAGTATTTCTATCAATTTGTGGGCTTTTTTAAATTTTTTTTTTTTCCCTTTGTGTTTCGCTATTCAAAACTTTTGTCTTTCTATTTTTTCATTTTGTGGGCTTTTTTCAATTTTGTTTTTGTTTTTTTCTTTTCCTTTTATGCTTTTTACTCTTTAGTACTATCATTCTCTATTACTATTCTTTATCTTTTAGGATGAAAAATTTTTACTTGTTTTTTTTCTTCATCTTTTGCTCATAATTATTTGAAAAATACTTTTGATTTTCTCATTTCATTTAGAAATTTATATCTACATTCTTTTTAAATAAAAAAACTTAAAAATTAATATACATATATAAATATATAACAAACTAAATCCACTCGTGCAAAGCACGCATATACAACTGGTATATATATATATGGAGTGACTGTTATCCGGCACTCTTCTTATACGGTATTTGTAGCTTTTTTGTGGTATGTTGAATAAACTAGGTGATTTTAATGTGTAACATTTTTTCAACTTATATCATATGATAAGATTCTAAATAGAAAGTTATTGTCTTATAAGGTTTTAAATAAGAAGTTACATATAAATTAATTAGTTGTTACAAGTTTCTAAGTAGAAAATTATAAGAGCTAAATGATATTCGATACCGGATACAAGACACATTTTCATAAATATCTATATGCGTATTAAAGTAATAGTGATACGACTTGCGTTTGAAGACAAGACATGCATGATGAAAATGAAAAGCTTCGTAGCTCAACCATATACACAGGGACGTGGACCAATGTGTGCGGGCCACACCACGTCTCTGAGCAGTGACGAGCATCGTTGACGGCAAGTAGTGTTGAGTAGCACGGCAACAACCGTTCCAAGCAAAGCAGAGAATTAGCTAGAAGGATAAATGGCATATGATCTACTTTACATTTTGGCCCCTAAATTTGGAATCTTATTATTCTCACCCCCTGAACTTAAAACGTTAACAACATTGTCCCTTATATGTCATATGGATGGAAGAACTAAAACGGCACTAAATTTGAAGGAAATTTATTTTTTAAAATACCCCCAATTTAGATCCCTCTTTCACTATGCCTCCGAGTTTAGAAACTTGTCATTCTCTTTCCCTTAAAACTTAGCAACTTCGTTACTTCGATCAAAATTCATTCATTTAAAGATGATTTGACAGTACTAAAAACCGTAATTATTAGAACAAAATCCAAATTAGTCATAGTACTAAATTAGAAACAAGAAAAGAAAAAGTAAAAAATTTTAAAAGATTCTCTCTCTCTTTCTCTATCGATCTTCTTCCTCACATCACCTCCGACAACTTCCCTACCCCGTGCATAATGCCGACATGCACAAGATCTCCTCCACCATTACTGATATCTCTCTACACCCGCTTCACCACTACATGATGCTGGCACGTGCAATATCTCCTCATCCCCAGTGTGAGATCTCGCTCCTCTCCCCCTCCACCCGTGCAAGATCACCAGAAGATTAGTGGTATAAGTTCTAATTTATTTAGAGGTATAATTTGGTTTCAATAGCAGTAATTTAGGTTTATATTCCTTTTTTTTTTAATGGTTGGAGTTTTTAGCTTAAATTAGGCTTTAACCTTTCAATACAGTGCCAAATGGGGCAAAGTTGCTAAAATTTTTGAAGCTTGGGAGAGTGTATGATACGCTTTCAAATTCGGAGGGGAAAGTGAAAAGCGGACCTAAGTTCCGGGGAATTTACAAAATTTGTCCTTCAAATTTAGTATTTCATAAGCTTTTTCGTAAGAGGCAATCTTGTTAGAGAATATAATAATTTTCTAAATTCAAGTAACATAGTGAAAAAGGTATCTAAATTCACAATATTTGAATCATAGAAAAGAAAAAAGTTAAATAATTACTATTTTATTTATCTATACATATTCTTTTATTTTAAAAGTAAAGACAAAAAAGTAATTTTAATAGTTATATGATGGATTTTAGTTTTCCTCCCACTTTTGGAGAGATTAATGCTCCGTTTGGTAGGAATGAAAGAAAATAGGAAGGAAAAGAAAATTATGATGGAGAGAAAATTGTAAGGAAAGAAGGGTTTTGATTTTGCCTTAGGTTGTTTGATATGAAAAGGTGGAAAGAAAATCATTTCACTTTTTTCTTGTTTGGTATTGGAAGTAAATCAAAGAGATGACAAAATTACTATTACTACAACCCTTACATTATCAATCATATTTTGTTTTTGGTTAGGATTTTGATGGATAACAAGGGTAATTGTTTAAATGCAAAACTCTTTGTTGCTCTCAAAGTTTTCCCTCACAAAATCCTTCCACATTTGAGATGACATATTTTTGTGGGTCCTACCTTTAAATTATTCCCTCCACTTTTCCATTCCTCTAATTTCCCTCCTACCAACACCCCTATTATTATCATTTTGCATCCTAAAATCCCTCATCTATTTTCTTTCCTTCCTCTTTCCACTTTACCAAATGGAGCATAAAACTATAGTGGTTCCCATTTTTATTTTTTCTACCCAATTTCTTTTCCTTCTTCTCTTTCTTCTTACCAAACATGCTAGTCTATCATTTTTCATTAAAAATCCCTCCCCCACTTCTTTCCCTCCTCTTTTCCACCATACCAAACACAACATTAATTAAATTTGTTAAAAAAAAAAAGAAAAGAAAGTAGCAAGGAAAATTGGTTAGAAAAAAATGTTAAACATCCCGACTTATCCTAATCGAAATGTGAGAATGAGATGCTATGTGGAGCCCCTATAAGTCTACCTGCCCCTATCTAATCCCTCCCAATTCAGAACCCCTATAGTATTGCCCGGAAAAAAATTGGGATAGATCTTACTAACATAAAAAAGTAGTGCATGCGAATCTTAAACGGGGTACACGTTCTATTATCGCCATGGATGAAACTTATTGGAAGTTCTCTTCAAATTTTTTTGTTTCAGAACATATTTTGGATACCAATAGTACCTTAGCTAACTAGCAAGTAGCTTTCAAAAAAAAAAAAAAAAAAGATAGAGAGCTCACATGTATTCTTTGGTGACACTTGCATCTTTTTTTTATTATTTTTTTATTTTCACTGTGGTGTAAGGTAACAGCAGGCACCAGTGATGCTCATGGACTTCACTATGTGCAGAGAATATATGCGTGTGTATATATATAGGTGCAACATGTGATCCTTCTTACATATCTTGTTATATACATACTGAAAAGCCCATTTTGAGCATCTCTTTTTGCATTGATTACGTTGGCCTTGGTCCTGGATCTGTTACACACACGAAGGAATATTAAAAAACACAAATTTTTCCACGGGATAGCTCAACCATCATCCCATTAAGTTATAACTTTTAGATAATTACTGATTAAAAAATAACTCGTGACACTTATAAGCCATTTAAGTTTATCACTCCCTATTAATGTGAGACTCGTCAAATGACTATCAGTTTTTGATATAACTGTAGGATATAGTAAATTCCAAGAAATTATAAGATAGCAACCCATGTATCTCTCTTAGATGACCTGTTCTTGTCTACAAAGAAAAAAAAAGTTTTTATTTACTTGATTCTTGTTTAGTTTAGGGGGTCAATCTACATATGAGTTAGATCTTTTATTAAGTTCTCATAAAAAAAAAAAAATCTTTTATTTTGTTCTATTGATTGAATACGTTAATATCAAAATAATTTTTATACGGTCTGATTTATGAGTACACACATTAAAAGTTTTAAGTGTACAAAATAAAATTGCTCAACACTTCTTTACACATAATATAAAAATAAGAGGTTGTATCATAAAAACTCCTAATAATCTGGAGAACAGAACTAGACAATACCACCCGAGTCTCGAGGTGCGTCCATTGCATCATCCAAACAGCATTATTTTTGAGTTGGTTTTGTCACTTCTTACATCTTGATTGAATGCAAATTTGGACTCATACGCTCTGTCTTATATTTATTGAGGGAACTTGTTTATGACTAATTAAACAAATTGTACGAACATAGATTAATTAAAAATATAACATACTTACTCTAATGATATGCAAGTTTAATTTATTTGTAAGCATATGGATTTCTTGTGTTGAGCACTAGATGAATGGGGTCCTATACTTAATTGCTTGAATCTCCTTTTTTGGATAATTAAACGTGTTCTTAGATCAACTAATAATACCCATTTTCAAATGTAATATTAACATGAATCAAGTTTTGTTGTTAGACCAAAGTTCGAAAAAAATCAAAGAGCAGACACCTTCACACAATAATAATAATCTTCTAATTTTGGTAGAATGTCAATGTCCTTCCTTCAATTTCGATGTAATGGCAACGTTCAGACCGAATTATGACCGTCTGATGGAGATTTGATATGTTAATGATTGTTAGCAATGAGAAAAACATTATTAATTAGCTGTAGTCTCAAGTGAGAGGGTAATAGAATCAGAAGATAATTCATCACTATTATTTGACTTGCTAATTTGGTACAAGTAGCCAAATCTACATATGGCGTTGCATATTACATGCATCATAACTAAAGGACGACTTAAACACACCCATATATACTATATATATATATATATATATATATGAATATGAATATATACACATGTATATAGGTGGCCACATGGTATGTTCCTTTAACCTTCTCTAGCTCACCAAATCTGAAAGCAAGAGAGAGCTAGTCTGGCCAATTTGCATCATTTGAGTCTTGGAAATTCTGAAACAAAAATAGAGAGTACTTCTAATATTTTTAATCAAATGTCTTCTCAATGAATCTCATCAACACACTCTCTTTTACAATAAACAAAATAGCAATTTTGAAGGAATATATCTCATGTGGGATATATGTGTTCCTACCACCACTTAATCATTGACGGTACACTCCAAAGAGAGAGAGAGAGAGAGAGAGAGATAGAGAGGTTGTTTAAAAAGAAGAGAAAGTTACATCTTAAAGCTGGGACTAAAAGATAATTAAATTTCCCCTACAGTCGCAAAGTATATATATCTTTCCCAGATACATATGATATGATATAAAGTATGTTTGTGTGTGTGTGTGTGTATATATTTATATAAGAGAGAGGTGGGAAAGTTGGAAAATGTGGCATGAAAGTTTTTGATCAATCTATAAGGCAAAAGAGGACAATTATGATTATGGTTAGGAACAGACTCATATGGGTTGGATCCACCACAGACATCACTAGCCTTTTGCATCTTTATCACCATATAATAATTGATATTGTTCATTAACGTGTCTCAAAGTTTGTAAAAAAGCTTTGATATGTCCCTACAGATCTTGGCTGCTGGGTTCCACAAAAATGGCTCCAAAATTCAGTCATCTCGTCGTACCCCATATATATTTATATGCGTATATATGTAAATATATTTCTTTATTATTTTTTTAGTTTGTACTTAAAATACTAATTAATTACAATTAATAATAAAATATACATTAAAATCAATGAGTTAGGAAGGTGCTAAGTTGGAGCTTTTGGGTTGGGCCACCACGCGACACCCTTCATCGTCTACACAAAATTATATAAAAATCGAGGGCAGAAATCATTATTGACATGCAAAATTTTCATCATTTAATTTTTGGTATGTTTTTGTTGGACCACTACTACTTAATTAAACTCCCCCCAAAGGATTAGAAGAAGAACACGATTAGTTTGAGGTTTGGCTACCAAGAAATTGCTTATTAACTAAAATTATATTAATCAGATTCAACTAACTTACATATATATATTTATATATATATTAACTTTGTGCAAACTCCAATACATAACACAATAAACTACATAATTAATATTGTACTTTATCTAAAGTTTTCGATTAACAAAACAAATGATAATAACAATAATAAAGAACTAACACTTGTTCTTTTCTAGTGGTTAATCAATCTGACTAGTGCACTTACTGCCTTTCATTCTGAGATTACATGTTACAACGCCATGACAACTTATATTATAGAAAGTGGTGATAAAGCCCAAACTTTATTTTATTTAATGTCTTCCCTTTTTTTTTTTAAATAATAATTTTCATTATAACTTTCCTCTTTTTATTTAATTTGGCTCAGCTTTATATACTTACAATCGATCAAGTCAAATCTAGGTAGCTCGTCCCTCCCACCAACAAGAAAGTAAATAAAGGCTGTGTCCTCTCATGCATGGTTCTGGTCATGTGAATAAATCATTCTTAATTACTTAGCGACATTCTTTTATTTTTTCACCAAACTAGTGCTCCTTTTTTCTTTTTCCTTTTTTTTTCCCCCTGACATGAAGGGACCGGATGAACAATGGTCAAAGTCTCAATATGAAATGAACTAATCCAAGGAAGAATTAATTATTACAAGTTATTATTATTCAAGCATTATTATGTGTTTTAAATTTAATAGGAAACTAAACGTCGGTATTAATGGTAAAAATATGGTATTCCAAATTGAAAAAAAAAAAACGAAAAAAAATATTCATGTCGATAGAAATATAAAAACATTATGAATAATATGGATATTTGGTCTAAAAAAATATTTAAAACAATTTATACATTAAAAAGTTTATACCTATTAGAAAGAAATTTAAATACTATAAGAAATTCATTTAGGATTCAAACATGGTTGGGATTTCTTTTGATTCAAGTAATATTGTTACTATGATATGCTAATTAATATATAAAGTGTACAATTCTAGTGATAAAGCTTATTATTTAGCTAATTAAACATTGACTAAATGAAAAAACAAAAATCCATATCCATTAGATTGCCCATATGCAACAATTTTTTTTCAATTATTTTTTGATATTCCTGGAAAGTTTGTAAAAATAAAAAATATAGTAGCATCACCGAAATAAATATTTAACCATAATAGTTATCAATATTTTACCGAAGTTTCTCTGACAGTTTGCCAGAAAAAAATTATGTCAACAACTATTATTTCAGGACGTTAGAAATTCTGAAATTTCGAAATATATAGAGAGAAATTAAATTTTAATCCATCAAAGTAGGGTAAAACATTTTTTTTATCATGCCATGAGAGTCCTCCGTAAACTACAGTGAATCCTAATATATGACAATGAAACTTGGAGTTGTTTCTTTCTAAAAACCTCATACGAATCTAATCATTGAAGGACATATAAGACAAAATCATGCAATTAAGTTGAAACATCAGCAATATGATTATATGCAATTATCCTTATAAAGAAAGAAAAGAAAAAAAAAAAAAAAAGAAACAAAAACAAAACAAAACAAACAAAAAATAAAGTTTCAGTGTGTTACTGTTGGCACAAGTATTACTGTACATCTATATACGATCTTTCGATGGCTATATTCAATTCTATAACCTCACGGCTCGCTCAAATCAGGAAATAAACATTATACTTGACTCTGGAAAATTCAAGTTCTATAAATTAGTGAAAAATCTCTTTTAAAAACATTACTTAATTTATATATGTGGTATTAATTATACGTCTGTCCATCCATAAGTTCTTCATATTATTACTTCAATAGGACTTTATTTTATATCACAAAACTATATCAAGCCTCCAAATATTTATATACCTTGCATCGCTTCTTCTTAAGTCAAACATTAAATATAGCTCCAATTTTTCAGAATGGTTTTGGCCCTCTCAAAGAACTTACTGTAAAAAGTCACAAAATATAACATCTGAAAAAAAAAAAAAAAAAAAAAAAAAAACTCTGCATAAGAGACATTAAAAAGTGTAATACTGCTTTTAATAAGATTTTAAAAATCTCATTCTAGCATTTTTATTGTTCTCAGAAGATTTAGATGTTATTTTTGTCTCATTGAATACTTTGAAAAAGTATGATTCTAATAACTAACCGAAAAGTCGCAATTTTAACTTCTTTTCTTTTACTACTAAAAGTACAGGAAAAAGGAAGCCAAACGGGTATATTACTTTAAGCAAAAGGTTAACCTAAATTTTATTTAATATAATGGGTGTAGTTTCAAATATTAACAAATTAAAATTAGATGATACATTACATATATTTGTAGATTCATATCATGATTTATTTATAATTCAAATTTCTACCATAGATCAACAAAAATCTAAAAGTGAGTGTTTTTGTAGCATTCCTAGGGAAAAAATAAATAAAAAAATCACTTCTAGAAATGGCAGTACCTATGGCTTATAATGATTATTCCCCAAAACCCTTCACTGAGGAGCTTTCTACAAAATACAACAACGAATGATGAATGCAATGAGTTTCATCAATCATAACTCATAGGTTCAATCTCTTTTACCAAATAGAAATGATTATTAACCTATAGCTATTCTTTCCATTCCACCAACCAAAAAGCTTCACCAATTTGCTTTCCCAATAGCAAGGCGACATGTGGCACCAATATCCTCACTCTCTCATAATTGGCAGACAATCCTTGCGTATGGTATTACCCAATTAGTAACACAAAACCCTACCTCAGGCAAACTTTTTTTTTTTTTTTTTTTTTTTGGAAAAAGGAAATTTCATTTCACAAAAAACAAAATACATAAGACACAAATAATTCCAAGTACAAAGAATTTAAACCTCATGCAAACTCGAATGTTAATATTAAGCCCTCTCCATCTGTTTATTTATTAAAACTTCTACGATAAAACCTATTATTTTCATTATTGATAGAAACAACTTTTTAACCTAATTGACAATGCATTACACATAATTACTTTAATCATAAATCAAATTATTAAAAAAAATTTATCAAACAGCTGTTACAACAGTTTCTACTTATAGTATAAGAATTAAATGACCGACTATAGACCCTTATTTTACTTTCTCTTTTCTGTTTGCCATGTAATTTGGAGCCCAAAATTTGCCTTTGGATTGGAAATATGTATATATATTCACGCTCATGGGGTTGAATTGGTGTACTAATTTCCTGTACTCACGCGGGTGACAAAACCCCATTATCTTCCAATAGTTAACCAAACGGACCTTTTTGTTCTTCCCGAGCTAATTTCTCCCAAGAAATAAAGCCCCTTTTATACCTCACCAACCAACATGCACTACTGCTTACACAAAGCCTCTTTCTTTTTCTACGTAATTGTTGCTGCATAATTTTTTTTAGCAGCCTTTATTAGTAGGACCCGATAAAGACCTCGAAAGCTTAACCAAAAATAAATAAATAAAACCCTCAAAGTTTCAAACATCCTTCGAAATTTTAAAAAGAAACAAAAAAGAGAGAAAGAATCTCAAATATATGATTCAATAGTTTCTGATCGATGGGCCATCTTTTAATTAATAAAAAGAGAAGGACAAGCAATATCGTAGAGCATATTCGTGACCAATCGTTGGACAATTTCTCCTTCTACTACAGAGAGAGAGAGAGAGAGAGTTGGTATTCAATATTGTGAAAAACGTTTTGGTTAAGGTCAGATTAGTAATTTGATCTATGCCTAGTTTATTTCTCATAGTAATAAGAGAGTTGGGATTCAATATCGTGAAAAACGTTTTGGTCAAGGTCAAATTAGTAATTTGATATATGCCTAGTTTATGTCTCATAGTAATAGGAAAAATCAATTATTGGTTTTTTTTTTTTCTTTTTTTGAAAGGTTGAGGTAAAAATTCAATTACTTTTGTATGAATTTTACACCTTGAATATAAATAATAGTGTATTTTTTTTTTTTTGTAAGATTATTAATTGTGTACAATTAGAACCTATCTCTTTTCGTGGGTCCCTAAAATCTCTCATCAATGATTAAAGGCATCTTTATAAGTTACTTTTGTTTTAAACGGACGACAATATAAGCAGTATCGTATGTGTTCAACTTCAGTATAAAAAACAAATTTATAACTCACCAACCTTTTGTCGTATGTACTTACCATATGATACCAAAATCAATATATAACTGAATTAATGATAGTTATTTCAAGAAGAAAAACTAGCCCCTTATAAGAAAAATAACTAAAATAAAATTAGTATAACTACTCCTTTATCAATTAGCCGCCAAATGCCATTCAAAAAACGGTCAAGGGGACAAGTTTTATATGGCTTTAATCTCTTATTACAACTTAGATTCGTTCAAATCAATGAGCTAGCTACTAAATCTTCATTTATATTGTTAATTTATTTTTATTTGTGGGTTTCTTAATGACGGAATTTATTGCAAAATTCTTATAATTGACGATAAGAAATTTTACTAACTCAACTAAGTAATCACATTTTAATTCACTTTTAAACTTTTTTTGCAGTATTTTCTCTGATAAAAATTTGAATTTATTATTTGAATTATGAATTCAACCTATGATTCAAAGAGACTCAATTTTGTTGTTGTGGATGCGAGAAAAATTGATTATTTTTTAAACTTCCTTTATTTTTTTAATAATTGACATGGAAGAATTTGAACTGGTCTAGATCTTTTACATTAGAAGCAAGGATGGGTTTTTTTCTTAAAAAAAAATAAAAAAAATAAAAAAAAAAGTTTTTTTAACCTGATTTGAATGCAAAAATGGGAAAGATTACTTTTTTTTTTCCCAAAAGTTTAATTTGGCAAATACCGGATAACAGCTAAGTCGAACATGATCATGTATATATGTCCGGACCCTAGCACAATAATAGCCCACTCTATTAATTTTCAAACCTTTTAATTACCTGGTTAAAAACTGAATTAAATGGTGGATAGTTGTTAATAACATGTTTGGGTACCACATTAGAAAAACCAAACCAAATGGTAATAATTAAAGATGTTGAATTGATTTCTTTTGACATCTTATTTGGCAACTATATATATATATATGTGTGTGTGTGTGTGTGTGTGTAATCCCCTTGCCTGACATTCATCATAACCTGTTTCCGACAATAAAATTAAGTGCAATTCCACGATTGCCTAGCTCACCTCCATCAAACTCCTTGTTTTTCTCAAAGACAAAAATAAAAACAAACAACAAGAAATAAAAATAAAAACAACAACTCATGTTCATTCACATGGTTATATAAGTGAGACAAAATCCATAAATGGGCAAAGTAAACTAATCCTCCAAAAATTAGGTATTACACTTCCTACAATTCACATCAAATGTAAGTTAATTATGTAGATATTTTATCGATAAAATACTATCAATATGCATAATTCTATCTGACAGTTAAAATTATGTCTTATCTATAAAATTGTATATAATTATTTTTGAAAAATATTATTGGTTCTCGTAAAAGAAGAAAAAGAATATTGATGGCTACTGAATACTTCCACAATGATCCATACTTGGAATAATAATTTTACAGTGTTAGTGAGCATGCCGCAGCCAAGTTTGACAATGTTGAGAGCTTTATGAACGAGTCAATTTTCTTATAGAAAAAATCGAAATTTGGATTAATGCAATCAATAACTTATTGGGGTTCTCCATTAACATCTCATTAGAGCCTTTTTTTTTTTTTTTTCCCCATCAACGTTTTGGTCCATTTTGAAACTTGCAAGGTCAGGCCAGAAACAAATTAAATTTGTAATTTAGTACTGCCTAACACTCATTTTTAACTGGCGATGTGCTTAATTACATTCCTTCCTTTGCTTGTAATATTCATAATTGAAAAAAGGAGTCAACTTTAGAAGGAGAAAAATAATTCATGGAAATTAACTTGCTTAAGTGAAAACAAATAAGAATTAAAAAATAATCATATATTTTCATTTAATGAAATTTTAGTCAGATCTTACATTTAAAAACACACATGTACCATAAGCTGATACATCTCAAAATTAGTACTTCACTCTGCACCAACATAGCTTAAATAACTCACTCATGGATAATGTCATCTGAAACTTTCATAACTCCTTCATTAAGTAGTTAATAAGTTTTACTTATTATTAATTAATCTCACATCATGGAATTTGAACTTCAAACTTACTCAAGTTTTTATCCAATTGGAGTTTACTTTTTAAGAGCCTATAATCATTTCTTTAATATGAATTATTCCCAGGGCCTACGTCTTTCCACTTATTATTTATAGCGACAGTTACAAGGATTATAAATATTAAATATGCTACCAGACTTTGCAACTAAACTATAGCGTTGTATTAAAAGCCAACATGTGGGGCCATCACTATTTTCTTTTTTTTTTTTTTTTTTTTTTTTTGAATTTTCGAATCTCCTAAAAAGTAATATCTTTCACCTACCCCTTATATATATTGGAATTTTCTGAAGTTATGTTATAAACACACAAAATAGTTAAGAGGTCCCAGCTAGAGTTGGTGAAATCTAAATGTTATTCGAACAAGAAAGTATTGAATCATAAAATGCTCATTAACGAATCTTGGTAGAAAAATGACAACCAAAATTATGGCTATTAGATTTTGGAGCTACAATTCTGACATATCCCCAGTATATCTCCGATGTATGTGTGTGTATTTATATAATTTTTTTCCCTTTTGATTTTTGAATAATGGCAGTGTTGAAAGTGACCAAAACCAAAAAAAAAAAAAAAAAAAGTAAAAGTATCTGTTAGTTTGTTATGTATTGCGAGCACAGAATTTACGTGGAGGAACTAACACATTCAATCCCCCCTCAATCCCCCCCCCCCCCCCCCCCCCCCCCCAAAAAAAAGAAAAAAAAAGATTCAATTGGCATTTGAACCCCCACCATTGCCAAAACTTTCTTATCTATTACCCTTTTTTTCAATTTTTTTTTTTTTCCTTTTTGGTTTTTAGTGAAGATACAAACATAAAAACACAGTAATCAATGCCAGTGGAATAGTCCAACTTTATCAAAAATTTGTCACATAAGATTATAAAACATTTTTAAATTGGGAGGATCTTATGGTGCGATATTAAAATTACCCAACGGTTCTCCATATTAATTTTCACGGTTAAATAAGATATATATTATGGTACAATAATTAAATGCCACTTTAAAATTCAATTAACTTTATAATATTTACTTGGGGCCCGTTTGGTTCTTCATCTCCACTCAAACTAAACTGTACTTTTTTCATCATGTTTTTTATCTTTTTTGAAAAAGTTTTTGTCTTTTCTGAAAAAGTCAACAAAGTTACTATTCAAACTTAAAAATCTCAACTCAACTCAAACTGAACTTGTGCATCAAACAGGCCCTTGATGTCTACTAATTGCACTTATCTACCTGAAAAAACCTTCCAAAAATAAATATTGCTAAAAAAAAACAAATGCAATATCTCTGTGTGATAGTCCAACAAAATATTACAAATTAGTGATAAGAATAACAAAACTCTTTAATGATCTAGGTTTTTAATATAAGGACCAAATTGTTAAAAAAGAAAAAAGAAAATCCTTTAAAATCAAAATCTTATAATGGTCAAGGAATTAGTCGCCATATTCAAACGAGGTGTTTGACATTCATTTGTCAGCCAAAGGATGAGGACCACCGCATGCGTCATGCGTGGGGCTGATATGTCCTTGTTTGTGTGCCATGGGAACCACCACTACAACCTACTGACAAATTAAAAAAAAAAAAAAAAAAAGGGAAAAAAATTAAGAGCCTTTCTTTTTTTAATATAATTTTCGAGAGGCTTCTTCATTAGGTATGATTTAAATTGAACAATAGTTATAAATTGCGTGTAACAATATTGTTAGAAGAATTCTCTACACTACATCTAAATTATACATAATGGCCGATATAAATCAAGATCACGATGATACATTATTGAACCTATTGAGTACTGGAGGCAACTATCTATATATTTCTCTTCTTTAATTTTTAGAATGCACTGTTTTTTGTTTTTTGTTTTTTTTTTCACAGATTGAAACTTAACCCGCCTTTTTTTTTAAGGGTTAAAGGTCGAGAACACAAGAATTTGTATCGAATTTCGTGGAGTTTGCAAGGTTTTAAACATGTTGTTCGAGAAAATATGGAAAGAAGGAAATTTGTTGCGACAATGCGACAGCTTTCACTTCCTCTAATGCTGCTTTTTTTTTTTTTTTTTTGACTCTCTCGTTGGCATAACCATGTACAAAGAAAGGAGGTTTGGGTTTTTGTTTCCCCTCTTTTATTCTGCAATATTCTCAATGGACGATTCTTATATCTCTGCAAATTAAAATATAAGTATCTTTTTCCACAAAAAAAAGAAGGGAAAAAAAGAAGAAGCATACGTACATTTTTTGTGTTTCGTCTAGTACATTATTTGCATGCATGCATGCATATTAACAAAATATGTGTATATATACATATGTCCCACAAGATATATATGTAATAGTATGATCTCCCCACAAGGTAAATAGTAACTTGTGTCGTCAATTATAAGGCAAGAAATAAGTTATGCATATGCATATGTGTACAAGATTTTTTTTTTTTTTAATGAATAGATAAATGTTATCTCCATTTTAAAAGGGAGAATGAGCCATATGGCATAATGGAAGATGTAGAGAATAGATAAAGGTTGTCTCCATTCTAAAAGGGAGAATGAGCCAAATGGCATAATGGAAGATGTGGATTTAACAAAATAGCATATTTAGAAAATGTAAAAAATTATAGCATATTTAAGTTCTAATTTTTTTTAAATCCCAATTTTGCTCTTTCACCATCTTCTCCGATCTCCTCAGATCTATGCCACCACCAGTGTCGGCGAACGACCTCCCCAGATCTCGCAAGTCGTTTTCTCCGTTAAGCCACAGATTGCCGACTGTAGTGACTCCAGGACGAAGATTGGAGAATCGCGAACTCACGAACTCGTGAAATTAGCACCATTGGCGAGATTAGTAGCGCGACCTCATCAGAGAAGCAGCACCATTGACGATGAACCAACGCGATGGCTCTCGCCATGTCGGCGATGGTCTACGCGAGGACAAAATGCATCTTGGAGTATGGCGAGGAGCTCATCTTCCTCGTGATCTCATCATTGTCGTGATCTTCAGTGATGGCGGTGATAATGGCAAGATGTTTGATTCCCTCGAGTGCCTTCTTGCGATTTCTTGCTCGTCAGCTTCGGGTCCGGTGCTTCAAGTGGTGTCGGTCGTCGACTTCGAGTGACGTCTTGTGATTTCTCAATCGATTCTTCATCTTCTCTGGCAACGATTATTCTGGTGGCGAGATTGCGAACTCCCCGGAAGACGTCGCGATCTCGATTGTGAACTACAAACGCAATCTCAGAAGACAAATCAAGCAGGCGATGGTGGCGATCTCAGGAGATGAGTTAAGCAGGAGATGGCGGAGGCTCGTGAAGCTTCGTGCGATTTCCGGTGATTTGACGATGTCGGTGGCGGCAATTTGGAATTAAGGTTAGGTTTGATTGAATTTGAGACTTAATTTGAGACATTTTTGGGATATATTTTACAATTTAAGAAAGTTAGTAAATAAATAGAATAATAAAATACTGATTAAAAAATTATTAATTTATGAAAATCAATATATTAACATGTAAATATTTAGATTTTTTAAAGTAATATTTTTATTTATTAAATATACAAAAAAATATCAGTAAATGCGCAGATTCACAAGTTAATAAAAATATTTACTCAACAAATTTAGTATATTTACAAGGTAAATCTAAATCAAGTAATTATTTTCTTTGTTAATCTTTGTATTTAAATGTTAAACGTGAGAGTTATCTTTTAAATCTTACTTAGTAAATATTAACTTTTACCCGTAATATTAAATTTCTTTTAAATCTTACTTATATAATAGATTTACGAGAAAATAATTGGATTCACTGATTTTTTATCTAATATTTATTTGGTAAATCTATTTTGTTTCACTAATGAAATCTATTTATTTATTCGTAAACACTTAGATTTACCAAGTAAAATAAAATTGATTTACTGAGTAAATAGTATTATTATCTTTTAATTTCTTTATTATTACTTTCTTTTAATTTCTTTTTTTTTTTCAAATTTTGTAATTGTAAATAATATATTTATCAATAAATAAACGAATTTTTATAATAATAAATATTATAATTACTTTTTCTATTTTCAAATCAGTAAATATCACTACTTGCTGGTAAATATTCTGATTTTCAGGTAAATATCATTATTAACTTCTTTTATCATAATAATTTTTACAAAATAATTACATTTATCAAGTTATTATTATTATTTTTTGTTAATCTTTGTATTTACATGGTAAATCTTTGTATTTTCAATTTAATATGTCTTGTTTTTAATTTTAGTTTATGTTGTAAATCCATTTATTTACTAAGAAATAATGGTGTATTTATGTCATTTTAAATTTTAATTTGTATGATAAATCTAAATATTTACTCAAATATATTTACTTATCTTATCTTTTTTTTTTTTTTTACAACAAAGCTAAATATTTGTGAAGTAAATATTCTTATTTACATGTAAATATATTAATTTTCATTAAACAAGTGATTTTTTTGATAAAAAAATTAGTATTTCATTCAATTATAATTTTTCAGTAAATCTACGTAATTACATATAAATAATACTATTCAATTTTATATATGTTTTATTTTGGGGTAAATCTAAATAAGTAAAGATTAATAATTACATGTAAATATATTAATTTTCATTACATAAATAGATGAGGTTTTAATTAGAAAGTTTCTTAAATTATTAAAACATCTCAAAATTATCCTAAATTAAAGTCTCAAATTCATTCAAACCCCCTAACCTTAAAATCCCAAAAATCCTTTAAACCCTAGCCCCAAAATTGTCGTCGTTGCTGTCGCCGCCACCACGCTGGAGATTGCGTCAAAAGCACGGCCGCCAGGGAGATTGTCTGGAGATCGCGACATCGGGCAGCCGGCGAGTTGACGATCGCTGTAGAGCCACCACGGGTCCCTCGCCGACTCCTCTAGAGATCACCACGGCAATCGATTTCGCACCGGATTCGTTGCCGGAGAAGTAGATTCGCCCTCATGGCAGTCGTCATCCCGAGGCCAGAGCTGGAGATTCGCGATCATCGGGCGACGGAGAACTACGGTTCGTCTGGAGATTTCGTGACAATCACTATCGTGCCAACTGCCAGAGGTTCCCATCGGCGTCGCGAACTCGTCGTGATGGCGACGTCTTCGTCACCGGCGTAGCAAACTCGTTTCGACGGAGACGTCTTCGTCACCGGTGTCGCCGGTTGGAGTGCACAGAAGAGAGAGAGAGAATACATAGGAGAGATAAATGGGTCCGGGGGCAAAAAGGAATTTTGACCCCAGAAACAGTCAATATGCTATTTTTTTTTACTTAAAAAATCAAACCTGCTATATATTTAAAATGTACAATAAAGTATTTACCATATATTAAGTCATATATATAAATAGATATTTGACATACCGTGGAGTGTATTTATCAAGATGTATGAACCTGAACCAGAAAAGGACAACAATATTAATAACGTTTGACCTTAGGCTTTCAATAATCAAGCCAAATTCCTTTTCTTTTTTGGATTTTTGGTTAATTGGTTTTTTTTTTTTTTTTGGTTACTTTTGCTGATAGAATAAATTATTTAGTTTGTTTCTTCATAGTATTGTATATTACAGTTGTGGTGCATGACCCAATAATCAATTTATGGATATTATTTGGTATAAAATCAAATATGAAAAATATAGAATTGAATACTATGGCATATTTCTAATATTAAGGAGTAAATCAAGGTATTGACTATCTATCAAGTTATCAACTAATGATAGTTATATTTTCCATATTATTACAATTGTTTAATACGTCTCCTTTTATTTATTTATAGAAGTGGTTATATGTATCTAGACAGACATGCAAGACAGAAAAGAAGGGATGTCACGTAATATGAAATCATTTAAAGACTCAATCCTCTCTCCCTTCTCTCTTATAGTCTTTACATAGAATTCTTGAGTTGTGGATTTCTTGTAGTTGCTCGAGTCTTTGACATTTGTAATAACCACACACCGTGAGCAATTAAGGACATAAAGACATGATCATGTTTATGAAGGATTATGGTTTGGAGTGTGAAGATCATACTCGTGGCAATGGAGTATGGTGAATTTATTATTGATGAATTTTACAACGGTGCTAATCATAAATTGGATCTAAAATAGACAAAAGACGCTTTCGCACAAATATTGGGATTTTTTTTTTCAACAGTACTTCGCTCACTCCTATGAGACTTTTTTTTATAAAAAATTTTATAATTTATAAGATAACAGTATATGTAGCCATTAATTTATACAATTTCGTGATGTTCCCCAATTATATATATGTACAAATAACACAAATAAGGTTACTATACATAAGCAAAGTGCTTGAGCATTTAACTGAGCATTGTCTAGTACTTGAAAAACACTATAAAAAAAATAGAAAAAAGTTTGAAAAGTACTGAGTGAGAAACAAGATGTCAAACAGATTATTAATGATACATTTTGGTTTTTTGGATGCACTGTAACAAGTAAAATGTATTATTAGCATTACAATGTCACTATACCATTACCTAATGCCGTAATTGTATCATATATCAATATTTAAAATAAAAAAAAACTATCATATATCAACGTCAATTAGATATTAACATTCACATAGATGTACCAAAATTTGGTAGGGATCTTGATTGGATGTAATTTATATTACGTATTGTATATTTTCAACGTGATCATTTACAGATCAAATTGTAAAATAATTAATTAAACTATTAAAAAATAGTTCTTATTGATGATAAAAGATAGTATTTTCTATCGTAAAAACTTCTAAATAAAAAATGCTAAAAAATAAAGAAAGAAAGTTCTTCATTTTGTGGTTGGTCAAACGTCCTGATATATATACATTTATCCATGGAGTCGTTATTATACTATTAACTGCAAATACTTTGTTTAGAAAAAATAAAAGATTAAAATCCAAGTACTTTGAGTTCATTGCCGAAGAGAAGAGAGAGGAGAGAGACAACAGTAAATTTAGAGAGAGTTGAGACAATAGATGATATGTTTATGATCTTCTTCCAACATTAAAAAAGCAAAAATAAAAGAACTTTGAAGGTGTTGAAACAAAATCATGTGCCAGACAAAATACTAAACTTCTAATTTCTAAACTCTTACAAACGAAATAGGTGAATTGAGCAAATTTCTTTAAATTTATCATTTTTATTAACTTGAATAACGATTTTTGGATATAAAATGTCATTGAACCTATTTGACAGAATTTTTATTTTTGATTTTAACTAATAAAAGAAAAGAAGTAAAAGTTGTGACTTCTTAATATGTGTTTGGAATCAAAGATATTATGAAGTCAAAATAATCTTTTAAGTTTTTTAATAAGTAATACAAATATTAAAATGAAGTTTATAATATCTAACTTAAACTTTATTATAAGTAAGTCTACTTGAGAGTTTTTATCAGAAGTCACATTGTTTAGCTTTGATAGAAGGCATTTTTGGAGGTTGGAAGCTCTTATCATATATCATCTAAACACTTTTAGAAGCTGTTTTTAGACCTAAAAAGCCAAAATTCTTATAGGAAGCTTTGCCAAACAGAACCATTATATTATTTTTGGTTCAAAACAAGAAAAAAATAATATTTAAGTCCAAAAAATAGACTTCATGGAACCAAAATGATATCTAAAAATGATTACAAAAATAATATAGTAGTAATTTTACACTTAACTCCACAGAAAGTTATAGAGTTCAAATCCTTACATCATCAAATTAAAACAAAAGATATTAAAAAAAAAACATAATTATAAAATGAGTGGGTCTATGAATCTATTAATACCTCTGAGCCTGGGACCACTTTTTCCACATATTTTCTTATAAATTTTTTAATTATAATTTTTAATCGTTAAAATTATTTTAAACTAAAAAAATATTTTTTTAAAAAACCTTTTACACAACTAACCTAAATTGCGGGGGATCAAACTCGGGTCACTGGCGTGATAGACGGGAATATTCATCACTATACTACACATCATGCTAATTATACAAGGGCTTGTTTTAAGGAGGTTTTGAAGATATTTTGAATTAGAGTTTTGAAATGTGTGTTTTGTAAAAAAGCTGCTTGAAGTAAAAAAGAAATACATAAAAAACTTAAAATATGTTCGGAAAAAAAAATAGTTCTTATTAATTTCTTTGAAATTCTATGTAATATAAAAAAAATCATCTCATTTAAAGATATAATTTATGAAAAATAATTTAAATTGAGAAAAAAGATTTAAAAAAAAAAAAATCTGAAAACCAATGCCAGACGTTACCTTCAAACAACTCTTAATAAAATTGAAAGAGTGGTCAGCACCAATGATTTTTACCAATTAGTCATCACTATATATACTACAACGATTTCATGAGCTTTATGCAGCTCAATAAATATCAAAAAGTGATCAGCAGTACTAATGATTTTTAGCAATTTACCTCGAAATAGGGGTTGTCTGTAAATTCCAAAACTTAATGATTGTTATCTGGCTGATCCCTCCCAGACCTCATTTGTAATTTGTAAAATCAAAATGTTTGTTATGTAAACCTTGTCGAAATTGTGGTCCTCTTCATGGGAGCGCTCCGATTCCCAAAAATTTTGACAGTTTATTACCTTTTCTTTTTCTTTTTCTTTTTCTTTTCTTTTCTTTTTGTTAAAAGAGTTTTTTTTATTTTTTTATTTTTTTTATTTTTTTTCATCATCCCGATATACCAATTTCATGTCTCAATCTTCTTTTATGATCTAAACCTTACATGTGTTTTATTTTTCCCTTCTTTTGTTAACATGTTCTGTCATCTAACATGATGCAACTTCGGTTTTGTCCCGACTCTTCGTATGTCTTTGTTCCAATTCCTAAACGTCGTTATCTTGATCTATTACTTTAAAACTTATCTACATGACGTCGTTTTTCAGATGATCCGCAATTCACCCCCACATAGAGTAATCTTGAGCTTCAATTCGGTAAAACGGTTTGATACACACAAGAATCTATGAACTTTACCTTGAACGTAAATATGGCAAAACTACCAACAGTCTCAGCGTCTCATCAATATTCCATCAACCAATAAGAAAAAACCAATATATATATATATATATATATATCTCCAATACGACAAGATCAACCAATGGCCATACGTATCGAATCTTCTGACTCCACGTATACTTCACTTTACTAGCCACTAGGTCCCATTCTCTAGTCCCTACGGATTCTCGGTCAATAGTTTTTTTCTCAGGGAAAACGACAACGAACTCGACTTTCGGGCTCTCAGGGATTAAAGGGCTTTGTCGTTTAATCCTTGCGACACAACTATTTGTGTTAAAATAATGATAAATATGATTTATAATGTAACCGTATTGAAGCACTGGTTTCATCTATTGAATCTATGATATAAATATGTGTGATATTGAAGACTGAAACTAGTTGTTCACTTAACAATTGTCAGTGTTTTATTATTATTATTTTATTATTATATAAATATCAAAGGCTTTATTTTTTCCCTAGTTTTTGACCTAAATGAATTTAAATTATTGTTAAATGAACTTATATTAAATTCAGGTATCTAAGCACGGTGTGCATTGCACAAGTCTACCATTCTTTATTGCCTACTAAATCAGCTTCTCTTAATTTGATGAATTAATATGTGCTATAATTTTATGTTATTATTCATTATTATAGTTAACTAATTAATAGTTGCCTGCCGCATTATTTCCAATATCTGCAAGACATTATTTGACATTGGGACGACAAAAGGAAAAAGAAGGAACTAGTTTTAAATATGCATTAATTTGAAAATAACCAAAGTACTATTTATTTAATTGACGTTAAATATTGTTACATTAAACTGGTCAAAATTAGGTAATACCAACGAAATATGTGAAGATGAAAAATGTTACCTAGAGAGAGAGAAAAAAAGAAAAAGAAAAAAAGAAAATGTAAAAAGGAACTATACTTTTCTTTAATTAAGTGACGAAAGTTAAAATTTTTTAAAAAAATAAAAATAAAAATAAAAAACCGTAGATAAGAAAAGGCAATAGTAATTTCCGTATAAAATAAATCTTGGGTTAAAAAAAAACAACACGTGCATGGTTTTCTTTTCTGTCTAATTTGACCAGAAAAAAAAAAAAAGGTAATAATTATTGAGGTAAAAAAAAAAAAAAAAAAGAAAAAAGAGTGGCAAAAGTGAGTGGGGGGGTGGTAAGCTTTTTATTTTGAAGACTAAGAAATGACGTACAAAAAGTCAGATATGTGCAGAGTACCCGATTATGAGTCCTCACGGGAAGACGCCGATAAAGGGCTCAAAGAGGGCACGCCTGAGAGTCGAGAGAGAGAGAGAGAGGTGGGCTGAGAGACAACAAAGACAGGACCGAAAATGCCTAATCATGTGCTCTGCAGGCTTGGCGTTTCCTAAAGATCCAGACTTTATCAGCACTGTTAACTGATCTGATCATCATCTGGTCTGTGTCTCTGATGATCTGATTACTCATTTTCCGAATAACAAAAGAAAGCTACCAATACCTCCAAAGCCCTGAGTCTCGAGATGATTAAATCTCAGCCCCACGTTCCGATCTCATGTCATCATGATCTGAGATTTAAAACCGTCCATACACGACACTACAAATTACAGTCATACAAAACAGTGTTATATATGGACCGACATACTGCTCTTTCTGTGTCTCTCTACTTGTTTTTTTGTTTTTTTTAAAATAAAAATTAAAAACTTCTTTAGAACACTATAGTTTGTCTTACTTTTGCTTGTTAATGGAGTATTTGAGTATTAATTCCTTGCATACTTCCATTCTTTGTCTAATTGCCTTTTTCTTTTTCTTGACAACATAAAATGTAATTATTGCTTTCCAATGCATGTTTGTCTTTGGTATTTTTCAAAAAAAAAAAATTTATAATTATTAGAAACTAAAAATTCAACAAGTGTATTATTGTTTTAAGAGAAAGTTCTTTAGGGCAATATTGATATTGTTCTATGAACATGAAAGAAATTGAAATTTTTAAGATAAGATGTGGGATCATTTGTTGCTCAAAAAGTCCCCCCCCCCCCCCCCCCCCCCCCTCTTTTTAGAGCGTTGACATTAATTTTCTTATTGAAATTTTATGGACTAGTACAAAATGTGAATGAGGAAGGGAGTTGAAAAAACTCAACTTATATTTTTTTCTTTTATTTTTTTACTTTTGAAATTATGACCATAATATTGCGGGCACCTGATCTGTCCTTTTCCTTGTATTTGAAGGCTTTAGAAAGAAATCAAATCGTTAAATGAATATGTGTGGTGAGAAAACTTGTAGGTCATCTCTTAAAGACAATTTGATGCTGGTCAATTTAGTTAGTTGCCTAGTTGACTTCATTTTACTACACATAGCCCCAAAAACAAAAACAAAAAAAAGAAAGAGATAAAGCTTATTTAAAAAAAAAAAAATCAAATACCAAAATTGGCTTCATTTTAGTATTTGATTTTATTGAAACTTGAAAATATTTCTTTCTACATACATGGATTAGAGAACAAACATTTCGGTGGAGACCTCTTACACATTATGAACCCTTTAATCATATGATTCATATCCCTTCATTTATTTTAATCCGGGATTCTAAATAATTGCCAAAAACACAATGTATAAACTAGGAAAACTAATTGCATTAATATCTCTATTACACCATAGAGGTTGCAAAGAAATATGGTCCCCCCACCCTCATACACTAAAAAAGAAGGGGGGGGGGGGGGGGGGGGGGAAAGGAGGGGTCGCCTCGTTTTAAAATACCCAAAATTGCCAAAAGCCAAATTGCAAATACCAAAATCTCTGACACATGGTATTTTCCCAACTTGAAAAGAAGAAGAAAAATACTGCTTTTAGTCTGCAGCAAAAAACGAATAGTACTACTTCTTTTTGGTACTAAAAAAAAAAAAAAAAAAAAAAAAACACTAATACAAGAGTGGATTTGTGTATAAATGACTCAGATCACCGTCTCACATGACCTTCCCTATATAAGAGCGACAGTTTCCCCCACAAAAAAAGTAAAAACCTTTTTTTTTTTTTTAAATTTCTTTCCTCATTTCTCTCTCATCACACCTTGATCCGAAATGCAAACAGAGGAAGTCTCAATTCTTATATCCCAAACAAGAAATAAATAAAAATAATAATAATAAAAACTCCCTCTGCTTCTCAATATCACGCACAAAAACCCACACAACAATTCTACTTCCGTTTCTGTTTCTGTTCCCAGTTTCCATTCTATTTCTCCTCGCTTTCATGCACACACCAGAAGTTGTAGAAAGTGAGGACTGCAACTTTGATAATTAATAGCCATTCTACAACCAAATCAGAAAACAGAACGAAAACGGAAAAAGAGAAGTTAAAAAAAAAAATGGTTTTTTTCATTCCTATTATCTTCTTCTTCACTACTCTTCTCTCTTCGCCTGCAACGATTCTGTGTCTGAACCAGGAAGGTCTGTACCTCCAGCGAGTCAAGAACTCGCTGGACGATCCTGACTCGGCCCTCTTCTCCTGGAACGACCGCGACGACACACCCTGCTCCTGGTTCGGTATCTCCTGCAACCCTTCCACCAGCTCCGTCTCCTCCGTCGACCTCTCCAACGCCAACGTCGCCGGGCCTTTCCCCTCCGTCATCTGCCACCTCGAGAATCTCACCTCCCTTGTCCTCTACAACAACTCCATTAACTCCACCCTCCCTCTCGACATCTCCTCCTGCCGGAGTCTCCGCTACCTCGACCTCTCGCAGAATCTCCTCACCGGTGCTCTTCCCCACACCCTTGCCGACCTTCCAGACCTCCGGCATCTCGACCTCACTGGCAACAACTTCTCCGGTGAGATTCCCAACAGCTTCGGACGGTTCCAGAAGCTGGAGGTTATCTCGCTTGTCTACAATCTGTTCGATGGAAGTCTGCCGGCGTTTTTCGGAAATGTGAGTAGTTTGAAGATGCTGAATCTGTCGTATAACCCCTTTGTGCCGGGTCGGATCCCGGCGGAGTTCGGGAACTTGACGGAGTTGGAGGTGTTGTGGCTGACGGACTGTAGTTTGGTTGGTGAGATTCCTGACTCGCTCGGTCGGCTCAAGAAGATGAAGGATTTGGACTTGGCGATCAACAATTTGCACGGTCCAATCCCGAGTTCGCTCGTCGGAATGAGCAGCGTCGTCCAAATTGAGTTCTACAACAACTCGCTCTCCGGCAACTTCCCGCCGGGAATGTCGAACCTGACGTCATTGAGGCTCCTCGACGCCTCGATGAATGAGCTATCCGGCCCGATTCCCGACGAGCTCTGTAGCTTGCCGCTCGAGAGCTTGAATCTTTACGAGAATCGCTTCGAGGGGAAACTGCCGGCGAGCATTGCGGACTCGCCTAATCTGTACGAGCTCAGGCTGTTCAAGAACTTCCTCACCGGTGCGTTGCCGGAGAATTTGGGTAAAAATTCTGCCTTGAAATGGCTGGACGTATCGAGCAATAAGTTATCCGGCGAGATACCGGCGACTCTCTGTGAAAAGGGCGAGTTGGAAGAACTTCTGATGATACAGAACTCGTTCTCTGGCAAAATTCCGGCCAGCCTCGGCGACTGCGGGAGCTTGACACGTGTCCGGTTGGGACACAACAAGTTGTCCGGCGAGGTTCCGGCGGGCGTCTGGGGACTGCCACGAGTCTATTTACTTGAGCTCGTGGAGAATCAATTCTCCGGCTCGATAGGGAAGACCATCGCCGGCGCGACGAACCTGTCGCTCCTATTAATTTCGCGGAACAACTTTTCGGGAGAAATCCCGGACAAGATCGGTTGGGTCGAAAATCTCGTCGAATTCTCCGCCGACCATAATCGCCTCAGCGGAGCTCTGCCGGAGAGCATCCTCAATCTTGGACAGCTCGGGAACCTTGATCTTCACAACAACCAGCTCTCAGGAAAGCTCCCGAGCAAAATCGAATCGTGGAAGAAGCTCAACGAGCTCAATCTCGCAAACAACCAACTTTCCGGGAAAATCCCGGACGGAATTGGGAAACTGTCCGTGCTCAACTATCTCGACCTTTCCGGGAATCAGTTTTCCGGGAAAGTCCCTCTCGGGTTGCAGAATCTAAAGCTGAATCTCCTCAACCTATCGAGAAATCATCTCTCCGGTGATCTCCCGCCATCGCTCGCCAAAGACATGTACAAAAACAGCTTCTTGGGAAACACCGGCCTCTGTGGAAGCATAAAAAGCCTGTGTGAAAACACTACCCAGACTAAAAGCCAGGGATACATATGGGTTCTCCGAAGCATGTTCATACTCGCGAGCTTGGTGTTCGTTGTTGGTGTCGTTTTGTTTTACTTGAAGTACAGGAACTTCAAGAAGGCAAAGAGAGCCATAGACAAATCCAAGTGGACTTTGATGTCGTTCCACAAACTGGGCTTCAGCGAGTACGAGATTCTGGAATGCCTCGACGAGGACAATGTCATCGGAAGCGGCGCGTCGGGGAAAGTCTACAAGGTCGTGCTCGGCAATGGAGAAGCCGTCGCGGTGAAGAAGCTCTGGGGCGGGGCTAAAAGGGCGTGCGAAAGCGAGGATCTTGAGAAAGGCCGCGCCCCGGACGACGGATTCGAGGCCGAGGTCGAGACCTTGGGGAAGATCAGGCACAAGAACATTGTCAAGCTGTGGTGTTGTTGCACGACGAGGGACTGCAAGCTCTTGGTTTACGAGTACATGCCGAACGGCAGTCTCGGCGACTTGCTTCATAGCAGGAAAGGCGGTTTGCTAGACTGGCCTACGAGGTACAAGATTGCCGTGGATTCAGCTGAGGGGCTTTCCTATTTACATCACGATTGTGTTCCTCCGATCGTTCACAGGGATGTCAAGTCCAACAACATCTTGTTGGACGGGGATTTCGGCGCAAGAGTCGCCGATTTCGGAGTTGCCAAGGTTGTTGATATGTCCGGGAAAGGTCCTAAATCCATGTCTGTCATAGCTGGTTCTTGCGGCTACATTGCCCCAGGTAATTACTTAATTATTACCAATTACTAAATACTTAATACCGACTCAAAACACAAATTAAACTAAACTAAGCTAAACTAAGCTAAATTTTATTTTATTTTATTTTATTTTTCCTCTATGCAGAGTACGCGTACACGCTACGAGTGAACGAGAAGAGCGATATATACAGCTTCGGCGTGGTGATACTCGAACTGGTGACGGGGAGACTTCCGATAGACCCGGAGTTCGGAGAGAAGGATTTGGTGAAGTGGGTTTGCACGAGTTTGGACCAGAAAGGCGTTGATGACGTAATTGATCCGAAGCTCGAAGCATGTTACAGGGCAGAGATATGCAAAGTCCTAAACATAGGACTCGTCTGCACCAGCCCACTTCCTATCAACCGGCCCTCCATGAGAAGGGTCGTCAAAATGCTGCAAGAAGTGGGCATGGAGATTCACCCGAAAGCCAACAAGAAGGATGGCAAGTTGTCCCCTTATTACTATGAAGACACTTCAGATCTTGGCAGTGTAGCTTGAATATTTTTTTTTTATTTTTTTCAAGATAATTATTAAGTTTTTTTTTATTATTTTTTGGTTGATTTGGGTTTTTTTTTTTTTTTTTTTTTAAGCTTAAGTACTTTCCTTTTATTCTTTTTTTTCTCCCCCAAAATTTGTTCCCCCTAATCCCAATTGGTGATTGTTTTATTCCAAGTAGTTGGGACAGGGGAAAAAGAAAATTTTGAGGCGAGTTTAGATTAGGGGGTGAAGAAAAAAAGAAAAAAAAGGAAAAGGAAAAGGAAAATGTGGTGGGTAGTACAAAAGGAGGGTGGTGTATTGTTCTATGCTGTAAATTAACCATCGGAATTTTTCTGCTGCCACATGTGTGAGAGTTGGATGCATAATGCATTAACAGCTCTGCCTTAGAAGTAGTTGTGATTTCTAAATGAAGTCACTCGGGGTGCTTTTTTTTTTTTTTTTTTTTTAAATTAAATTGTCGGGTTTATGAGAAAGAACTAGTGTAAAATTCCAAATTAATATTTTTGAATTTTTTTTTTGAATCCCTAAATATTAAATGAGAATCTGAAAATTTAGCTTTCCAAATTGCATATCCTTTGGTGTGATGGTTGTTATTCCGGGCTAAATGCATTTGACTAGTTATGGTTGCGACATTACACCCGCCGCACACACACACACTTATACAAGCATACACATATACACACATATATATAGTAGTGAATAATAATACCATGTCAACCAATGATAGATAACAAACAGCTGTATATATCAATTAATAAGTTTGTTAGGCCCTCCATGTCCCGTCCCCTTGTGTTAGAAGTGAAATTGGCTTTAAACCAGACCACTCGCTCCTCTATCATATGCTGCTCTGCCTCCCCCCTTTGATTTCTGTGTCTCTGGGGCCTCATGCCTTTGTACTCCCTTTTGCTTTTTTTTTTTTTTTTTTTCCAATTCATGCTTGGCTGGCATGGCTCTGCATAAATATATATATATATATATATATATTACTGATTTTTTTTTTTTTTGGTAGCATGATTAGATGCTATTATTTTTGTAGCTGATGGAATATGTACTAATTCAATAGTCCTTTACCCTAGTTGCTTCCCGGTTTTATCAAATTAGTAAATTGATCCCTTGGTTGAAAGATTCAGATAATATCCAATAGGTACCTCGTAATTTAAAAAAAAACATTATTTTGCCCCGACTGATTGCACCAAAATCAGTCGAAGCCAAAGAAATGTTTCATTTTATCTTTCTTGATTAGTAGTAGCTTGTTGTTCTTGTATCCGTTAATGAATTCTCCAATATCAAAAAAAAAAAAAAAAAATCATTCTTTCAACAGTATTAGCTTAAAAACATGCTAATGAGGAAAAAAAATTTTGAAAGACAGAATAAAAAATAAAAAATTTAGACGTATTAAAGTGCGAGAAGTTATAGCTGTAGCAATGTCTCCTTTTTCATGGTTATAAGAAGTCTTGGGATCGGGAGTGTTGAAAAAAAAAAAAAAAAAAAAAGAAGGTAAGCAGCCAAAAAGGATGTTAAAAGGATATTACTTCCATTGGATATATAATTGCATCATTGCTAGAGAACAATAAGTTACTTTGGGAATGGATATGTGCGGTACCCACAAAGTGCACTATTCTTTGGCTTTCTGCTAAATAAATTTTTGGAGAGACACTATTCTTCAAATCGAATTGTTTAAAAAAAAAAAAAAAAGATAAAAAGATAAAAGAAAATTGGGCTGTTTGCAAGTCATAAAAAAGCAATGCTAGGGAACAGTAGTGATATTTAACATCACTCACTAATAGATGATGAGTCTCATAACATGAGATCACCAGTGGGGTCTATGTCTTGTTAGAACCATCTTCTCTAGCATTTTTCTATTAAGTTGCTACTAGCAATGCCAAAACGAAGCAAACAGCTTTAAAGACTGAGTATAGCTTGAGGTCCGAGAAAGGTAATTTAGATTGGTGTATTATGAAACTGGCCTACCGAAATGTACTAGTAGCTGTACTGGCAAAGTGGGTGAAAGAGAGTATCGTTTAAATTTGTCAGTTATTTCTTTTTCTTTGCTTATATATATATATATATACATACTTCCAAGTTCACCTGTAAACGCAAATCTCCAGAGCTGCTGCTAAGATAGCAATATATATATGTGTGTGTGTGTGTATGTATATGCGAAGACTGATGGTACGTATTAAATGCCAACAGAGCTGAATCGTGTCGGTTTGGTGCAGTGTAATAATGATAATTCTTGGCAAAGAATGATCCGATGGCCAATACACCATCTCTTTCTGAATCTGAATCCCTTTTTTTTTAAGTGCAGACAAATAACTGCTCACCCTCTGGTTGTTGGGTCCCTAAATGGACCATGCATGTTGAGAAAAAAAGTAAATTATAAAATCTGATCTCCTCCCACCACTCTGATTGGACCAACTCCAACTTGGAAGTTTTCAATTTCAAATCTCTCACGCACTACGCATGGTTTTTATTTATAATGTATAGGCTTGGATAGGAGCTTTATTGTTAAGGCTGAGAGTGAGGCCAAGAACAGCCTCGATCTCAAGCCGACATAATTGAACTTGAACCTCTTCTAAAGCTGCTGCTGGCTAACCACATACACTGCATTGTTCACCATATGCTGCCAAACTCAGGGTTAAAAAAAAAATAACAAAAAATTGTTCTGTCACTTGGCTTTGTGCGGTTAAAATATTAGACGTTCTCAATGGGTAAAAACAATATGCGTAAGATTTACAATGGGTTCACCTTTTGTTGAAGAAAGAAGTCCATTTTCGGTCATTGCAGTAATTTATTATGTTGAAAAATAATATTGTAAGAGAAAATCACACCTTTCAGAACCTCTTTGTTCTTTTTTTCTTCTCTAACTTCTCTCTTAACCTTGAAAAAATAAAATGCTCCCTTCTAACTTGCACGGCGACCTTACCGTGAAGGTTGGTTCACGTGTTGTCACTATGTTAGAGTAAAAATTAGTTTCACTCACTCAATAGGTGCGGCGGTTCGGATGTGTTTTCTTCTTCTTACAAGATGAGTTTGAGGTTCGATAGTGCAGAACCCCCCACCCCATTATAAGCCCCGATTAATGAATTGACTTGTGTTGAGTTTGCATGTGGTGGTGGTAATGAATCTGAATCCTTCAAGTAAAGTTAGGTCAGGCACTTTGGTACCAACAATAAATAAAAGAAGAATATATGCATTTTTATGTCATCACATGTATATAATAGTACTAGAAACACCAACTATAATCTCAACTTTTTTAGTACTAACTTACGTATTATATTTTTATTAGTAGATACAATTATTGAAGAAACAATATTTTAAACACTTATCAATAATAAAAAAATAAATAAAAACTCGTATATCACATAGGTTGGTACTCAAAAGTTGAGATTATAGTTGGTGTCCTTAGCATTTTTCATATGTATATATAGAAATTTTTTTGTATCTGGTACCGAATATCATCAGACACTTGTAATTTTCTGTTTAGACACTTGCAATAACTAGTTGATTTATATGTAATTTATTATTTAGAACATTATAACTTATTAGCTTTTTATTTAGAATCTTGTCACATGATATTAGTTAAAAAAATATTAAATTAGAATCATCAGATTTATACAACGTATCATAAAAAAAAAGTTATCACTTAGGGAGGATGTCGGATAACAACCCCTTTATATTTATATATATATATATATATATTTGTTTTGATGATTTTGATCCACTTCGATAGAATTTGACAGTTAGAAAAAGCGCAACATTTGTTAGACGTTAAATTAAGAGGTGGTTTGGTTTTAGCTTTTGCTTCGAGAAGTGGTAGTTATCTTCAGTTTTAATTCCATCACGCAATTTCCAATATATGTGAAAGAAGTACGTTAATGGGTGCAGTAGTCCAAGATAGAATGGACTGGCCACAATGGCACAAGGGCCTGAAGTCAGTGTCTTGTTGTCCCGGAATAGTAGACAGTCCAAAATAGAACAACGGCCTGCAACTACTTGTACTTGTGTCAATAAAGCATTTGGGCTTTGTTTCTGTTGCCCATATAATTGTCTTGTTTGTGACTGCTTTAGTCCACAAAATCCATTTTACCACCCAACAGTTCAAGGCAAAAAAGGAGATTAGCAAGAATGCCATAAATTTAACACTTTCTTATAATTTTATCATTTATAAGAATAAAGTTGATAATTTTATCATTTCATAATATTTAATTAAACAAATAAATAAATAAATAGCTAATAGATAAAAGTACTCATATCTTTTTATTTATTTTAATTTTTATTTATTGGAATTTTTTTATATATCTCCAACTCCGTTCACCGGCCAGTCGTCGGTCACTAACCGGTCACTGTCGCTGGTTGTCATAATTTTTTTTTATTTCAACAAAGATGATAAGATGTATCATGCTCCGCTCGTCAGATTTTTTTTTTCATATTTCAACAGAGGATGACCAGATATATCTGACTCTAATCATTAGCGTTGTTGTTGGTTGCTAGAGAGATTCTATTAGAATCCAAAATGAATTTTGATAGAATTTATATTTTTTGGATTTTAACAAAGATGGCCGGACGTATCCGGCTCTGATAATCAGAGAGATTCTGTTAGAATCCAAATAGATTCTCCTAGAATCCGAGAAGGCAAAGTGGATTCAGAGAGAATGCTAAATAGGCAAAACGGGTTCTGATACAATACAAAACGGCTGAATTTTGATATAATGCAAAACATATTATATCAGAATACAACATGAATTTTATCAGAATGCAAAATGGATTCTACTAGAATCTGAGGAGGCAAAACGAATTCTGATAGAATGCAAAATGGATTCTATCAGAATTCAAGTTTTGGATTATACCAGAATTCGAGAAGGCAAAATGAATTCTGATAGAATATAAAACATATTTTATCAGAGTGTAAAATGAAATTTATCATAATGCAAGTTTTGGATTCTACCAGAATTCGAGAAGGTAAAATGGATTCTAATAGAATGCAAAACGAATTTTGATGGAAATGCAAAATGAATTCTGATTAATGTAAAATGGATTTTGATAGAATCCAAAACCGATTGTAATAGATTTTTTTTTCGCATCTTCGGTTGAAAATACAAAATCATTATATATGTTTATTTTCCCCCTATAATACCAAAAATTTTCTCGGCAAACAAACAAAACCGATAAAATGGACAAAAAAATTTCTCGCAAACAAACGGACCCAAGAAAACCGACAACAACTCACTAAAATACAAACCAAACCAACAAAAATAAATTTTCTCAGCAAACAAAACACCAAAAACAAGCAAATTATTCACAAGAAGAATAACACAAGCCTCCAATGAATTCTATCAAAATGTTCAAGTACTTTTCCAAAGTTCACAATACTAAAATCATCAAATTCAAAATTGAACCTAGACATACTCTAACCTTACCGGAGAGATTCTATTAGAATCCAAAATGAATTTTGACAGAATATATATTTTTTAGATTTTAACAAAGATGGTCGGACGTATCCGGTTCCGGTTGCCGGAAAAATTTTGTTAGAATCCAAATTGGATTCTGCCAAAATACCTTTTGAATTCTATCAGAATGCATTTTGATTTCTGCTAGAATATCTATGTATTTCAGATTATGCCAGAATACCTTTCCGATTCTTTCATAATGCCTTTTGATATAATCAATTGTACATATTAGCACTCAGCGCATACCAATTCTCTAAAAACAGACGTAATTTTGATTCAATTTTTTTTTTGTATCAATGACTAAAAAAAAAAAAAAAAAAAAAAAGTCTTATTTTATGCAACTTGTAATAATTGAAATTTTTCTTACCAAAAATCAAAGTTTAGTTAGATTGCTTTAGTTTATTTTACTTTTCAAGCCAGTTTCATTGCTTTGTAATAGGTATGTCACAGACTTGGCGTCAACAAAAGAAACCAATTTGGAGAAAACAACATCAAAATGTATCTCTTGAATGCATGATTGGGGAATATCTCTTCACATCAAACTAACTTGTCTTTTGATAAATTAATTACAAACTCTAATTTAAATATGTATACAATATCACTTTCCAAATTAATTCAGTGCATCACTGTTAGTGTTATATTGGGAGATCAACAGAAAGATTCTTGGAAGAATTAATTAATGACTAACTAAAAAGCTAGTATTATTATTTATAACCTGTAATAACTGAAAATTTTCATACCCAAATCAAAGAAAAAATATTTTAGTATCAAAACTGGTAATTATAACCAAAATACAATTTCAAGCATATAAATGTCTCTATTGGAAGCTCAAATCGACCCTGAGTGTTCGTGAGCATTGCTTCTGGATTAGAACTCACAAAACGGCCATATGCCTCCGCTTCATCATTCAAAAACAAAAAGCTTGAAAATCACATAATCAAATCTTCGAATTACAAATCCGCCCTCGGACGCCACGATCTCAGTCCTCGCCGGAGATCGAGCGATTTGTTTATTTGCCGGACCGGATCTGGTCACTTGGATGCCGTGATTCGAAGCGCCGGTTGCGAGGTTTTGTAGATCGAAGCCTTCCGTGAAAACTGGTGTGGGAGGTGGCACCGGAGGGCGACGAGGTAGCTTGGCGGATGCCGGTGCGAAGGTCGGCACAGCGGATCGCTAGCAACCGGCGAGTGACGGCACGGGGGCGGATCGGTGAAGGCTCGGAGGAGACCGGCCGGAGTCGGAATGGGGACGCGACGTGTCTGGCACGGTGGCTGTTGGGCGGCTTGCACAGAAAAGAGAGAGAGGGAGGGGAAGAGCACAGAGAAGAGAGAGAGAGATAGAGAAAGAGAGCTGAGAAAGAGAGAGCGTGTGAGAGAGAGAGAGAGAGAGAGAGAGAGAAGTTAGCGGAAGAGTTTTAGAGAGAGAAAGAGAAGTGATGATGTGAGTCATATATTTAATTAGGGGTAAAATCAGAAATTCAGAGAAAAAATAAATTAAAAATATATAAAATGATAAAATTATAGGTTTTAATATTAAAAAATGTAAAATTATAAGGAGGTATGTAATTAAGGGCTATTTTTCTAATTTTTTCAGGCAAAAAATGTATGACAATGGGTTTTCACAAGCCCATTATTTAGGATTAGGCCGATGGAAAAAAGGGAAAAAGAAAAGAAAGAGAGAAGGTTAGAAAAATGCTCTCTTAAAGATTGTGGATTACATACATTAATTTCAACACTATATAACAAGATTTATAACTTACTCTCAACGTAAGAGTTACATTTTAACAGGTGCAACGATAACTATTCATTTTGAACTGAATTCGTATCTGAGAGAGAGAGAGAAATGAATGCATACGGATCTTGAAAAGCTGAGAATTTAAATTTAAATTTGATTTTGATTCAATTTTTTCCAATCAAAACTTTTGCTGGCATAAATGTCAAAGTCATTTAGTCCATCAATGACTCACACTATGAGATTCATGACTCACGATGACTCATCATCGTCACGATCTTGCTGACAATAAAGTTCTAAATTAAAGTTCTCAAATTTGTCGTTCCGATAACACATTTGTTTTTTACTGACATGTTTATTAACAAGGGGTAATTTAACCATTAACAAAAAAGTTTTGTTGTGTTGGTTAACAAAACCAAGCCAAAAGGGAGGATTTTAACATGATTTACCAACACACAGAAGGTTTACAACATTCTTGAAAACGTGATATGAAACACCACATTCATTTGAGAAACCACAGGAATTTTGTGTAGCTAATCCATAGTCCTAAATTACTGGTATAATATATATATATATATATATATATATCATTAGTACTCTAGTTGACAAGTGGATGACCATTTAACTTTTTAAATAAAATAAAAGGAGTAAAAAGAACGAGTAATGTAGAATATATTAAAAAAATTCTATGATAAAATACAATTTTTCACCACAAGATCACATCATATTAAAAACAGGAAGAAAATATAACAAGATAATTTAATTTAACAAAATTTCGACCATTCAAAATTATACCTCACCAACATAGTAATGGTCTGTTGGAATAATACATTCACTTGGTTTGGATGTCCCCTTTAATCATTGTAATTAAAATTAAAATGTGTGTTTAGATTGTTTATATTGAATAATCATTCTAATATGTACTAGAGAGAGAGAGAGAGAGAGAAAGATAGTATATGATGCGATTCACAAAAATAGATAGAGAAAATGAATGGATAAATAGTAAAATAAGTAAGTATTCTGTTTAAATGAATGTGTAATTCAAACACAATATATGGAGAAATGAAATAAATATTAGAGTAATTGGTTCAGAGGTGACAGTTCGGTCCCCCTTTTTTTTTTGGTCGAGATAATCCTAAATTCTTATTTTTTGGCCATTCCAATCATTTTCATTTGGTTTCGTTAAAAAACTCACTGAATGATCACGTGAGAAGCATGTTTTGTGCTTTTTGAAGGAAAATACCCCTAAAAAGATGAAAATACCCTTGTTTATATTATTACAAAAAAAAAAAAAAAAAAAAAGGAGAGACCTTTATCTTTCTCCCCTCCCTCCCTCCTTCCCCCTCCCCCCCCCCCCCCCCCCATGCGATTTGAATTTTACGCCCACCCCCTCCAGCGCTGCAATTTTAGCCCCCCTGATAGCTGCGATCTGGGTTTAGGACCCCTCCGGCACGATCTGAGTTTTAGCTCCACCCGCCCCCCCCTCCCCCCCCCCCCCCCCCCCCGATGTCGGTTCCCCCCCTTGCACCGCCGTCTTCTTTCCTCCTTCCCCCCCTGGCCACCTTCTTCTCCGTCGCTGCCCCCTCCCCTGTGGATAGGGTTTTTAGAAATGGAGAGAGAGAGAGGGAGGAGTGAGAAATTTTTTTTAATTTTATTTTGTTAAATAAATTATTATTAAATTAATAAAACACTCTCACAAATTAGATCACATGCATTGCACATGACTAATTCCGTTAAAAACTTAACGGTTTTAGATGGAAATGGTTGAAATGACCAAAAATTAAGAGTTTGGGATTATCTCAATTAAAAAAAAAAAACAGGAACCAAATCGTCACGTTCAAAAGAATTCATGGATTATTTAAGTCATTTACTCTAAATATTATATTATATTACGAAAGGTAGATTTTTATATCCCGGCCCTTTTAATTATTAGTCATCACAATTAACTTTTTCATTGTGGATTTGTGCAAGAGAAGACAAAATAGAAGTGGATGACCAAAATAAACAGGTGAAATTGCAATCGCCAAGTTGGGTTTACTTTGCACCCTATAAAGTTCAAAACAATGGGACAAAACTTCGGTTAGCATAAAATCAAAGTAATAGCCCAATCATCAAGCAAGACCGACGTAAGGACGACTAGAAATAACCATTAATTTGGTCCCAAATGGACAAGGCAAAAGTTATTAATTAGCATACGTCACTTTATATTGGAGAATATAAGCTTTCAAAAAGCCATTTGTAATAACATGTCACTATAAAACATTGTCATTCTCATAGTAGCGTAGGGGAGGCGGCCAACCATTAACCAACATTTGCTACTTCTTTACTATTAGTGCCAAAATTCCAACTTTCTCACCCATCCACCCCAAATTTTTCAAAGAAATATAACCCCACCATTTGATTTTTCTTTTCATAGTTTTCTCTCTTTGATTTTTTCATACTTTTCATCCACCATTTTATTTTATTTTATTTTTCTCTCTTTGATTTGATCATTCTTGTGTACTTCAATACACACACGCGCGCGTGCGTTTATATATATAAACTACATAACCCTTTTCCCCAGACCACAATTTTCTTGACCGTCCAACCTCTACTTCTCTTCCCTTCTCCACCACTCAATAAATATACATATACATATACATATACATATACATATATATATATATCTCTATATATATAGTGTATATACAAAAGCCTCTGAAAAACCTCTTTGCATATGCACATATATACATCACAATTCACACAGACATGAGTCACAGCCAGAGTATTGCCTATGACTTTGTCTTGGCTCTCCTCTCTACTTGTATCCTTGTTCTCCTCATAATTCTAGTCCTCACACTATTCTGCAATAAGAAACCGGTCATCAACCAATCCCGAGATCAAGAGCTCCTTCCCATCAAGGCCTCAGCGACGTCGTTTCCTCTAACCAACATAGACGCGGCCACGGACGGCTTCAGCCGCCGCAGAGTCATCGGCGAGGGCCGCTTAGGAACCCTATACGCCGCCGTTTTCGAGAGGGGAGAGCTTGTCGCCGTCAAGCGGATTCATCCAAGGCTAGTCTTGAGCAATGCCGGTTTCGGATTCTCCACGGTTCTCAAGTCTCTCTCCTTGGCTCAACACCCCAACATAGTACAAATCATAGGCTTCTCGGAGGCACCGGGGGAGAGAATCATAGTGTCAGAGTTTGTAGGCACAATAAGCTTGGAATTCCACTTGCACCAAAACCCGGACGGCGTTTCGCTATTGGATTGGAGCCGGCGTGTCGCTATCGCAGCCGGGGCTGCGAGAGGGCTCGAGTACTTGCATGAGGGCGTGGCGCCAAATATAGTTCATGGATGCGTGAAGCCTTCCAATATTTTGATTGATGAGAATTTTGTTGCTAGGGTATGTGATTATGGCCTCACTTTTTTGGGACCAAGGGAGAGAAGAGGTCTAGTGGGGTATCTGGATAGTGAGTATTGGGGTGAGAGAAGCGGTGGGGCTTCTAAAGAGAGTGATGTTTATGGATTTGGTGTCGTTTTGTTGGAGATTTTGAGTGGGAGAAGATGTGAAGAAGGGTTGGTCGTAAAGTGGGGTTTGCCTTTGATTAGGGAAATGAGGTTGAACGAGTTTTTAGATCCTAGACTTGGTATTCCTCCCAATGTTAAGCCTCTTGTTAGGTTAGCTAAAGTTGCTTTGGCTTGTGTTGGTAATTCTCGGAAGAGTAGGCCTTCTATTGGTCAAGTGGCAACTATTTTGAGTAGCTTGGAAACGGAGGTTTGTCTTTGATTTTTTTTTTTTTAAATTTTTTTTAAATTTTTTTTAAAGAGGTGGTTGAAGTTGATTTGGTTTAATATTGATCGCTCTCTAGAATCATCTCTTTATCCCAATTTCAACCACACCTTTGGTAGAAATTTTTGAGATAAACTTGACATGTATATAAATGTGATTTGTCAGCATTATATATTATTATATATTATATATATTAGGATGTCAAACAATTTCTTTTCTTGTGGAGTGATCAGGACATCATTTTTCAAGAAATTCTACACATTTATCAATCGATGTGGTATATTCTTAATTAGAAGAGTTCCATAATTTAGGATTTTAAAAATTTCTTATAAGTATGAAATATTATTAAATTATGCTAAATTATCACATATATTTTTTATCCTATATTCTATTGAATATGGGGACCTTATTGCAAAATTATTTATAGTAACAAGAGTAGAGGATCATATATTATTAAAAATTAAGAATATTTATCAAAGAAAATTATAAAAACAACCTCTAAAATAAACATATGTTTATTATTTTTTTTCTAACTCTTGATACTTATTTAATTTTTTACTCTTGATATTTATCTAATTAGAAAAAAAAAAAAAAACTGAAACTTTTGTGACAAGACTTGTAGCAGAAGAAATTCGATACTTTAGGGGAATTTGACTGTTGACCAAATCGTATTATGATTCATGTGATAATTCTATGAGCCAGTTAGTCATTGCATATATGGCAATGCGTATGAGATATATATTTTGTTGAAAGCGGAGGAAGGAACGTTCGTTGAAATGGAGAGATGGGACGGCGTCTTTTGTCCGTTTTTTGGCGGTGAATTATATTATCTTTTTTCTTTTGTATTCCGTGTTGAAATAAGCGATCTCTTTAGGTACTTGAAAGGGACACATTTCTTCTTCTTCATTTCTTTTTCCGTCTTTTTTATTTGCTTTCAAATCCATGTCTTTATCTGTTAATTGGTCTTTTTCTCTCTTGCCTGATATATATATATATATATATATATCTCCATCATTTCACCATACAGCTTCTGCAAAATCATGCATTATATAAATTATAATGTAATATTTCTTATGATATATTATACGATTTCTAATCATTATATCCTATTTAAATCATATCAAACAAAAAATATTTATACCTATGATTGAAAAACAAAGCCTAAATATTAGTGGTGTTTTTTTTTTTTTTTTTAATAAGATCTTATAGAAAATCTCCTTATTATTATTATTATTATTATTATTATTATTTACACACACATATCTTTATCTCGTATTCAATACGGAACCATTTGTTTAATTTGGTTGGTGGTGTTTTACTGCTCTTTTACCCTTAAATAAGGTAATACCAATCGGAAGAAAGTTTGTGTTTCTCGGATGTTGCTTTACTTTAATTAATATAACGTCATTTTACATTAATTGCTTACAAAGTCGTTGTTACAGTATTCTTCAAGTCCCTAGCTAATAACTATATATATATATTTTATATATTTAACTTTTTCTGAGTATCTTAACCTGTTACTAGATATTCAAGATTAACTTACTTACCAAAAAAAGATATTCAACATCAAAAATAAACCTTCCATAATACAAGCACTAGAACTATAAATTGCCACTTATGCTCGTGAAAAATGGTGAAGATATTCCGGTAGGTGTACAGATCGGAGTGGTGGGTAGGGGTGTTCTATTTATAGGTTCACTTGCTCTTGTTATCCAAATATTTTTTTAACACCACTTATAGGTTCACTTGCTGATCTGGTTATCCAAAGATTTTTTATTATCGTAAATTTTTTTGGTCCCTGTGTTAAGTTTGTTTAATCTCTTATTTTCCACTCGAGGGGAAAAAAGGAAATTGAAAATCCAATCAAATATCTTCCCGGGTGATGAGGAGGAAACCCTTTTGGTTGATTCTAGTTAGGGTCTGTTTGGAACACCAATTGGAGTATGAGTTTTGTAGTTTTTTTTTTTAAATTTATTTGTTGAAAATGTGTGTTTAGTTGAAATTTAAATTGAAGACGAATTGTGATATTTAGCGTACCTTATGTGTTCCAGAAAAAAAAAATATCGATCTTATTTATATTATCTCATCGTTTTGATCATTTAGACACAAAAATTATTTTGCTTGCGTTTAAATTGCCGGTTAGAGATGAAATTTTTAAGTTAGAGTTGGTTGACTTTTCAAAAACTAGTTATAATCTTTGTTCAATTTTCAGAAAAAGATAAAAACTGATATGAAAAAGTACAATTTGATTGAAGTTAAACTTAAATCCCAAACGAAACCTTCATTTCAACTTAAAATAATAAATTTATAGACTTTATAAAGCTGAGTTTTTTTTATTTATTTATTTAAATGAAAGATAGAAAATAAGATATATGGATTTGAAATAAGGTGGCAAAACAAGCGAAATTTAAGAGGGGGGGGGGGGGGGGGGGGGGGGGAAATAGTTCCTTTGTTCCAAACACATCCTAAATTTTGAGTATTATTAAAGCTTATTATTGTCGTTTCCTTTAAGGTTGGTTTTGGCGTCATTTTCACTATTGTTTTACACGTCGTTTGTTAGCTTTAATTTATAGTTAGTGTCGTTTTTCTGAGACTGAATTTGAGCAATGATACATTGAAATCAAGGAGAGTCCACTCTTTCTCTTCCCTCTCGCTGCATCACCGGGCATGGTTAGAAAAATATACAAAATAAATAAATAAAACTGGGATTTTCCCTTAATGATCAATCTGCATGTGGCCTGTCCTCTAAGCAAAATCTGATTGCCAGGCCCATGTTTTTTTTTTGGGGGGGGGGGGGGGTGGGGTGTGTGGGTGTGGTGGTGGTTCTGTCAGTGTTAAATATATCTTATAATTCAGAAGAAAATTGCACTGGCTATATTAGGTGTTGTGCAATAATTGTCACAATCGGACATTCAAATTTTATAAGTTGATTTTAATCGTATAGAAAAGAAATTATTCAAGATACCAGAAATACCACTAAAAAGGCATAAGGTTATTTGGTTGGTGGGGTTTTGGGGTAGGTTGCAACCTTGCAGATGCGATCCCATCTTAAAAAAAAAAAAAAACTCATGCCGGTTTGTTACGGAAAAGGATTATCATACTAGGTTATTATAGATAACCTATTGCAGACCTCATATCTATATATAGACGTAGCATCTAAAGTCACCTGATACTGAAGGTTGTTTTACCGTTGGTAGCCTACCGTATTATGGTGATATCTTATTGAGAAGTCCTGGGGTGAGGGATCGATTATTGTGGTAATTAGAAGAAGGTGGGGGAAGAATGATGAGAAAGAGAAAAAGAAAGAGGGAAGATAAAAATATATAATTATAAACCATAAGGGTAAAATTTTCCTCACAATCTTTAGGATTTCATGGCATTTAATCTGAAAAACTTTTTTTTCTTTCCTAAGAAAAAAATCGATCTAACACCCATTCTAGGGTTGTTCATTATATAGTTCAATACCAAACTGTTAGTTTGGTGGGACGAACAAAATTTTGACATGGAGAATATTCACACCAAACCTATATTGTTCAACTCCATTCAATGGTATAGCCAGACATTTTTTTTTTCAGGAGACTGTGAATCAAACAAGAAGTTTGAACTAAAATTACAATACTAACCATCATTTATTTATTTATATTTTTGGTGTTTCCTAAATGAACTTTATAAAGAGTTTAATTTAACTTTAAAGTTTAGAGTTTAAAAAATAGAGTAGTATGTACTGAAAAGAGTCACTGAAAATGACAAGGGGGTGTCGATCTTAATAAAACATTTAAGAATAGATAAATAAATAAATAAGACAAGGCGGCCAAAATTTGACAAATGATAGCTTGGACAAATTTACTTGTACAAAATAAGAGTGCGTAGTCTCACACCAAACCTAGTCTCTAATAAATGATTTTCTGTTGTGGTAATTTTCTTCCTCCATAACAATAAAAAGAACCCTTAAACTCTATCTAGTAGAAAGGAAATCTCTATCGTTTTGTGCATTTAAGAGTGACACTAAATAGATCTGATAGTAAGCAGAACAATGCATTAATCCAAATACATATATTTATATACATATATTTTACACTCTTAATTAGAAATTTTTCTTAATGTACAGCGTGAACAACAAATCATATATCAGTCTCATGATGCTAAAATATAATATCAATTGCCTAACCAAGACTCAGTGAGATCATTATAAATACACACACACACACACACATTTATATATATATTTAGTGCTATAGATTGTAGTGCTAATAGTACAGTCCTTCACAAAAGGAGGGTTTTCTGCGTCTTCAAGGAGGTTGGTGCATCTATATATGTCTCTTTGCCCTCATTATCGGGAAAAGAATATGTATCTAGGCATATTCTACTAGTCAGTTAAAAGAGATAATTTTTTTTTTCTCTTTTTTTTAATGATAGGGGAGACTCCTAATTTATAGTGAAGATTTGTTTAGTTACTGGATTTATTTCTCAAGTCAGTTTATAAGTGGAAATACTTTTATGTCGTATAGTATATATTTTTAACGTGGGCGTACCTTACTTATGCTCAACATATATATAAATGAAACCAATAAAACTGGAAAGATAATTTAATCATGGCAGCTCAAGATGCATGTATTGTTTCTGTCTCTCTCTTTCTCATTAATCCTTTGATGGATAATTAATAGGAATTAGCGACGGATAAGTAAAGGGTAAAACAAAATGATAAATTCTTTTCCAATCATCACTTTCAGAAATTACTCTATTAATTCCGTACGAAAGAGAGCCAGCATTTATAATTGACAAGGCAATGTAATGCAATCAATGGAAAAGGCTAATAATAGCTAGCCCTTTGTAATAGTATAGCTCACGTAACTTAACATTAAAGAAATAACTTAATATCTAAAGTGTTACAAGTTAAAATTTTTTCATATTACTTAGGGGGAGTTTGCATATCAGTTCAACAGTTGAACTGTACTTTTTTTTGTTTTTTTCTGAAATTTTTATTTGTCTTTTCTGAAAAAGTCAATAAAAAATTATTTTTAAATTTAAAAATATCAACTCAAACCGTTTCACCAAACAAACCCTTAGTTACTGGATTGTTATGATTATGTGAATTAGGTATCCTTTTCTCTTGATTTAACCTTTAGAGATAAGTACTTCTTAGGACATGACACGGTGACATGACACGAAATAAATGGTCTTCAACTGCATGTTTAAAAATTGGATCGAAATTTGGTTGACACGTTTAACCAAAAAATAAACGGGTCAGAAACAGGCTAACATGGTTAACTCGATCGTTTAACCCGTTTATTAGATTGGGTCGTAAACGAACTAACACGACCCAATCCATTTAAAGCCAATATGTATAAAATTTCTCACTATATTTTTATTAAAAAAACCATAAAAACAACAATATATAAAAGCCTAACCCTAAAACTCGTTTATGTTTTATTATAAAATATGTTTGTCTTAATTATTATAGATATTTTTTATTTCTAGTTGTTAGTTTTATATTTTATATAAATATGATGAGTTTCTTGTATTAGTGAATTCAGAATTTTAAGTGATTTTTTATCCAAAATTTTCGTGTTAAATGGGTTAGAAACCAGTTTTCATGTTAAATGGGCCATAAACGGGTTTTTTCGTGTTAAATAGGTCATGAACGAGTTTGTTTTTGTGCCAACCCGTCGTGGCTCGTTTAATAATCGTATTCGTATGTCGTGTTGTGTTACCCATTTATTAAGGGACAATAGATTTAGACCTTACCCATTTATATCATGTTACGTGTGAGGGTTGGATTGTTATAATGTTTATAAGTGAATTGGTTTAACATAAAGAAATCTACAACAAAAGAAGATACCAAAACCAATTTCTTTTTTGTCCCTTTTCAAGTCTTCCTTGTTGGCGAATCTTTTACGTCTGAAAACTCGTTCTATTCCAGATGCCGCCGCCCATATATTTGGAATTATACGATTCTACGGCCTCAACTAAATTCCCAAACAAGAAGAAGGAAAATATAGTGTAATTGGGGGCAAAGTCAAATTCATGTTGACGGAAATTCAAAGACTCATTGATCTTTCAAAGTCATCCTGACTAAGTTATTATAAGAGATATTGATGTTAAATAACAAAAGGCATAGATAGATGACAAAATATAAACAATGATATCAATAAGGACCTTAAATCAATTGACTTGCCCTTCTCCCTATATATGTACATATTTAATATGTAAATGAGTAACGCTAGGTATATCAACTTTAATTTTAATTTTTTGAATATCAACTCACATGTTATATTTTCATTGATATATGTAATTAATTGATATGTCATTACTTTAAACACTTATCATTAAAAGAACAACAACTCATATATCACATAAATTGATATTTAAAAATTAATATTAGAGTTGGTGTCATTAATATTTATTATGAGCGCATTTTCAGCGAAGGTAAGTGAAAACAACTGCCAATGTTTCCTACAAGTAATCGACGGGCAAAAGTCGTTGATTCCCACGCATTGTTTAAGATTTGGAACTTTGCTAACTTTATTTATTTTATAACTGAAATTGGTACTTTGCTAAATATTAAAACTATTTAAATTCTTATCTTCATGTACATAGATATACACATTTTCTCCTTTGCACTCAAGACTCTATCATAAGTTTGTCAAATTTCGTATTATTAGCTTTTTTGACCCTTACGATGGGTTTTCTTTTCCTTTTCCCCTTTTTATTTTTTGTTTTTTTGTTTTTGTTTTTTGGGTTATATGTGAATTCGATAACCTTATTATTCAAGATTTTCTTATTCAGTGGTTTATGATCCAAACCATAGTCCCTACGTATGATGTATGACGTATCAATTTCCATAAATAAATAAAAAATTCTCCTGTCAAACTATTATGATATTTCATATAAATTAGGGAGAATTTCATTGTGAGAATTCTTTATTGGTAAAACTTTGTTTTAGTTGTAAGATTTATATTATTAAGTTATGCTAATATTGTCTGTGTGTATATATATTTATTTATTTTGAAATGATTTTCATTAGATATAAAATTAAGAGGTTTTTGGAATACCAACTATAGATGGAGTTTCTGAGGTTTTTTTTTTTTTTTTTTTTTTTTTTTGAAAATGAGTTGATATTTAAAATAAGTGTTTGGTTGAATTGTAAATTAAAAATAAAATGTGATATTAAATAGGGTAAAAATCCGAAATGTGTAAAGAAAAAATAGCAATATGGATCTTGTTTTGTACGTTTCATTGTTGGAGCATTTTCAGACATAAGATTTATCTTATTTCGACTTGAATTATTTTAGCATTTGTTTGGTAAGTTAGTTGGAGATGGAATTTTTAAGTTGGAGTTTGTTGACTTTTCAAAAACTAGTTATAAATTTTGTTGACTTAAAAAAAAAAGATAAAAATTGAGATGAAAAAATATAGTTTAGTTGGAGTTAAACTAACTTATCAAACATAGGCTTAAATTTTGAGATTTGAAAATGAAACAGAAGAAAGAAAGAAAAAGAAAAAAAAAAAAAAAGAAAAAAAAGAAAAAAAGGAGATGTGTCACAATAGACATTTGAAGTTGGTGTTTGGAAATGAGTTGATGCATCAAATATGATTTGGAAATAAATGGAGAAACTTTTAGTTGAAATAGAATCGCCAAACACCCTCTTAAAAAAGATTAGTTTGTTGTGTTTTGTGATTGTAAACAAGAATTATTCCTCAAGCTTTTCGCCAAAAAAAAAAAAAAAGGGAAGAAGAAGGAGAGATGAGGCCAAAACTAAAAAACAGGCAATTTTATAAAACGACAAACGGGACCTCCTTTGGACGTTGTCGTATCTGGAAACAACTTGACAACATTGAAAAATAAAATAGTATTATGTCCAAAAAAACCGGGACCCCAATACGTTAAAGTGCTCAAGAAAAATAAAAAAGAAAAGTGGAAAAACAAGTGCAAAGAAAAAAGAAAAATATATTGAAGCTTAACGAGTAAGCTTCCTTTTGCGTGGCTTCTTGGAGAAGCTTAATCCCATGTCATGTCGGCTGGTGCAAGAGAAATGTTCTAACGGTGAGATCACGGTTTCTTTATTCCTCTGCACTCGTGTTCTTCTCAAAACTTTGCAATCGCCAGCCTGTCGCCAATAGAGCTACGACAACAATGCCAACGTTAATTAGCATAGTAAATGAGAAGCCTATGACAATTTTTTCCCCTAAAAGAAGATATAATTATTTTAATTCCACCACATTCTTATCATAATAAAGAGTCCGATATCATTTCACTAAAAAAATGAGGTGTTTAATTTCACTCAAGTACGATGTTGCATAGCTCTAATTGGGGCTACCGAATATCAAATCTGAACACATTTTAACTAAGTAATGAAATAAAGAAAAATATAGTCTTGCTATTACACCACTCTACTAGGATATCCCTATGACTATTTGTTAGGGGCAGTATTCTTTGGATGTAGCCAATTTAATGATGTTAAGCATTGTGCATCAATTTTCCCATAAATTGTTTAACCTATCAATAAAACGAAAAAAAAAAAAAAAAAAAAAAACCTAACCTAATTCTATTGTAAAATGAGACGTACATTTAGTTTCACTTACATTTGTATGATATATATGTATGATGTTGCATAGCTCAATAACCGAGCAACATCTGGTTACTGTATATCGAACATGTATATTAAACAAAAACAAAAACAAAAACAAAAACAAAAAAAGACATTCTTAAGCTAAAAATGACACATACTCATCTATACCGTGTTATATAATGTATTATATTTGTTCACTGTTTTGATATCATAACTATTAATAAATATCTCGTTTTCTTACATTTAGCCGTGAGAACATATCCATTAGTGTTGGCAAATGAAAATACACTTTGAAAAGGATTTTCTTATTGAATTTTGGTGAGAATATTTTTTGTTAATTTACTTAATTGGTAGGTAGATCACTTAACGTTTAAGCATACTAGGAAATGTGATTGATTTATACAATATAATATTCAACTCTTCTATCATATGGATTTTATCTTTCTTAACATATATTCAAAGTAGTGAAAATCTGTTCCTATTTAATAAGGCTTTATACATATAGAAAATATATGCATGACATAGTCCTAATGCAAAGAATTTTATTAAGGGGTCATTAGCCAATTAAAGTACCATTAATCTGATTTGGTCGTTAGTTTTTTTTCTCACTTTGGTGAAGATTACGTCGAAATGTGTAAAAAGGTGATCAGGGTTTGAAATGATGATCATATTCAACGGAGAATTATATATATATATATATATATTTACACTTATATTTATATCAGTCTTTAAACAAATTAATTAATGCAATTACGCGGAGCATGTTGTGAGAATTATACCAACAACTTACTGGCACATGCACCATGCGTCTTTTTTTGAATCTATATATTATATTTTGAGAGAGTAATAAGGGAAAGAGACGTTGACGATTCCTTGCTTCACATTAGAAGTCGACGTGAAGAAACGGATTAATTTGAGAATGTAAAGTTTGGTATATATGTAGTGTGTGTACACATACTATATATATATATATATGTATATGTTGGTATAGGTATGTATATATATCATATGTGTTTGGTATAAGATTTTAGTTATATATATATTTTCTTGGTTTGTAGTTTGTAGGTATATGTCTCTAGCTATGAATATTCCAATATAGCTTAAAGGACACTCTAAAAGATTGACACTGCAGCTAAAGCCTCCAACCTCAACCCTCGTATCTCTTTCTAAAGAGGTGAAACGTCCCAAAGGAATCAGGTTGCTCTCTATCCACGCTCTCATTAGCTACTTTTTTTTTTTTTAACCGTACCATATCTGTTACTTTGAGAATTCTTTAATATGACATAAAAAAGTTACTTTATCTAGGATTATGTTTTGGATCGTTAGATCTATATCGAATTTTATTGATCTTATATATTTTTTAGAGTAATTGGCTTAAATAATCCCTGAATTCTTTCAAAGGTAACGGTTTGGTCCCTGTTCTTTTTTTATTTGTCGAGATAACCCTAAACTCTTATTTTTTGGTCATTCTAGTCTTTTCCATCAGGTTTCGTTAAAAAACTCACGGAATGATCATGTGAGAAATACGTTTTATGTTATTTGAAGGAAAATATACCCCTTAAAAGATGAAAATACCTTTATTTATATTTAAAAATAAAAAATAAAAAAAACAAGAGGAGAAACCTCTCTCTCTCCCCTCCCCTCCCCTCCCTCCCTCCCTCCCTCCCTCCCATCCCCCACAGCCCCAGATCGGACGTCGACGCCGGAGCCGGAGCCTGAGCCAGAGCCAAAGGCCATCTCCCTTCCTCCCTATCTCCCTCCTTCCCCCTCGCTCCCACGCGATCTAGGTTCCCCCCTTCTGGCGCTGTGATTTTTCCCCCATGCGGCCGCCGTAATCTGGGTTTCGGACTTGCGCGATCTGAGTTTTGCACCCAACCTCCCCCCTACCCCCCGCGTCGCCATCTCCCACCTCCCCCCCACGCTGCCACAATCTGGGTTTCGAACCACCCCAATGCGATCCCCAGACTTTCTTCTTCGTCACGGCCGCCTCCGCTGTGGATAGGGTTTTCAAAAATGGAGAGAGAGAGAGGGAGGATAAAAAAATTTGTTATTTTATTTTATTTTGTTAAAATAATTTTATTAAATTACTAACAACACCCTCACAAATTAGATTACATGCTTTACACATGATTAATTCTATTAAAAACTTAACAGTTTTGGATGGAAAAAACTAAAATGACCAAAAAAATAAGAGTTATGGGACTATTTGGCCAATTACTCATTTTTTTATTATTTTGATGTAATTTTAATTAAATTTAACGTTTACAAATATTTAAACATGATTAGGGATGACCTATCACATAAAGCTAGCACCTGGTTTTATGGCTAATTTTTTTTGAATAACTTGTAAGGAGTTTCTTTAGGGTGCATTTGGTAAAACAGTTTGAGTTGAAATTTTTAAGTTTGAGTTAGTTGACTTTTTAAAAACTAGTTATAATTTTTGTTGACTTTTCAGAAAAAAAAAAAAATTGAGATGAAAATTTGAGTTTAAGATGGTGAGGCAAACGGAGGCTTAGTATAAATTATTATCCTTTTTCACTATCGCTATGAATTGCAATCTTAGTCGTTGGATTAACTTTTTAACCGCTTAATCAGTATTCACGTTAAAAAATTTTAGCGCATGCACATAAATTTCTTAGATTCATAGATTAGACCGTTAGAAAGTTAATCTAACGTCTACAACAGTTCCTACCTAGTGAAAGGAAATAGTTTCTCTCCTAATTTTTAATTTCTTTTTGGTTCAAATCCTAAATAAGTTTTTTTTTTTTTATATTTAAATATACATATTTATGCTCAATATCTTGTTAGAGAAGGAGATAAAGTGAGAAACCAAGAAAATAAATAAGAGAAGAATACAACCGAAGACTACATTATTTAATAATACAAGCGTACATAGACAAGCATAACCAAACTTGACGTTCAAGCAACCTTTTCTATTTCTGGAAATTCTATTCGTCCCCTTCTTTTATAGCTTCTAGCTAACCTTTTCTTCTCTCTCTCTCTCTCTCTCTCTCTCTTGTCTCTCTAGGGAAACAGTTATTTCCGATAAGCTAGCAAGACAGAACTCTCACGCATCAAAGAGAAAGAGTACCGAATTTTTTTCTTTAATTAAAAAAATAAATAAAGTGTGGAAGAATAAAATTCTTTCCTTCTCCGACATCAACCAAGAAGAAGAAGTAGAAGAAGAAGAAGATCAGGAATAGAGACTAAGTCGTCGTGGAAAACGTGCTATAAAAGTGACTAGATTCCTTTACGTTTTTCCTTTCATTTTCTTTTTCTTGTTTTATTTAGTTCTGGGAGTTATCCAATTATAGTATTTCTGTGGACATAGTCTCTGAAAGAGTCTGGTGATATATTTTGTTTGGTACAATAATTAATTAATTAATTTATTTATTTTTTGTTGGGGGAGAAGTGGAGGAAATAGGAGAAAAAATAATATTGGAGCTTTGGGATGAAACTCAAAGCAAAAATATTAAAATTACAACAAGATCATCGGCAGCAGAAATCATGACATGGTGCAATGATCAGTCAGATGACGAGAGGGCTATTCATCACTTAATTTCTAATGACCATGATCATAACACTTCCCTTAGTGTTACCATGACTACTCCTACTACTTCTGCTGACGAAGTTAGGACCATAACTTGCCCTTCTTGTGGTCACCATATTCAGCTTCAAGATCAGGTTTTTTTTTTTTTTTTTTTTCTCTCTTTCTTTTGTCCTCTTTTTGTTTCCTAATTTTTACTTTTTTTCGGTTAGTTCTTCACATTTTTTGGCTGTTTTTTTTTTTTTTTTTTAATATGTTGTTATAAATGCGTGTAATAATATTTGTGTGGAAAAACAGGCAGGAATACATGATCTGCCAGGACTGCCAGCTGGGGTGAAGTTTGATCCAACTGACCAAGAAATTCTAGAGCATTTGGAGGCAAAAATACTCTCCGATTCGCGTAAGCTTCATCCACTTATAGATGAATTCATACAAACTCTTGAGGGAGAGAATGGAATCTGCTACACTCATCCTGAAAAGCTACCGGGTTAGTTTTTTAATCCTTTTTTTTTTTTTTTAGGGAGTGGGTTTTGTTTATCGTACCTCCATAATTAGGTCTCCAAGATTTTGAGATGATATAAAAATCATATACAGAATAATATAAAAAATGGAATAAAAAGATCTTCCCGACCTAAAACCGAATTAAGAAGAAACAAATTAAAACAAAGAATAACCAAAAGCAAACAAGAGGGGGGAAAAAACAACGAGAAATTGTTAAGATTTGCTCAATTTAAAACCCTTCCCCGAGTTGAAGCTTGTAAGAGGTTTTTCTCTACTTCATAGTTCAATTTGTTTTTTTTCCCCCCCTCAAAATGTCCAGCTCTGTTAGTTTTTCTCCAAAAATCCAAATTGACGATTTCTATTTCTTTGGATGATAAAATCATACTCGCTATAACTATTTTGATTATATTTGTTCATTCCCTACAAACAATTTCAAAGCCTAAAAAAGATTTAACTAGCTGGAAATGACAAATGATTGATATTAAATTCTTGATTTTCTATTAAGGGATCCAAATTTCCTGTTTTCATTTCTGTTGCCTGAAAAAAAAAAAAAAAAAAAAAAAAAACCTTGTACCGAAAGAATTTGGTTAGAATTTTATTAATTAATCTAAAATTTAATTGGAGTTAATTAAATACGTATGTCTCATTGCCGTAAATGTCAAAATGAAAGAAACATATAAAACCAATTAATTATTTATTTAGGCGTGTATTGTACGATCAATTGGAGGTAACTCTTAATGTAATTTCCACAAACTGATGATAGAAACTGATTTATTTTCTAAATTAGTGTAAGAAAGTAAAACATCTTGGTTTTAGCCACTCTTCTTCATACCATTTATAACGTTCGATAACCTCGAAGAGTTGTTTTCATGTTTAAATGGCTTAACATCACGCATTACTTTCCCATTAATCGACCTGAAAACTAATAATTTGATGGCTTGTAAAGTTGAATTTCATGAAGCACATTACATATGATTCTCATGGTTGGACATTATTAGTATTAAAAACAAATGTATGAATTCTTAAAAAAAAAAAGTATCACCTTCTTTTTCTTTCCTTCTTTGTCTCTGAAAAAAGGAATATATTCCAAATATATAACCCAAACTGCCTTAAACTACATAAAAATCATGATTCTGATATACAAATGTTTCCACTAATAAACTTGAAAATGAACCCTCACATATATGCACATATATGTGCATGTAAATATGTGGTATCATAATTCCTCTTACTATCTTATATAGAAACAAAAATTTAAAAAGAATCTTTGATATATTAAAATATGATGAGTTATTCAATTATTAACAGGATCGACACATCATGCTATTATATATTTTTATTTACATTTTTATATAAGGAAGAATACTTGATTAACAGGATCGATATCGTGCATGATTATATTTTTATTGCTACTTTTATATCATGTTGGTGGTAGAGTTTTTACTTTTGTTAAAAAGAAATATGAAAAATATGTATCTGTATAGGAACTAACATTTTACAGTACTCTATCTATTTCTCTCGTTAGTTAGTTAGTTAGTTCGTATCATTCTCTTTGATTGACCTAGTACTCTTTTTAATGCTATTACCCTCTCAATATATGTCTGTGTTTTCTCCAATCCACAAGTAAAAACACTTCTTCATCTTGTTGAAAATTCTGACCACACAGGAGTAAGCAAAGACGGACAAATCCGCCACTTCTTCCATCGACCTTCAAAGGCGTACACCACAGGCACAAGGAAGCGAAGAAAGGTAAACACCGACGAAGATGGGAGCGAAACAAGATGGCACAAAACAGGCAAAACAAGGCCGGTTTTCATCAACGGCGGAGTGAAGGGATTCAAGAAGATCTTAGTCCTCTACACCAACTACGGCAGGCAAAGGAAGCCTGAGAAAACTAACTGGGTTATGCACCAATACCATCTCGGAAACAATGAGGAAGAAAAAGATGGAGAGCTAGTGGTTTCAAAGGTTTTCTACCAAACACAGCCGAGACAATGTGGTTCTAGTACTACTCTCAAAGACCATGTTTCATTTGACACAAGTATAAACATAAGGAGTGGACTTCATATTGATCCTAATAGTAACCCTAGCCCTCTAGCAAAGAAAGCAGCTCTTCATCAACATCATCATGTGGAGTATTATAATCCTAGTTCTTTCATAAATTATGACATTGAGGGGTCCCATAATAGAGAAAGCCCACCACAGCTAATCCCAAATTTGGTTGTCCAAGGTGACGGGTCTTCGTTTATTCATCGATTAACCGCGGATGCAAGCAAAGGAAAGCTTGAGAGGAAAATGTAGTGACGAGAAGAGCTTTTGTGGTAGGGTTACCAAATGACAATGACTGTTCTAGTTGTTGTTGCTGCTGTTGCTGTTTGCTGTTGCTATGTGACACTCAAATAAGTTATTAGATACATTTGGGGTTTTTTTTTTGGTAAGGAAAAGAAGAAAGGAACATACTCGGAATAAGATGAGTAATATTGGCTTCCAAGTTAGGTTTAGTAGAAGATTTGGCAACAAGTTTCTATATTATTAAAAATGTGTTCTAATTGGATATTTTATGAGAGCAAGTGAGACAATATTGGGCATTTATTATAGGAGTGTACAGTTAAAGTGATAATATTCAGTTTAATTAGTCTTGTAGGTTTTAGCTAGATAATATTCATTGTTATGCTTATGTGTACTTAATTTGTTCTTTTTAATACATTTTTGACTTAATAATAAAAGTGAAGTTATTTTGATAAACTACTCAAAGGACTCCCTTGAAGTTTATGACCTTTTCGTTTGAAGAGGGTTAAGATTAGCGGATATTTTGTTTATTATTATTATTATTATTATTATTTTTGGTACAAGTAATACTATGCTTGTACGCTTTGTATTACTATTAATGTATATAGGAGCTTTTATTTTGTAGATACCATTATTTGAGGCATTAATTGATTCAATAACTTGATGCTGCGTTTTCTACTCAACAAATTATCTATATTGTGATAATATTTGAAGGTGGAACTACGTAATTATATTCTAAGATTGTTTCTTTACTCTCCCATGAAGCACATCACCATTAATTTTTTTATTCGTTTATGAAAAGTTAAAAATGGTGAACTTGTGTATGTGACGTGTCCTTTGCGGTCTATTTAGCTTTTCACTCACACAACCATAATATCCCTAATTGCACTAAATTGTTGAATGCGTTTGACTTAGTAACTTGCTAGTTTTAGATATTTTATGTGTTTTTGTTTCTCCTTTTGTTACTTTGTAGGAAAAAAAATGAAAACTGAAGCTTTCAAGGCGTGAAAGTGAAGAAATAGGAATGAGAGTGCCAATTGCCTAGTTTCCAGTTTTTGGAAACCCTTTGTACTCCAAGTTGGAACCTTTTTTTTTTTTTTTTTTTTTTTTTTTTTTTTTTTTTTTTAAACAAGGCCTATAAAAAGACGTGTTGGGACTGAAGAAAGGAACTATTTTGGTAGTGATTTTAAAGAAAAACTTAGAGAGAGAATTGCGGGTACGGAGAAGAAGACAGCGGAATATTCCGAACACGGAGAAGCTTTACTCAACTTCGCATTCTAGTTCTTTTTCTTTTCTTTTGATGTTTAAGAACATGTTTTGTGTTTCATTAAATTTTGTTATGAACTAATTTCATATTCTAGAGGAGAGATGTTGCCAATACTTAATACTATGTTTTGATTGTCAATTTATTTTTATGAGTTTTTCATTTAGTTTATTTGTATTATCTCGTTCTTAATGCTTCTAATTTACTGGACAAGAATTAGATGATTTTATATCTAGAATTCGGCACTCGAGAGAGAGAATTTTAGATATTGTTAAGGGATAATACAACCTAGGATTTTACAAAGTTCGGGATGCTTATAACTCGTTTGAAGTCGTTTAAAAAGAATCATAGATCGTAATGAGTTTTTAATTCTTGGTTTTACAGGGATATCGAAATCGGGTTTTAAAAATATTTTTAGCTTGGCACTCGGGAGATGGAGTTGAATATTTTAGGATTCTTTGGCTTATAAACAAGAAAAAAAAAATTGATTAGTAATAAGTTGGCATGAAAAGACATAGTTGACGGCTAGGTAAAATCGAACCTCTTGACTTTTCTCATATTAATTTCTTCTTGAATTACTTTCCAATTTGTCTTGTTAGTTTTGCTTATAGTTTGTATATTTTATTATTGTTATTGTGAATTAATATCTAAATAAAGTTAGAATTATTTTAATTACAATACTTAGTAAAATTTTGATTGCAATCATTGAGGACGACATTCTTACTCACAACTTTACTATTAAAACTTGACACCGTATACTTGCGGTTTTGTCACGATCAGATATCAATTCTAATATAAACTTTTGAATATCAACCTACATGATATATTCGAGTTATTATTAATTCTTTTTATTAGTAAGCCTTTATATAATTGTTACATTATAACAAACAGATTACATCTACCATTAAAAATATATGACAGTTCACCGTTACGTGAGTTAATTTTCAAAAATTTGAATTAGAGTTAATGTCTCCAAAACTACTCCTCTTCAACATATTTCAATTAAGACTTTCAAGAATATAAAAATGATTCTTAAGTTTCAAATTCTGTTAATCATAAGGAATAATTTGTGTACGTATGAGATTTTGATATTTTTTTTTGGATCTTTTGTAAATTGTGTGTACACGTACGTCCTATTGTTACCATCAATATAAATATTGGCTTGTCATTTCTCCACAAACCCTAGATGTCCATATTCTCCGATAAAAGTTGCGGTCACTTTCTTCTTTTTGTGTGGACTCAAAAACTTGTAGCGTAACCCAAAAAACTGCAAAACTTCTTCTGCAAGGCTTGAAAAAAACAACTTCTTCCACAAGAAACGAAAGTCCATTCCTCGCCATAATGTATCCCAGCGGTCAGACATTAATAAATAAATTAATCTAACAATTATTCTTGGGAATCTGCTCCCTCAGCAAACCAAAGATTTATTAATTTTAATTTCTTTTTTATATTGCCTGATATTACAGCTAGCTAGGAGACAAATTAACTTCTTTTTCTTCGAAAAACATTAGAAAGATGAAAGTCTTTAATTAATCTAATGCAATTGTGTCCAAAGGTCGGTGATCCTGAGTTGACTAGTACTGCGGGATGTCTTTGACTTCAATAATGTCGAATCAACATATAATTGGATATTAAATTTTTAATAAAAAGTACTTCCACCTTAATTAATTAATCATCATGTATTTCTTCGTAAGCAGTTGCTAAAGTAGGAATGATTCTCCCAAAAATAATAATATTAATCTTTAACATGTGTTTGGTGTTAAAGTTTGAATTATAGAATTTAGGTTTGAATTGATTATGCATTTATCAGGACGTTTAAATTTGCTTGAGATAAAAATTGTAAAATTTTAAAATGTGTTCAGAAAAAAAAAATATTGAGTTTATTTCGTTTGTCTCAAAATTCTATTGAATTAGAAAAAAAAAATCATTTCACTTGGACTTGTCTTTGTAAAATTATGAACGTATAAAATTTGAGTTACAAAACTGTTTGAATAGTAAAACTGAAATAAGATGACAAAAACTAGATGTAAAAATAAAATTGATTGGAGGTCCAAATACTTAATTATAATAAAATAGTGGTTATAGATTCACCATTCATCTGCAAAAAAAAATGAACCGTTTAGATGTCTTCTTTCTTTTTTTCTTTCTTTCATTTTTTCTCTCTTCCTACACAACCATTGCCTCAATTGACAGTTGACATTTGCTTTTTGCCTCCCAGGTGTTGCCAATTTTATATTGCAAGAGTTTTGAGACATGAACTAAAAGAAAACCAACATTTTAATTTAAATTACAGTTTTGTCATCTTGTAACTTACACATTTATTATTTTTGAGGTGCAAAAATGTCTAAAAAGAAGAAAAAATAGAGTAGTCAGTCAGTCAGGTTTTTTTTTTTTTTTTTTTTTTTTTTTTGAAATAACAGGAAAGCAACAACATTTTTTGTAGGCATATTGATAGGAAATCAACCTGCATTTTTTTTTTTTTTGAAATTCACACCAGCATTTTGATATTCAATTTTTTTTTTTGGTGAATGCATATATATATATTCACTTTATATTCGAGTTAAATGAAGCCTTTTAATATTGAAATTACATCAATCTCAATCTAAAAAATACCGACTAGAATTATTTAACTAAAAAATATCTCAATTTCTCATGTTAGTTGATTTTCTTTCTTCTTCTTCTCTTTCAAGTTTTTTGATACACCATAATCTTAAATACTTAAATACATAGTAAATTGTAGATTTTTTTTTATAAGGCTTACCATTTTTAATGAACTCTTTTTTTAAATTTCTTTTTCTTTTGGGCTATATGTACATCACTCCCTAATTTTATCCTTAGACAATGATAGTTTGATCCATTATCAATTTTAACAAATAAATCCTTAAATTGTTGATTTAGTTACAATTTCTGGTAAAACTAAAATTGTTCTTTAATTTTGAGGGAATTTACTACGCATACGGCGCATGGCTTAATTTATCTTTATTTTCTATCCATTTGACCATCTATAGTACAATGCAAAATTTATGTATCAAAGTCAAAATTTGACATTTTGCTATGAACATCATTCCCTAATATACTGTGTATTTAAGTGGTAGATTATGATATGTGATTGCTATTTGTTAATGTCTTGAATTTATTAATATTATTATTTTTTTAACTTATTTAACTATGAAAGATTACTTTAATAATTTTTAAAACTTATGATTCATTTGGAAGATACATTCATTTTGTATCACGTTCCAATGTAATAGATGGAAAACAATATGTGTTTGGATGTTCCTTTTATATATTGCATTCAAATGTAATGTGTGTTAGAATTATTTACATTTGAAGAGTCATTCTAATATGTGTTGGTGAGAAAGAAAGTATGTAATGTAATTGATAAAAGTTGATAGAAAAAATGAATGAATAAACTGTTCAAAACATACCATTAATACTTATAAAGTATTTACATAAAATGGCCATTTTTGAGGAGTCACTTTAAAAATTGAACAAAACATATTTTTATTTGCAAGAATAAACGTTTTTCTTCACTATCTCAAATCTACTTCCTTTTTTACCCTTTAGCAGTTGACTTTTTCAAACTTAAATTACACTACTTATATATGAAACATTTATTAAAACAAAAAACAAGAATTCCTATAAATGGATTCGGTTATTTTTGGTATTTGAATTATTTTTGTTATTATTTATCCGATTTCCTAATAATAACGACCATGTCATTTTAAAACTTAATATTTGATATACTAACACTATAATGACTTGTCATGATCTAGTATAAGTTGGATTAATCAACCTACATACTTGATTTTATGATAATGACCATACCAATTTACACATGATTCTTTTTTAAACACATAATTTATGTAGTGGAATTGTCGTAATGACATGATCATTACAAGAACCATCATCAAATTAGTTGAACAATCATAACTAAACTTTTTTCTTTTTCTTATTTTTGTTTTTTTGAATAGAAAGTTTGGCTTATTTGTATGTGTATTTAATATAACGAGGGTAAAAAAAAATGTGATTATAAAGGGGGAATTATTTTAGGAATTTGGAATTTCTAATTTTAGATATACAAAGTAGATAAAAAAAAAAAAATTTAATATGGCTCACTTTGGGACAAAATCTTTTTTTTTTTTTTTTTTGTTTTTTGTTTTTGTTTCTTAAAATAGGTTTAAGGGTATTTTGTCAGCACAATATGGTTAGTTTTTCTTTTTGTTTAATTTACAAATAAATTTTTTTTAGACATTCTTTAAAAGTATGCATTTAATTTGGCTGTTTATGTAAATATTCAGTAATTATAACAATATGTACATTTAACAACTAAAAATGGTATTATAAATTGAAGCATGTAGGATAATATACAAAATATACTACACTAATATTTTTAATTACAAGTATAATATTGACATTTACATTAGAGATGGTCCCATTTTTTCCTCATGTTTCTAATCTCAAGTTCCTCACTGAAATATAATTCTAATTTCCTTACTTGTAATCGAGACTGAATTTTAATTGCAATGTTTTTGTTTCATTCTTTTCATGATTAAATTTGTGTGATGTATATATCAACCATACTATTATCAGTGTTTTTTTTTAACTTCTAACAATTTTTTTTTTCTTCTAAAAATTATTTGTACTTTATATTTTATATTATTAAAATTTTAGTAATTACTCAACACGTGCAATGCACATGTAACCAAAAAAAACAAAAAACAAAAACAAAAAAAGAACAAACCTTTGTTTCTTTCTCATAACCCACAAAAAGCAAAATTTGGAAGCAAAAGCTGGTTGTCAATCTGCATGGAGATATGACAGAAGCATCATTTAAAAAGACACCATGGAAGCACAAAATAAACCACTCTCAATCAAATGAAAATTAAGAAAAACCGTTGGTCCAAATTTTCAATTGGCACTGTTTCCTCACATCCCTCATAGGTCCTACAACGAAATGATCGCATTGTCGGACGAGAACAAACAACTTGGAAGCTTACACACACAAGAACCACAAACCACTAGAACAAACTAAATTACAAGGAAAAGGACCACCTAATGCTACCAATAGAGATCTAAAAGTCAGTAACAAGCAGCAGTTCCTCTTAGCCCTTTACTAATTAAACCCAAATATTTTTAAAATAATAACAACACTACAAAAAGACGAAAGTTTTTGCACAACTGATGGTGTACTTTCTCGAAATGTAAACACGGTCATTTTATGTCCCAAGTCGATCAACCACGTTGACTCCCAGTAGGATACACCTGTGTAAACTGCTGGCTTTAGAGGTCATGACTTCTGGAGGATACATCTCTCGTATAGAGCAAGGATCTCCTTTTTGTTCGGATTCCTCAACTGAAGTAGCTCAGCTCCGAAGTTATGTTTGGTGAGTTCTTGCTTGAGTTTCTGGATGGTGAACTTCGTGTAATCTTCCGTGTTGGTTTGCTGACTATGGTTATCCTCGTCTCCTCTGAATATGGAGCCTCCGTCCTCCGGCTGCATCTGCTTTAGAGGGCTTGTCGTGCTTCTGGACCGCTTATTTCCTCTTATGATTTTGTCGCTTGTGTCCATGTCTTGAACAGATTCAAAACCCATCTCGTGGTCATCCACCCTTGGACGCTTCCCATGTGAAGCAGTCTTGAGCTTACTGTCCAATGCCGTTTCGTTTAGACGAACAGAAGTCAATTCTTGCTGTAGCAAATCGAGTTTTGCCTGCGCAGCTTGCAGCTGAAGTGAGAGGGCTTCTGCCCTACTGTTTGCATCTGCATGTGCAGCACGTTCGGAGTCCAGAAGATTTGGAGGGCTTGAACTGTACTGGCCCTCTGTTCATTGTTCGATTTCAACAGCGACTCTATTTCTTTCTCCCTTTCCTCAACTCTTGCCTCCAGCAAAGCAATTTTTCGAATGAGCTTCCATCTCGGATACACGAATTTTTTCTAATTCATCTCCCAAGTCGACTTTCTCCCTCTGTAAACTCTCGACATGCCTTCCAGCCCTCTCAATTTGTGCCAATCTTTCCATCGCCAACCTCTGCATCTCACTCTTCTCCTTCTGAGCAGCATCTGATTGAGCTCGTGCTTTATCAGCAATATCTGTCGCCCTGGCAGCTTCTCTTTCAGCAACTTTACACCTCTCCTGGACTTCCTCAAACCTACTACTCTCGGATAAATACTTTTGCTCCAAATGGATCTTCTCCTGCTCCAGTATCTTTTTCTCTCTCTCAAATGAATGAGACCTAGCATTTGCAGCTTCTAGTTTTTCACTTAGCTGTTTGATTTCCAGCTTCATTGATTGCGTTTCAGCATCATAACTATCCACCTTGGACTTGGCAGCCTGCAAATAGTTCATCATAATTGAACGAGTAGAATTAGCATTAAGCAGAGAGAGCCAGTGGGAATGGGTTTATTACAAGATAGAGATGACGTTCTACAGTGTTTCTCCAGGAGTGCCAAAAACTCACCTTCAACTCTAATTTTAGAGTAGTCAAGCACTGCTCAGCATATTCAATCTTTGCTGCCTTATCCTTTATTTCTTCTTCCTGCACATCCATTAATGAAGAAACCGAATTAAACCCGCTCTTTTATTTTAGATGTTTACTGATGAATAAAAGTATACAAACCAGAGAACAAGTGCGTGTGCATTACAGTGTCTACGTGTCTTTCAGTGTTTATCCAAGGAAAAGGATAAGAGACTACACCTTCTCAGCCATACTGCTTGCAAATTCTTCCCTGAGAGCGTCTTCTCTCTTTTGTGTGTCTTTACTTGTTCGTTCTTGAATAGTTGCAGCCTTCTCTAATGCGGCTTTTGCCTCTCTAAAAGCAATTTCATACTTCCGTTTCCACTCCTCTGCCTCCTCTTGAGCAGACTGAGCTTGTTCTCGAGCAGCAGCTAGCCTTGCTTCAGCTGCACTGCTGCGGGACTTGAGAACTGCAATTTCAGAACTTGCTTGATCTTCCTCGGCTTTCTGCTTTGACAGGACCTGCTCGTACTTTCTTTTCCAGTCTAGCGACTCTTGCTTAGAGGAATCCAATGACTTTAATAAGCTAGAACACCTCTCACCCAGTGAGCTGCAATTACGCTGTAAGTTTGTTATGCGGCTCATATATTCATCAGCTAGCGTTTTCTTGTCACCAATAGCATCCTCGTAACGTTTCAAATATTCAGACTTGGACTTCTCACTAGCTTCCAGCTGCTTGTTAAGTAGCCCCAACTTATCTTCAATTGATCGGCATTTTAAGAGTAGCGCATTCTTCTCTGATCCAACTTGATCAATTAATCTCTTGGCGAGGTCGAATATGGGACCTTCCAAACTGGCGGTTTCATTGAATTCAAAAACTTTAGAGGCGACCCTATATATAAGATTTAAATATAAAGAAGGGGGCTGCAGACAGATGCAACCTCTTCTGTAAGAACATGACCATTTTTCTGAGATTTTCCTGGACCATGACATGATGCTTCATACTCGGATATAAGACCATCCAGGACCTGCAAAACAAACCACATGTCTCAACCCACAACTTAAAAAGAGTAGATTTTTTGGCACATCACGTAAATAAAGGCCAACCAACAACGATGATGAAAAACAGCTACATGTGTAAGAGATCAACAAATGAATTGCGCTTCGGCATTCTTTTTTGGGGCTATGTTATCTGACTATGATTGTAAGACTAAGAGTAGTGATTTGTGCTAAAGAAATTATCATGGTAAGGCAAAATTGCACAGGCTAGACGGCCAAAAATTAGGCAGCCCTCCTATTGACTAATCATTGTGATGCCTACATATATCTAACAAAAGAGATTTCAGTGTACGTATAAACTGAGGTTATTTTGAAAACAGACAACCCAAAAAATAGATGGAAGGGTATGCAACAAGTAGGTGCTTCGTAATTAAAAGAAATAGCAACCATAGAAGTTCCAATACATATGCTCCTGATAGTCACTCTTAAATTGAAAAAGACCAACGAACATTGATAAGCAAGTTAAGCCAGCTAATAATTCACTCCACTTTAAGCTACTCACCATAGCTAAAAGGTCGATCTGTCACAGTGGTTTGTGTGACTGACAAACTAGGGAAATCAGGGGTATGACAATAGATTTACAGCAGTTCATACTTTAAGAACGTGAAACTAAGGACAAAATTAAGATACAAATCTGGTATTTTTGTACTTACTCTTGAACTATACAAATCCGCCTAACAGAGATTATGTAGATCATCAAGGACAAAACTATTCTTATGTTACATTGAAATCCCATAATATCTTCAACGAAAAAAAAAAACATCGCTTAACGATAAATGCTTACCTTCACAACATTATTCATGTTAGCATCAGAGGCATGGCAAGCAGTTCTCAGCTTCCTTTCCATGCCTTGTGTAGCGTTGGAACAATGCAACTCAGCCTCCATATATGCATTCCTCTTATAATCCTATATGTGCAGCAAAACATAAATGAAAAGTAAATCGATATGCCCAGCAAAAAAAATATAATAAAACTAAAAAAACGATAATATGGTGCATGAAAAATGAGTAAGGGATATGCAAGTATACAGAAAAACCAAGTACGTGCCCACTATTTAGAAAGTCCATATTCAATGGGCGCTAGATGTGTGCAAGAATTTTCTAAACATATTTGCATGGTTGACTGTAGATGTCCATTTTTAGTTTCCTTATTGTACTTTCTTAGCTCTAGACAGCTCAGACATATACTTTTAACCAATTAGCTCTAAGAAAGCAATCAAGACTTATTCATCTGGTAGGCTGGTATGATACCTCAAATGCCTTTTTGAAGAACTTATGCAAAGTGCCCTCAAATTTCTTTCTCGCTGGACCAACTCCCACGGCAGCAGAATCAAAAGCAGCCAATGATTTCTGAACAGCTTCTTCATGAGCTTCCCTTAATGCAGCCTAAAAACATATTTGATTAGAACCCAACAGAAAATTAGAAATCATCCAAATGTAAGATAATTATAACTTACTTCTTCTGGAGGCTTAGAACGATCAAAAGAAGACATGTAAATCTCAGTTGCAGAATCATAAGCTCTTCGACACTCAGTTTCTTCAACATTCTGCAAAACATTTGAGTTACATTAATAGATGATGCAAGAAATTAACTTCACCTTCATATGCTGAAGAAATTATCCTTCAAGAGTTCTTTCAGGGCTGAATTCATTTGACGACATAGATATTCCAAATATATTGTTCTAAATCTTAGCTCTTTTAAGCATGGTTCTTTTAACCTAAGCATATTAAATTGTCATTCAGTACAAGCCAAAAATCACATGACATAAAAATGGGTCAACAACCAATGTATAGCCCTGCTTTACATCCTAAGAATTCAATAATCTCTCCTTTTGTAGTCATAACCTAAAAATGCATTTGAAGCTCCATATAGGGAGTATCATGTAACCATGCATGAAAACAGAGAATATCCAATACTTAAAAATTCTTTCCATTTTAAAAGAGTTTAAGATAAAACCTGCCAAGAAGAAGATATTGTAGGCACCGCACCCCTATTGAGAGCATCAAGATAAGATTCTGTGATACCAACAAGAATTGGACCAGTCAGTATGGTTGCACCAACTTGCTTAGGCCTTGTTCTTTCAAACACAACCTCGTCAATGCATCAAGACCAGATCTGAATTCAGGCCTTAGTTTGTCCAACTGCATAAAGTAGTAACATCTCAGCCCAAGAAAAACACACACAAACACAGACATACAACAGAGTAATCTAAGCATAAAGAACACCGAAAACTCACTGATATTTGATCAAGTCGCTGGAGATCAATTT